>OW679201.1:25568974-25985564 GCA_940337035.1 Agriotes lineatus | reverse complement strand
ATATCTTTATCGATATATTGCAACGGGAATCTGGCTCCCTTGCCTGAATGGTTTAATTTCATGTTTATAGATATATTCAGTTTGTAATTGCATCCTTTTTGATTACCAATTACGCTTCAACATTGTAACTTAGTATAGTTGAATGTGCACGGATAACGTCCCAACGAAATTCTTCAGACGCCGAGAATTTAAATTCAGTCGCTGGCGTGCCCGACCCAAGCGCGCACGTTGAACGGCTCTTAGTGCATGGTACCAACGGCGAATTAAATAGAAGCGGCTTAGAAAACCTTGCAGCGTTGAAGTATGTACGTAGCCAGCAGCATTTACGTGTTCAAATTGAGAAGCAGCTACGTACAGCAGTGACGTGTGGGTACATAACGTAATCGATGCACCAGAGTAACAGCCAAGGATTTCTCCGCATCGTGTGTGGTAAATTTCCACGCCCCGTACCATTCAAGCTTTAGTGATGTAATCCGAGGCGAGCCCCATCCGCTACGTTGCAATTTGCAGGCTTCGATTATTCCCACGTAACTTGATACTGAAAATTTGTGCAGCTTAAAGCGATAAATGATCGCTCGAGCTATGTGGGCGTCGCATTGAAAGGAACGCTTACATATATAAATAGCTGGGTTTGTATGCATGACAGTTATTTTGGCGTTCTATTTTAATATTGTTTAAATTTGCATGTGTGGCTAATATAATTATTCTGCGCGTATTTAAATGTAAATGCGAGTAGTCCCAAGCTATATCGCACGTAGGTTGGTTGTCCGTTCTTATTTTATAGTTGTGTTTAGGAATGGCTAATTATTCTAGACTTTAATCTATTTTTTTTGTTTTTAGGCTTTTAAAGTCAATATATCTGTGTAAACAAATTGGCTTTTCTTGTATATGTTGTTTGAAAATAGTTTCAGCTCGAGAACACTACAGGTGCAGACCAGCTTCCTGTTTTTGGCAAATGGTGACCATTCGTAACAACTGGGTATTTAAAATGGTTTCATGTACACTAAGCTAGCAAGGTGAATAAACAAGGCAATTAGGTGATAAAAATACTACGGCGTACGAGACGTCCTATTTAAGTTTAACGTCCCGACGCAGAGTCTGAACAAACGTCTTGTTTCAAACTACATGCTATCAAAATAACATTGGTAAAGATGGACACTCCGGTCTAATGAAAATTCTTGTAAGACTTGAAAACTATATAACCAGTTAGTCCTTAGCAATCTGACAGTCCGCTGGCCTGAGCTTTAAAAATAAAATGGTGCCCAGGAAAATAAAGTTCAAAACAGCGTTTCTCATGTTGCTTTGTAATTGTTTAGTCCTTTAGGTTGGTAACGAAGTAACGAAACTTGCTTTTCTAGACAAAAATTGAATTAAAACGCATGCTGTATGAGCAGAAGAATTCCTCTACATTATACAATCCTTAGACATCTTGGATACAAAACTCTTATCTAGCCATCAAGTTTTCATTACTTTCTAAATGTCCGTCTATTTACTGCCATACTTTTCATACGCTTGTTGCAATAAGAAATCAGCTAAAAATTGCTACCGCTCTTTTATAAGTCCTTTGATTAAAACCCCAAAGGCGGATGGTACGTCGCCATGTTCCAATCCAAGAAAATGTATTTAATCCGAATAGAAAATGTTATTCTGTCCAATAATATCATAAAAGTTCTACGGACGGTAAGTCACCAACTTATTTTATAAAATGCCAACAGCAAAGTATATGGGTATGTTTCAAATATGTACATTAATTTTCCCTATAGTTTAGTATGTAGAGACTGATGGTATGTCACAACTTAAATAACTAAATAACGAAGAAAATTAATGGATTTCAAATGTTAAATGTGGCCCATTAGTCCTTTGAATAAAATCCCACCGAAAGAAAGCAATTTGCCATCTTCTAATGAAAAAAAAAATAATTCTGTCATTTTCTCAAGTATAAATGGTCAAAGACCATAATATTAGTAGATACATATTACACGACAGAAAATATATTTCCGTAAAAGCCAAAAAGTGCTAGAGCATCGTAATAAGAAGCACTTTAGGTTATACCATTCAGCTCCGTGGAAGTAAAATATGTAATAAAGAAGCTAAATCGTCTGCTTCTTATATACAACGAATTGTACATGTAAAACTCCAATGATTGATGGAAAGTCGCCCACAACTACCTTTGCCGTCACACAACCCAAAATTTAAAAAAAACAAACATATTTTAAACGATGCCGTCACTCATTCTCACAGCGATCCATAATAATATCCAGTAATCGATGCATTTAGAAGAAATACACAGTACGAATTTATTTTAGCGCAACATGCAGTTGTTACTTTTCATTATTATAGCTTGACAGCAATACGTTAGGCCGTTAGGGTATTATACGTATTAAGACTGCATACATGAAATGTTGATTTGGCTAAAAATTCTTTCACAATTTAACAACATCGTTAATAAAGAAAATAATAAACATTTTCCAATAAAAATAAACTACTGTCATGTAGTAGCTACTGATATCACTTTCAAAGTATGCGGCCTGTTTTAAATATGATCGATCATGTTGCTCTAGAATTTAGTAGTACATATATGTGGAAGTCATAATACTTATACTTATATGATGCCAAGTCACTGTTTATCGGTTGCGATTATAATGCAGACCATAATATTAATAAAAACAAATGGAAAATGGCTTGGAAAATGGCATGCTATTTTCAAATAATAGTACTTATACAATAATTGTTCTACTCAATAACTTAGAATAATTTACATAAATCCCATTATTGTTTCCTATTAATATAATACTGAAAAGAACACTATAAAAATAAAGAGAAAAAATGGTGTATTTGGTATAAACATTAAACAATTAGTAAATAAGAAAAACCACTACTGTATAATGAATGAGGCTCTATAATGTAACATGGACGTTCTAACAGCTTTTCTATTTTGCCTTTGTTCGACTCGTATACAAAATGGGTATATTTTCATAAATACATAAATATTTTAAGTGTGATTAAAATCCAACTGTAATTTTTAGTGTGTGATGGTAAGCTTTTAAGCTTTCATAACGGACTAGCAAGATGCCCGTTCTTCGTACGGACTACAAATGTCTGTTTCGTCTTCTAAATCTTAAATGACAAAGGCTGAAAAATAATATTGTAGGTAAAAAGGAAACAATATTCTTCCGAAAAAAGTTCTCCTTAACTCTTTTATTCTTCACATCCCCCTGGAAATGTTTATACAGTGCGTAAATTAAGTATGGAAACGGTGGTATTATTTGAATACGGCCATAGATATAGTAATTCTGAAATTTGGTATAGAAGTAAAACATACGGTTTTCTACTAATATTCGTGGTTCCAATTTTTTTATCGATCGTTACGACTGCAGCACCGCCAACTTGATTATTTTTTAAAATTGAAATGGGGGTCGAAAGTACCATCATTAGAAAGCTGTTTTTGTGTAGAATCCAACGATGTAGCACTTGATATGGCAGTTTTGAAAAATAACTGTATAATTGTCGTTACCCTTGTATAGATTGATAAAACTATAGTTTTAGTATAACACTTAGATAAAATAAAAAAATCTATGTACTTATTAAATGTTGTATTCATAAATTATAGCAGGATACAGGTTTCCACTACTTGGGGATAGGATTTCAGAAATTCTCCTATTTTATTATAAGCGATATTTAGAAATTCGTGAAAACATAGTTTACCCCTTTTCACCCCTCACGGGTAAAATTTCTAAAAATGTTTTCAGTCCGCTTTAGGGGTGAAATGTAAAAACACCCTAAAACCTCCTAAAGATTTGAAAAACACATCTATATGCCAAAAAAAGAATGCTCTAACTCAACAAACACAGGAGATACAAGGGGTTCCATAATTCACCCCGAATACAGATTCGTACCTTTAAGGGTTGATTAGGGCAAAATCCTGAAATATGTTTTTAGACATGTGCCTTGGATACCTATGTAAGCAAACATCAAGCCGATATCTTATCGGGTCTAAGAGATATTGAGGAATTCGTGAAAACACAGTCACCCCTTTTCACCCTCTTAGGGGTACATTTTTTAAACCCCTTAAACCACCTTTTAAATATTTTAAAAATGCATCTATATGCCAGAAAAAGAATGTTCTAACTCAATAAACATAGAAGATACGATGGGTTCTTTAATTCACCCCGAATCCATATATGCACCTTTAGGGGTTGATTAGAGCAAAATCCTCAAATACGTTTCTAGGTATTTGCATTGAAAATCTTTGCAAGTCCACACCAAGTTGATATCTCATCGGGTGTAAAAGATATTAAGAAATTCGTGAAAACACATTTTACCCCTTTTCACCTCATTAGGGGTCGAATTTCAAAAAATCCCTTCTTAGCACTACCTTACGTAACAAATTGAACCTTTCACCCAAATTTAAAGTTCGTAGTACCAGTGATTACGGCTCTGCGTTAATTAGTCAGGGTTGTGACGTTCTTTTATATATGTATAGATTATAACATACACAGTAGACAATAGATCAGCAACAAAGCATGGTGTATTTTAAATTAATATGATACTATACTGCTAAAAAAATTAATTGGACCATTTGCATATATTGGTGCAATTAACTATATTTTACAAAAGGCCAGTCATTGCATTTTTGGTAACCTTTCATGATTGTGTCACTATAAAAAGCATTTCTTTTTATAATTTGGTTTAAATAAAACTCAGTCTATTAATTATCATTTTGAATTTTGTTCAAATGTTGATAGCACATTGCATACGAAGTATGCCAAATCGTTGCCAAACATTTTTAAACGTTCCGAGGAGACTCAAAAAAACTATTAATTTCCTTTTTTGTTCTTCCTCTTATTTTTGTGAAATATAGTTTTTTTTATAATTTTATTATTTTTTAATTTTATTAATATGATTTTGTTAATGCTTCAGTTGACACTTGAGGACAGTACAATTAAATATGCTTAATATGAGTATGCTATAAAACAAAAACTTTTTTTATGACGTTTCTTACATTGAAATACAATTTTTATGGGTGGTCCAGTTCATTTGTTGAGCAGTATACCGGGTGACAATGAAACTACTACCCACGGCGGCATTTCGAAACGGCTTGAGATAGAAATATGCAATTCGGTATGCCGATAGGGTTGAAAATTGTGAACAATTGTAACATAAAAACAATTGAATGCCTTGACTTTGTTATTTTAAATGGGACACCCTATATAATTTATCTTTTTATGACTCTGAACAATTCTAAATAACTTTTGTCTAACATACCCCATATCTAAAATTAATAGTTTTTGAAATAGAGCCGCTTAAAAATATGGCGTAATTCCTATTTGTTTGTATTTTACGGAAAAACGGAGTAGGCCACGACAGAGGTTGCTATGGTTTTTAAAAACAATTGAAGTATTTCCAACCCTATCGACATACCGAATTGCATATTTCTATCTCAAGCCGCTTCGAAATGCCGCCGTGGGTAGTAGTTTCATTGTCACCCGGTATATTCTACGAGAAGCCGCGTAGCGCAGTTGGGTAGACGCTAGGCTTGCATTAAGCAAGTTCTCGGTTCGAATCCCGTGGGGGCCGGAATTTTTCCGCAGCCACGGCGATTGGAATCGGGCTTGGTGAGACTATTCACAGATGGGCACCAAATTAACTGTGCTCTACTCGAAACCACAGACCTAAGAGATAGAGTAATAAGGTCCAACACTTCACCATGACACATACCTCACACATGTGGTTGCTGCGCAAGCACAAAAGGCGCGCTCCAACTTTGTATTCCGAATTCGGGGCAGGTTGAGCATTGTACCACCAGATGCACGCGCATAAAGCACCAGCCTCTACACCGCAAGGTAAAATGAGGTTATCAATAATACATACATACATACTATTTTCTACTGGTGAGTTGCTGTAACATGATCATAGAAATATAATGTATCTGACACTTTAAAAAGCAGACTCCGACTCTGCTGGGCAAACGCTGTAAAGAAGTAAGCGAATACGAAAGGGTCACGAGGGTAGGGATGCACCGATACGGGTTTTTTGGCCGATACCGATATATCGGCCGATACCGATATAATCGAGGCCGATACACCGATATATCGGCCGATATATTCTCATTGCTCTTTCCACTACTTTTTGACTACATGCAAGCACGTGTGCGCCGCTGCTTGCTTGATTCGGGCGGGGTAATCCCCTAAATACGAACTCTAGCTTAGATTTGCTTATGCAGGTGTCTTCTTGTCATTTCGTTTTAATAACGCAATTTAACACAGTCATTTTTTTTCTTGACCTATTAGTTAGTATTGTTAACAATTTCTGATGATGCAAGGCCTTGAAATGGCATCGCCTGATCGAATGTTTTAGCTGATGGACCGAGCTCTGCGGACTAGTGGTTACCACGTCTGCTTAGTATTCGAGAGGTCGTGGGTTCGATTCCCTTGGCCGCCTTCTTTGATTCAGGTTTTTAGGTGGTTTTCCTGAGTCAACAGAGTACCTTCTCTGAAGCGAATCTCGGGACAGTACTTCTCCACCTTTCCTGGCCTCTCTTGCATTCTCCACCCATTCTGAAATATTCCCGTTATTGGCTAAAGAGGGACGCAAGGGGCCCCCAGCTGGGGAAATTTAAATGACCCTGAACCTTTACCTTTTTCTTTTTTGCTGATGCAGTGCATTCCAGAAGCTGGAAGATATTTCGCTGCATGGTGCAACACACTGGATGGAGAGCCTAATGTTTTTACATAATAATTTACAAAAAAATGAATTTTCAATATTAGATTGTAGTTATATTTTATACTCCACATTGATTATTTACATTTTATTGTTCATTTCTTATAATAAATATTAAAATATTAAATATTGAAAGGAATAGTGATGCAACCAAAAAAAAACCGTTCGTTTTTTAAAAAAAACCAAGCGGTCTGGTTTTTTATTTAAATGCGTTTTTTTTTCAAAATTAAACTGTAGTGAATAACAAGTAATTTGTTTGGAAAAACAAAAAACAGATATTTTTAAATAAAAATAATACATTTCGTAGGTAAAGTGAATTATAGAATTTATAATAACAAAAAAAAGTAAATATTTCTAAAGAAAAATAGAAAAATAGCCAAAGTGGATATACAGGGTGTTAGGAAAGTCGACGGAAAAATTTCTAGGGGTGAATCCTTGGCCCAAAATATGATGATTTAACGTACCTATATACAAAGTTGCTTAGTTTAGCCGCTAGAGGGCTTTAAAGATGATTAGCTTTTTTAAATTTTTTCAAATAAGTCGAAAAATGTTTGATGGATTTTATTCATTTTTTGGCCATGGGTTTTTACCAGTAAAGTTAAGCTTTTTGTGGAATAAACGCTCATTTCGAAAATTACAGGGTGTTTACAAACTTTGTCACAATTAATTATCCATCCATATTTTTTAACCCCCTGTATAATCACCGAGTATCGGTATCGGTGCATCCCTACACGAGAGACCAGGTGAAAAGGAACTGGTGTCGAATGCACAATGGAAAAAAGCTACGGAAGAAGTTACTACTCTTGTTTATAATTAATGGTATGCATAGGCGTAACTAGCGGGGGAACCACGCCCTCCCCAGAGTGCCGTCTGGTCCACCACAGAAAAATACAAGTTGAAAAAATTTTAAAATCTGCTTTTGTATTAAACCTCAACCTAGCGGGTGGCTAACGACCAACACACATTTTTACATTTTATTATTTGTTTTGACATCAAATAAATATAGTATAAATACTTTAACTACGTTGGATGGATGTTTCTAATTAAAATAGTATGTAATATGTAAAACAAATCACCATTAGTGCAAAAATACAATTTCAATTATTTCTTTCGTATGGGGTTAAGTAAATGAGCGCGAAACTTAAGTACATCGCTAATGACTCGCTGGGCACGTACCCCTAACTAGGTTCATCTAATTCAGACATACGGTGACTTGTTACACGTTTACTTTGCCTAAAGAGTTCAGTTTATGATTTTGAAGAGTACGATTCACAATTTATGTTTAATAGTGTTTTACGCGGCAAAGCAGTGGCGAAACTGTAGACCTGCAAAACCCCGCAGTGAGGGGATGGGGGCCCTGGATCGAACGATTTTTTTTTAATTTACCGTGTGTACTGTTAAAAGCTTTAGGGTACAAATATACACATGGAAAGGTTTGCTTGGATGATCTACGATATTATTAATAAAATTAGCAAAAGAAATGTGATTGACAATTTTAAAGTTGTCATTCTCAAAATAACTGCTTTAAAGTAGCTCTTACCGTTGTAAATGCATTAAGGTATGGAACATCGAAGATCAAGTTTGGCGTCGCCCAATAAAGTTATAGGAAACGTTTAAGAGGTTTCACGCACAGCAACGGAAGCTGCATATTTTTTGCTCCATAATTTCAACTGAAAACGGTTTTTTAAAGTTTTAGATGAAATTGAAATTCAAAGTACGGAATCGAAATCGCTTTCCGGAACGCGATGCATTATGGGGAATGGGGCGTCAGTTGTCACTCAGAGCCTTCTAACTTAATAATTTGCGTAATTAAAAAAAAACTCACTACCTACCAAATTGAAACGCGACGAGATCAAAGTAACGCTTTTTAAAATATTAAAATTAAATACCAGAAATAGCAAAGAAATGAACACGTAAATACAACAGGCACATACACAATTGAAAATAATTTAAAAAAATCAGGAATCGCACCCCTCAAGAAAAATTAGCCCGAGTGGTGTAGCTTGAACAAGTGTCCACGTTCGATCAGCAGAGTTAAGCAACGCTGTCTCTGGTCAGAACTTGGATGGGAGTTCCACGGCTGCATCTCTCGGCGCCTCGTGGTACGGCTATCACGGAAAAAAGTTGGTCCCGGCGGTCATACAACATCATGACAGTCGTTAGTGGGGTTGGAAGTCCTCATAACTGCACAGCGACGCCTATAATTGGCCTAACGGCTGTTGGCTGAGTGCGAATTAAATAAAATAAATTAAATAAGATAAATTAGATGACTTATCCCCTCCGCCTATAGAGATTGACGCATAAAGTAATAAATGCATTTGCAGAAATACAAGCCTGAAAAAAATAGATTGTAAATGCAGGGGATGTTCAAATTATTGAAATAAAATTGAAGAGCACTCGTATCACAGTTTGCAGGTATTTACATGTTCCTGTTGCATTGCTTCACTTGGGTGTAATTTTTTATTATAATATAATAAAGTAATATTGAACCGGAACAGGCCGCAAGGCCTAATCCTTGAAGTAGACGACGCGACGACGACGACGATATAATAAAGTATGCACTTTTTGTTATTAAAAATTTGGTTTTATTTCTCTTCTTTTCAAATAATATTTGTGTGATATTTTGTAATTTGGGAAAGAGTAGTCACAAACTTTTCTTGCTTGGGGCGGGGGGAGGGGGGGGGCGTAAATTTTATAGTTACACCACTGTAGCAAAGATAATTTTGTGGCAATGACGAGTGTAATGACCCTGACCGCTTGAATTTCCACAATTGCAACCCAAGAGATTATGACAAAAAGAAGTTATAATAAGCATATTAATGTTTTCAAGAGTATTACTTCAACCGTACTGAGAAAAAATTGGAAATTGACTCAAAAACGTATAAATGGAAACCAAGGGATGTTTCCAAAAAAATGTGTTTCTCCTAGAATAATATTTCTGACTGCCAACTTCATTGAGTTGCGAGAGGTACTATGATATTTATGAACCGAGAAATAATTTATTGGTATGCTACTTCGACGTATAACAGCAAAAAAAACAAGCAAATACGTTTATGCCAAGAGGTAATGTATGCAAATTTATTTGTTCATAGATAGGTATACGAGAGTTGATCAATGTATTCACAGCCTAACATATAAATAAACAAACACGACACTTGAATTAACATTTATTTTTCAACGTAATCGCCCTGAACAGCAATATAATTTTCCAAATGATGCTCAAGCACAGTAATTCCATACAAGCAGGAATTTTATTCAGTCGACTTACCCTAAGCACCTGTATATTTAAAAAGATGTCATTCTTTTTGCACAAATTTCATCATTTTCCATTTTACAGAACCTAATATGTATTGCTTTACTAAACAATTAAAAGCACAGCAACAAATAGACGGTAATCATTACATTTTGACAGGTGATACTACGTCAAATGACGACAATTGTTTTTCAAAATGTCTCAAGCTTTCTATGTTAGGCCACAAGCACATTGATCACTCCTCGTACATGGGTATTGACGATGGTTAGTTAGGGATAGAGAGCCTGGCCTCCCTAGCCAAAAATCCTAGTTACGTCAATGATTACATTTGAATTCATGTCGATCACTTAAAGGGGTTCAGGAATATTATGAGCAAAAACGGATTCAAGCAACAGCGAAAACCAATACGATTCTCCATAATTCGACATAATCGCTATATTGGCAAACTGGAAAGCATATACCTAATAACAAAAGCATATATGACGGCTTATGTCGAATATGCACTGTTTGATTACTGATAAGGCGGTTACTGACCACGGGTCATAGTAAAAACAAAAAAAGTGGACGTGACTACCTCCCTGGACTTTCCCATACTGGAAACTGTTCATATCGTCTTTATTCAACAGTCTTTACAACATATCAAAATTTCAACTCGATGACTCACGTCTTCACCGTGATAAGCGTTTACACTTTCACGTAAATTGCGGGTACATATAAAAGAACTAGTGAGTCACCCGAACTACGTTTCGGTTCGCAAAATTAAGAGATTCATTAATATAAATTTAAAAAAAAGATGCATCGACGGGATCGAACCCGGGGCTCCCGCGTGATAGGCCAGCACGCTTACCGCAGAACCACACTCTCCTGCTTGAATAATGCGCGCACCCGAGCTAATAGTAGACAGCGATAGGCGCTCCGCTCTGCTGCCTGGAGAAGTTAATTAAATTATACTGCTGCCTAGAGAAGTTAATTAAATAAGTCTGAAAATTAGCAAACTTTTAAGCCATCGTACAACTTAATCGGTCCAGTATCTTCGGAGGAGATAGCGAACAAACATAGTTACACGCAAACAAAGAGAGCTACGATTTTATGTTATAAGATGTGTAGTTCAAAACGTGACCACCGAGCTTCTGTAGATGGCGCCAAGTGGACAAGCCGCCACTGTGCTATTATGTATTATTTTCCTCAAAACGGCTGTAGCACCGAGGTGAAATTTTCTAAGTACCTGGAAATTATATTTTCTAGGGCATACAAAATCGATTTTTTTATTTTCGCGGAAAAAGATTCTTTGACGCAAAAATATAACAACCGTTAGAATAAAAAAATTATTTTTCAAAAATAGAGGGGGGAGGGGGCCGGTGCGCTTACATATATCCACGAGTGTAATATTTTTTTGCATATTCATATGCTCCATTATGCACTGAGCAATCCAGTGAAAACCCCAGCTACCTATCTTGTTTTGTTTATTAATTAAAGGGGTTTAAATGTTCAAACTTCAAAGCTTCGTAGAGGGCGCCACAGATAATTCATGAGATTCTTTAAAAAACAGATCGATAGCCCTTTTCGGGGTCTATCAGTGTATGAAGTTTAAACAAATTCCTGTGGGCAGTTTTTGACAAATGATTTTTAGAAAATTTCCAAAATTTTGAAAATTTGTAATTTAGGCCCCTTAATATTTTTCAAAACACTTTTTATATCACCTCATGTTAGCCTTCATATACTATTCAGAAAACAAAAATCAATTGAATCGATTCATCCGTTTTTGAGTAATAGGGCGTTAAACTCAAAATTTTCAAAAAATCATAGCGCCCTTCATTTTAAACCTAGCCAGTTCGGAAAAAACTAACAGATTTGTCTTATGACCCTCTATCGCTATCCGCGATAAAATTTTCAAAATTTTAATCACGAAAACAGTGATACCAAAAAAACATGCGTAACTTCCGCTTCCGGTTTCTGATTTTTTTGAAAAGCTTATTTTGTCGATGAATTTTCGATACACCCCCGCATTCCAAAGCGCATCAAAATCGGAGCAATACTTTCGGCTGTAGGAGCGTCACCCACCCACACACACACCCACCCACAGACAGACATTTTTTAAAAACCACTTTTTTGGGTTCCTAGAGGCCCAAAACGGATATTTCTGTGAAAATCTCGATTTCCAAAATTTTCATGATTCCAAGACTTCCCTATACCTATGGGTATGGGAAAGTAATTACGCTACGCTCAAGTCTGAATCTATAATACATCAGTATCGAATGCAACCCATGGCTTAACTACGGATAGTAATAGACCAGCTGTTCATTGAAGACTGCAACGTTGCAAACGCTAAAAACTATAACATATTTCATGTAAATGCTGATATAATTCATGGTAAGTCATTATATTCTTGTCATTAGTAATAATAAACAACAGAATAATGATATGTTCGAGTAATGCACATTCTATTTACAAGTTAATGTATTTCTCAACGATCGATTTTATGGTAAGCCACACGTTAATTAGTGATTTCAAACAAAACATACTATGAGGAATGAGGGTATATCTGCAGACCTGCTACCGAGAAACGAAAATGACACCATAAAGAAGAAGCAAAAATACAACAGGAAAAACTCATTTCGCATTTAATATTCTTGTGTGTGATTCGATATAATTCCTAATAGTCAGTATTAGACTGTAATCATAAGCAAATAGCAACAAAATGTATTATCTGAAGTATGATATAATTTTTGAATAGTCTCTCATGATTCATAGTAAGCCACTAAACTGGCAATAAAGCATGCAGGTCAAAGGTGGTAAATCCTATATGCAATTGCGATTTACAACTTAATCGCTGTCTAACTAATACTAAAATTCCAAGGTTACTATTCTGACATACTTGGAAAAATACCTTCTCATCAAGAGAAGTGTTAAATAACGAACAAGAAGAACGTGTTGAAAATACAAGACGGTCTTCATCATTCTGTTAACATAATTTTTACAACCTCGAACGATTAATGGCACGATTATAAACAGGTAAGTAGGTTACTATACTCTTTACTTTACTACTTGGAAAAAAACACATCTAGAATTAGTTGTGCAACAGCAACAACGCAACAAGGCAGGTCTAATTAGTAGCACCCTTTGCTGGTTATTATGCCGTAGTAAGTCTCGCTAAATATAATCCAGTGTCCAATAGAAAATATAAAGCTAAGTTTAGGGTACATTACGGTTTCATCACTAGTGTTTGGAGTGCAATTAATTGTGATTATATGAATTTGATGGTAAATCCTACCTACAACTGTTTAATCGTATAAACTGTAAACGTAGTTCAAACAAATATAAACTTAGTATGTGGTGGTAACCAGATACCCTAACCCAATATGAGCTACGCTAGCACCTTGCAACTAAGCAATATTGGTGGTAAGTACTGATGGTAAGCCCGGTGGCGTGTTACAGCTAAGTTTCTATCTTTATGGCTAGAAATTGTAAAACCACATCTTGAGCATACTTATATCAACAAAAAACCAGGCGTTGATGGTAAGCTCATTTTAAATGACAAAGGTGTACATCAAAATCAAACTAATTTGGTGCACACTATATTGCATTCCGCCTAAGTGAGAAAGATAAAGGGATACAATAAAACTGACAATTATCTGATAAGATAAACCCACACCCAAACAACTGATCTGATGATAACAACAACACTAACAGTATTAACACGTACATTATCAGATGTTGCGGTAACCGGTGTTTAAATTCGATTTAAATGTCATCAATGGATTACTAAGCTGACGCAGCACATTTCTGATTAGTAATTTTCTGGGCAATTACCGCAGCGACGTCCGTGTGGTGCACCATCTAACACAAAACGGGACGAGATAAGACGCACGATCCGGTGGGATTAAAACGGAGGAAATTAGAAGCATTTAAATGAGGTCAACTTAATGCACTCGAAAAATAGGCCCGGACAGTTAGTGCACTCGAGCGGCCGCACGCTGGAATCCAGTTTGAAGGGGTTAAAGTGGTTCAATGCCGATTACAAAAATATCACACACTGTTTCAATACTACTTGCTCTGCTGCATTTTCAAGAGGATTATTTGCTAGCAAGGGCGAAATGTTTTAAAATAAATGTGACGGAAGCTAAATATGACTAAAAGAGACACAAGTAGATAACAGTGTACTTTCCCATACTAAGAAAGTTTCAAACCCGTGATTCATGAACATAGTGTCCGGCATAAATAGTTTGTTGTAATTTTTTTTAAACTACCAGTGTTTTTTACTGTGGATACAAAAAAAAGGGTCTCTAGAACTAAATTTGATTAACGTAATTTTCTGGTTGCAAGTGGTGAGCGAAACTCAAGTTCGACAGTACATTCTCATCGTATCGGATAATAAGTTAACTTTGAAATATTTGATTTTCCGTAATACACAGAAAGTTGCGAAAAAAATAAGCTAAACCAGTGAAAATTGTTTTTCGACGTAGGTGGCTGTGACTTCATATTTAACATCCCCCTTTAATTCTAAGCAAATTTTCCAAATAATCTTTCTGTGTATTTTGAAAAATAAGGGTAATTTACTCTCGATGTCTTTTTATTTTTTCCAACCTCCCCCGTATAGTAAAACAAGATATTTATCAAGACCAAAATTTTCTGATAATTATTAAAAATCCCAATTGTGTCCAAATGTATGCCGGACACTATAAAAGTTGTCGAGGTTTAATTTTCGTGCCACTTAGAATAGCTAGGCTATGTTGCTGCATTTGAAGTATGACTAATTTAAAGGTACAATTATTGTGTAAATAGTTTGAAATAAACTACAGTACATTTTTTAAAACTGCGACACAGGTTATTACGAAACAGGTCGAATTTTACAAGCGAAATGCACTAATAAATATTTAACATTGTTGCTCATGTATAAAATCAGTAAAACAAATCAAATAGTGAATAAAATGTACAAAGATCACATCAGAATGCTGGGTATATCTGAAACTTGATGGATAGGATGTGGTGGGGAAAAATTAATAAAGACTGCGACATCATTTCTTCCTGAAAAAGTACGAAAGGCAAGGAATTTCCGAAAGGATCACATTGACAAAAATTCAATTCGAGGTTTTTTAACATGTTACTTGTAATAGTGTACCCACCAACAAATATCGCCACACAAGAACAAAAAGAGGAATTTTATGAAAATATACAAAAAGTGTAAGGCATAAGGAAAAAATATAAAAGAAATATAAAGATCTTAATGGGTAATACTGAAAGGGACGAAGTAATGCAATGCCAAGGAGTTAGTAAAAAACTAACAAAAATGGAGAAATGTTTTTTAAATACTATTCCACCAACACTTGAATTATATGTGACAGTTCATTTACCCCAGAAATACACAATACAACCGGGAGATAAATACAAGAACCAGACATATCATGTGGCAATTAGGGTTTCCAGTCCCGGGATCCGGTCCCGGGACAGTCCCGGGATTCTACCACAAAAACCGAGTCCCGGGACCACAGCCAGCCCAGGCGAAGTCCCGGGATCATGTCAACATGCGTGCGTATACTCGATATCAGAGAATTAGGATCTGAATTCACCGGCGTCCGTCGTAGTACTCATGCCTCTTGTACATTCTGCATTATTTGCGTTTTGCGTAACGCAGGAGAGGTATTGTTTTCGGTAGGTTAGAATTAAACCTGTGTGTTGTTTCAGCCACATTTGCATATCTTCTTCTATTCATGTATTTGTCTGTTTTTTTTTGTTGGATTTAGATATGTGCGAAGAAGCTGAATAATTTATATTTTTGGGTTTTAAGTGTGTTCGTTATTTCTCTGCTAAAGCGTTACAATTAGAATGAATTCCGATTCGCAACCTACCTTCATTCTACATTTAAAAAAATAACGATTTGAAGTCACTATGGCAACAGTTTTATATATTGAAGATAAACAATTGGCGAAATGTAAAGTGGGTTCCTACAAAATGATCATAATCAAAGGCAGCTTGACGAAAGGATTACACATGCTGCACTTTGCAGTTCAAACAAAAGCAAAAGCGACAGACATTTTTAGTACCAGAAGAAAGCAATGAAGTTGTAGACGAGCCCCAACGCGAATTATCAGCACAGAAATACTTTATTTAACTTAAAACACTTGTTTTTCTTTGGAAATTTTATTCGGAAATTTCACCTAAACACTATTTCCTTTTCGGGACCATTTTCGGGATCTTCGGGACTAGTCCCGGGACCTGAAATTTAGCTCGTAAGTCCCGAAAACACTTTTGGTCCCGGGACTTGGAAACCCTAGTGGCAATTGATAAGAACATTTGCAACTGTTTGATGGATGAAAGGCCATGAGAAAATCAGGTATTGGTTCAGGGCAGATATTATTAAGAATAATGATAGTAAAGAACACAAAAATGGCTTAGTGAAGATGCTTACTTAATAAACCAGTTTCAAATGAAACTAGAAAGTAAATGAGAGAATACAAAAGACGTAAATCTTAATCGAACAACTACAGGAAAGGTACCAAGACATTTTGACAAAATCAGCGGTCGAAACAGTGAGTGTAAATTGCAGGAAGGAAGGAATGTATCTCAAAGAATACATACTTGGAGCAAAATAGAAGAAAGGATAACAATTAAACAGAAGATGCTGACTACAGATCAATATGATAAACAAGAACTGGAAAGAGCAAATTAGGAAGAAGATCCGCAAAATAAATGAAGTGCAAGAAAGGATAAAATAACCTTTCAAGAACTTTTCAAAAGGGGAAAGCAAGCAGCAGGACTAAGGGATGTTTTACCGTAGGCAGTAGGTGTACAAAATATGTCGACGGAACCCAGCAGGACCTCACAGCACCCGACAGTATCTACCATGCAGGAAGCGGGTAGGAATAGGCAGAACCTCTAATCAAAACTGTGGCAGTACCTAGCAGGAGTGTGATAGTATTGACCAGGACTGTAACAGTACAATGCACGACTGGTTAGACCAAGCAGAACCTGGCAATACTGAGCATAACTCGGGCAAGAGTACGCAGAACTTCAAATCAGAACTGTGGCAGTACCTAGCAGGACCGTGATAATATTAAGCAGGACTGTGGCAATGCTAAGCAGAACTGTGGCAGTACAGTGCAGGACTCCGACAGGAGTAGAAAGAACCTCGAATCAGAACTGTAGCAGTACTTAGTACGGCTGTGATAATACTAAGTAGGACTATGACAATGTTAAGTAGAACGGAGGCAATGCTAAGCAGGACTGCGGTAGTACAGTGCAGAACTGGCAGAACCGAGTAGGATCTGGGAAAACCGAGCAGGACCTGACAGTACCGCGCAAGACTTGAATGACAGTACAATGTGGTACTCGGATAGGAGTAAGCAGAACCTCGAATCAGAACTGTGGCAGTACCTAGCAGGACCGTGGTAATACTAATCAGGACTGTGGCAATGCTAAGCAGAACTGTGGCAGTACCTAGCAGGACCGTGATAATACTAAGCAGGACTGTGGCAATGCTAAGCAGAACTGTGGCAGTACAGTGCAGGACTCCGACAGGAGTAGAAAGAACCTCGAATCAGAACTGTAGCAGTACTTAGTACGGCTGTGATAATACTAAGTAGGACTATGACAATGTTAAGTAGAACGGAGGCAATGCTAAGCAGGACTGCGGCAGTACAGTGCAGAACTGGCAGAACCGAGTAGGATCTGGGAAAACCGAGCAGGACCTGACAGTACCGCGCAAGACTTGAATGACAGTACAATGTGGTACTCGGATAGGAGTAAGCAGAACCTCGAATCAGAACTGTGGCAGTACCTAGCAGGACCGTGGTAATACTAATCAGGACTGTGGCAATGCTAAGCAGAACTGTGGCAGTACCTAGCAGGACCGTGATAATACTAAGCAGGACCGTGGCAATGCTAAGCAGAACTGTGGCAGTACAGTGCAGGACTCCGACAGGAGTAGAAAGAACCTCGAATCAGAACTGTAGCAGTACTTAGTACGGCTGTGATAATACTAAGTAGGACTATGACAATGTTAAGTAGAACGGAGGCAATGCTAAGCAGGACTGCGGCAGTACAGTGCAGAACTGGCAGAACCGAGTAGGATCTGGGAAAACCGAGCAGGACCTGACAGTACCGCGCAAGACTTGAATGACAGTACAATGTGGTACTCGGATAGGAGTAAGCAGAACCTCGAATCAGAACTGTGGCAGTACCTAGCAGGACCGTGGTAATACTAATCAGGACTGTGGCAATGCTAAGCAGAACTGTGGCAGTACCTAGCAGGACCGTGATAATACTAAGCAGGACCGTGGCAATGCTAAGCAGAACTGTGGCAGTACAGTGCAGGACTGGTAGAGTCGAACAGGATCTGGTAGAACCGAGCAGGACGGATCTGGCAGTACCAGGCAGAATTTGAATGGGACCTGGCAGTACTGTGCAGGACTCCGACAGGAGTAGAAAGAACCTCGAATCAGAACTGTGGCAGTACTTAGCACGGCTGTGCTAATACTAAGTGGGACTATGACAATGTTAAGTAGGACGAAAGCAATGCTAAGCAGGACTGCGGCAGTACAGTGCAGAACTGGCAGAACCGAGTAGGATCTGGGAAAACCGAGCAGGACCTGACAGTACCGCGCAAGACTTGAATGGCAGTATAATGTGGTACTCGGATAGGAGTAAGCAGAACCTCGAATCAGAACTGTGGCAGTACCTAGCAGGACCGTGGTAATACTAATCAGGACTGTGGCAATGCTAAGCAGAACTGTGGCAGTACCTAGCAGGACCGTGATAATACTAAGCAGGACTGTGGCAAAATGCTAAGCAGAACTGTGGCAGTACAGTGCAGGACTGACAAGCCCGTGCAGGATCTCATAGGAATGAGCAGGATCTGGTAGGACCGAGTAGAATCTCGTAGGATCGAGCAGAATCTGGTAGGACCAAGCAGCACCTGGCAGGATTATTGTAGAACCCGGCAGTACAGTGCAGGGCTCGGGCAGGAGTAGGTACAAGCGGGTACAAGCTCGAATAAGAACTGTGGCAGCACTTAGCAGAGCTGTGATAATACTAAGCAGGGCTGTGGCAATACAATGCAGGATACAACACAACCTGGCAGTATCGAGGATAAGGCAGAAGAGGATATGACAGAACCAGGCAGGATTTGTGTAGGACCCGGCAGATCATGCACAGGAGTAGGTAGAACCTCGAATCAGAACTATGACAGTAGGACAGCAGTACTGTAACAGTAGTAAGCAGGACTGTGGCAATACTGTGCGGGACTGGCAGGACCAAACAGGATCCAGCAGGATCTTAAGAAATAATAGGCCCCTGCTTAAATCGGCAGTAGGTGTACAAATACTCCTCGAGCACGACTTAACGATGTGAAAACCTTATGCGATATTATCCGCAAGATGTCACGGAAAAATCCTCACATTATTACAAGTGAGAGACAAAAAAAGGAAAACTGCTTACTAATGATAAAGAAATCATTAACCAATGCATAGAATACTTCAAAGAGATTAACACAGACCAAGAAATAACAACTGATGACCGAGATGACAATGATATAGAAAAAGTAGAATACGGTTACTTTGTTCTTTAGCAGAATTATTATTTTCTGATCTACCTCGTACAATTTCAGATAGTTTTGGAATTTATGAGCGCATTTTGGTCTTTGGACAATGCAATTTTTTTACGAAGAATACTTTTTTTCATAAATTGATAATTATGTATGATGTATATGTTACAGAAATTACGAAAGAAGAAATAATAAATACTATTAAGAATGACAATGCTGCTGGGCTGAATATTATACCCGGGGATAGTGATGTAATATACCCAGGTATATGCTTTTAGGGATAATAACCCGGATATATTATCGAAGTATGATTGGTACGTTGAGGTGCTCTATTCGAATTATATAAACATGTAAAATGAAATAGGTGTACTGAGAATATTTACTGCTCAAAATATATAACGTCCTTTATATAATAATATATATATAATATATATAATGCCTTATTAAGATTGTTCCTTAATACATATATAGTACCTATATAAATAAATATTGTAACAAGATTGATGGTTGAAGGTTTCTTCAGTTTCTTTCAAACAACGTTTCGACTACGCTCATGATCTTTTCAAGTTTGCATTACGTTTTTTTACTTATCAATTCACATTTAGATTAATATTAAATGAGAATTAGATAAAATGGTTTACATTCTATATAAAATGGACATGGAGGACCATGATGCATTTTGATTTTACGGAATATTTTAAAAAATCGATTTGAAACGAAATTTATTCTATCTCACGGTGATGATCATAAAGGTAGAAGGTACGTTGATATATTTAGCTTGGGTTGCAAATTTTACTCTATCTGGGTCCTGAATGAAGTATATTTTGTTTTATAAAATAAAACTATAACTACTATCAGTTGAGTAAAAATTAGCTTATCTTTATAAATATCACAAATTTGATAAATACCCAGTCTTTAGGTATGTACCCGTGGCAGTGGCAAATAGCCATTCATAAATACCCTGCCTACATCACTACCCGGAGAACTAATAAAAGAGAGAGAAGACACAATAACAAAAAATCATGTTATTTATTACATAAAATATGGAATAAAGCACAAATTCCACAAGAATGGAACAAATTATTAATTATAAAACTGGCGAAAAGGGGACAAACCTATCTGTGTCATATGCATTAAGAAAATTTAGGAAAATGATCATTTGACATCTGAACACTTACAATAATAATTATTATCGAAGAAAACATTGAATGGGATAAAAAACTTCACTTTTGCTTTATAGATTTTGAACAAGCATTCAATGGATTAATAAGGTTGCAAATGTGGAAAATATTGGAGGAGGTTGGAATCCTGGATAGGATCATACAAATTATGATTACCATTAATAAATATTTATGCATTAAGGGAGATATAAATATGTTTTTTCCCTGAGGTTGACATGTGTTACAGACCTCGGTCTATCTGTAAGTCAACCGAAGGTAAAGAACATGAATATCTCCCGTGGTGCATACAATATTTTATCTACTAGCATATTCGTAAAAATAGTATGAAATTTCAAAATGTCATCATGATATTTAAAATTAGAATATGTAAGTAACATCAAGGATTGCCTCATTGTATGGTTGCTAAGACGTTAATTGTAGTTGCATTGTTACCATGAGTTTGAGGGAGAAATAATTTGACAAGTCCCTTGGGAGTTATGAGTAGCTTTTCATATTTTGTTTCTATGAGGAAAATGTACAATATCATGTTGCTAGTAGATAAAATACTTTTTTTCTATAGCACATGTTAAAGTGTGCTTTTATCAACTCAAAACAAAAGGTCAAGTTTTACTTTAACAGCAAGGGTAGATAAAGTAGCACTTTAACATCAAGGATAGATAAAGTAATTTAATTTTCTAACTTTTGTTTAAATTAAATTTGACAGCTTCGTATTAACGTAGCAACCCAATCTAGCTACTGACATTTTGAAATGTGATTGACTGCCCTTATTTTCTTTTGAAATTGTCAAAGTTCTTGCTATAGAAAAAAATATTGTATTATACTCGACGATAAAGTTATTTCTATCCACTCTTGAATCATTAACGTCTCGACTTCGTCTCGACGTTAAACGATTCACTCGTGGATAAAATTTAACTTTATCCTCTTGTATAATAAATTACTATTTTCTACTGATGACATTGAAATCAGTCATTTTGACATTGATTCCGGTGGTTGAAGTTGCATTTCAACCACTAGAGATTGAAATGCTCGGACTACCGGGATTTCAAACTGTTTGACATTCAATTGATGACAAGAGAAATGTCACTTTATGTTTAATTTTTTCTAAAGTGCATTAATTTGTTAAAATGAGTGAAAATTCGTAGAAAAAATAGTATATGTAACTCGTGGCTGATAAAATTTCAACGTCTCGAGTTACTTTTTTCAACTCGCTTCGCTCGTTAAAAAACCACTCTCAACGTTGAAATTCTATTTCAACCACTTGTCCCATAATATACTAACGGGTGTTCATAAACAGTCGTCATCCCAGTTGCTTTGAAAAACAAAATGTTATGTCTTTGATTAATTCGTGCAACACAATGAAACGTCATTGAGTACTGTCATAGCGCATTTTTTCTCAATTTTAATAGACATACGTTTCTGAAGTCAAAACCTACTGGGATGACGACTGTTTATGAACACCCGTTATTTTCCACGACCGGGAGTAGAAGTCCGTTTCTATAGCATCAAAATTGTGACAGAAGTAGAACATTTGCTCCCTAGAGACTAAATAATACAAAAATTTCCCTAGAGAGTTTTCATTATGACTAGAGTCCGTCAAATGCCATTTTGCCATGTTGCTTACTGTAGGCCCCTTTAGGGCCAGATTTTGTATTTAGTCGTTTCACGCAGTAAGGGGTGGAATAAACCACATTTGTTGGTGCCATAAATGCTATAAAATGCCTGTTTTCGTGATAAATGCTATATTTTGAATAAATGCCATATTTTAGTTCTGTATTTCAATCAAAATCAATATTATGTGGCTAATTCACAACAAAAGGGATTACAAATTTCAAAATAAACATGCAGAAGTTTTGATGAGTGCCAGGTACTAAGGTTGATGACCCGGGGCGGGGGTGACCGCTCGTCGCGCGCCTCAACGCTCAGGTAAGTATCCCGTTACGTCCACTCATCTACAACAACAACCCCGTGGTCTCCCCCTTCTTTTCAATGCACCTCGGATACCTACCTTCCACTCATTTGCCTCGTGTGCGTCGTTTTTATCAGATCACTTTGTCTTTTATATTTGTGTTGTGGGATTTTTAATATTACTGGTAAAATTTTTTCTAAAATTTCAACTTTTTGAAATAAATACCTACCATTTTTTATGATTTATTTTGAAATAAATGCCATTTTATATGCCATATTTTGAAAAAATAAATGCCATTTTGCTATGATATATTTTTAAAAAATACGGGAATATTTTGACGGACTCTAATTATGACTGACACAACAATTATGCCAAATTCGAGGTTATCAGGTTAGTTTTTGTGTCAGTTTGTGTCAAAACTGACGCAAAACCTAACCTGTTAACCTCGAATTTGATATAATTGTGAGTTCTTGTCATAATGACTTACAGTGCCACCAACTTTAAAATTTACCATATTTTAAAATAATTGTAACTAAAATGTCAATAAATGACGTTTAGAAAAACGAGTTTTTCGTTTTTAATCTTCCTGCAACGTGAAAAAATAGTATATGCACCTCAGCAAAATAACGCATTTCTCTCCCTTATTGCATAATCTACTATTATAAGCACTATGAGGCTAGCATGTTGCATAATAGAGTAACAACAGATAAGATAGCGATAAAAACAGGAGTAAGGAAAGGCTGTATGTTATCACCAGTGTTATTCCTAATTGATATTCCTGTAATTGATTGGTTAATAAAAAAAACGGTGAAAAATAAAAATGGATTACTATGGAGATTTAGACAGTTTTTTACGGAATTAGAATGTGCAGATGATGTATGCCTAATAAATAAAAAATAAAGCATAAGTACCACAGGGTAAAATAAAACTACTTAAAACAACAGCTGAATCAAATCGTGGACATTAAGCAAACAAGTGTGTGAAATTCAAATTTTTACAAGTGCCTGAAAAAATTGTGAACTTCTATTTATTGGTCCATTGTTATATCAAATGTAGATTTCTGGACACTGAAGAAACGAGAAACAATATTGAAAATACTATTCACAAAAAGAAGTGGCAGTGGATACTTGGATAGGACATACCTTACGGAAAGCGAATTGTGACATAACAAAACCTTGAATTACAACCGATTACAACATCAAATGAAAAAATTCAGGGAAAATGAGAAACACCTGGGGAAGATCCACATAGAACCAAATGAACTATCAAAAAAACAGTGGAACGAAATAAAAGTTACTGCCCAAGAATTTGACATAGACTGACAATACACTTCAGTACTGCCAAACGTATAACACATATCAAGGCCTGCTCAGAATATTTTTTTTTATCTCATGGTATAACATGTGAGCAAACGAAAATGAAATCAAGCTTGGCTTTGAATTATTTGTTTTATGAATAATATGTTGTTAACACTGTAAGTCTATATCAAATTCGAAGTTAACAGGTTACGTTTTGCCGGGTTTTGCGTCAATTTTGACACAGACTGACGGAAAGCCTAACCTGACAACCTCGTATTTGACATAGACTTACAGTCTCACCAACATATTATTCAGAAAAAACTATTTCAAAGCCAAGCTTGATTTCATTTTTATTTGCTCACATGTTATATAAATCCTTAATATTAGTTACAAAATAGTGAGTTAAGAAGTGCAGGTGACTAGATGCCCTTTGTTCCACATGGTAGCAAAGGCTGAAGAAGGAGACTGTTGCTCCGGTACACAAGCATTAATTTGGAAGTGATATTTCAATCTGATCAAACTTGCAACAATAAATTTTGGTGATGTTCAAAAAGTTTTACAATTGAACAATCTATAGGAGTCGCTAAAAGGAAAGATATTAAAATTTGCGCTAAAAAATATTAAATACCAAAATATTTTAATAAATCTACCACATTTACAAAGACGGTATGCGTTTTTCAACATTAAATGGAAATCTACAAATTTATAAAATCTATATTTTAAAAACCACTGCCACATAAATTTTTGACATTTTAAACTCGGCTACTAATGATGTAGTACTAAATTACATATTATGTACATGTTATATAAAAAACATCTGATAATAGATTTGTTTTAATTTCTTAGAGTATCACACTAGAATTAGAGATAACCATTTCAATATCAAAATGAAAGTATACGTTTAGGTGTGTAGTTAAAACAAATCGAAACTGTATGAATAGAATAGAATAGAAACTGTATTTAGAGCCAAAGGTAGTACATTGTCTTATAGCTTGCTGTACAAATTGTTATTAATATATAAAATTAACAACAAAAGAAGAATTAACTATGAAAATACATTTTTGTCAATCTTATTTTAAAAGTTCTATTAGGAAGTTTCTACAATTAAAGAAACAATAGGTATTTAATGGTACCTTGTTCAATATTGTTCCATTTTAAAAAATTGAGTTTTGTTCCAAAAACCAAATTTAATCGTGGATCTGCATTCCCAAACATTTAATTTCATCTACTTGATCAACTGCTATATAATCAATTTCAATGTTAAACTTGTGCCCTTTAAACAGTTTACAGTTATGACGTGTACAAAGAACCACGCACTCTGTTTTGGTAAGCGTTAGATTCAGTTTTTTTAATCTAAACCAGTTTTTCAAACTGTCGCTATCAATTTATTGATTCAACTACCTCTTCAAACTTGGTTCCTGATACAGATACAATAGTATCATCGGCATACACATTTGTAAAGCTATTGTAGCGGCATTTTAGTGTAAATTTTATAAAGTATAAAGATAGAGGACCCCGCACAATCCCTTGTGAAACTCCGTAATTTATTTTTACGTTCACTGGCAGTTTATGTTCTACTTTTGTAGTTTTAAATCTGCTTTTGGATTGTTTAGATATTTTTTTGGCGAATTTAAGACTGTTCCGTCTACTCCATATACAGGGTGTTTAAAATATTTTTTACCCACTTATAGATCTCATCAATACAAATAAAAAATTTCTAAGAAACATGGGTTCGGAAATGCTTCATGTCTGAGATACAGAGTGTTAAAGTTTTCAAAAAAAATCCTGGTTGCCCCTGGAATAAATAATTTAAATCTAAGTGTGCCCAAAACGTGATCATTAATACAACCAGTAAACCTTAAAAGTTTCACTAACATCGACTAAGGGGTTTTGATATACTGAAACATTTTAGTTTTTGTCTTAACAGGTTCAGGGACGTGCAAAAATATGGGCTTTATCTTCTTTCTTGAAAACGATGCGAAATCTGAAAAAATCTCAGGAGACAAACAAGTTGCGTTTTTAGTTGCTTTATTAAAAAAATATAGTATACAAATTAAATTGCAAGAAATCTACTGGACGTTATTTTTTTTTGAGAAAAAACCTAATCGACATGCCCCGTGGGCACGCCCTTGAAATTACTATATCAACTGTAATAGGTCCAAAAGATACCTTATAAAGTTATAAACAAACTGTTTTCATTAAAATTGCTCAAAGCGTTTTTAGATAACATAAAAAACAAGATTAAAAAAACTTTAACACCCTGTATCTCGGAAACGAGGCGTTTCTGGGCCCATGTTTATTAGAACATTCTTGTTTGTACTGATGGGGTCTATAAGTGGGTAAAATATTCGAACGTATTTTTGAAACACCCTGTACACCACATATAGCTATTAACTTTTCACGATCAATGGTTTCGAATGTCTATTTTAAATCTACAGAAACACTTGCACTACCTAATATTTTTCTCGTCAATTACATTTTTCCACTTAAGACTTTTATACTTTCAAAATCTACAATTTGTAGATTTGAAAATGTTATATATATGTACAATCTATTCCTTTTTTTACGGTATTTACAGTTCAAAGAATTTAAAGGTACAATAATTGTGTAAGTAGTAATAAATTACAAACCAGAGTATTTTAAAACTGTGACGCATGCAGATTATTATTCTACAGCGAAAGCAATTCAAACAGTTATGTGAAACTACGTGGGAAACGCAAGAGGGGGATAACTAATAAATATTTATCATATTTAACATTGTTGTAATAAAAAAACGTTAAGTACTCGAGCATTTTCATAAGTTTACAAGATGTGAAAATATGGTAGGCGTTTCTGAATTAGAAATATTTTAAAAATCACCGACAAACAAAATTTTGAAATTTTAAACTGCTAAAGAGGTCATTACATCTGAAAAATCATCGATGAGAAGAGCAGAAATTTGAGAATGTATTTTTTTATTTATACCAAGTTGGTATACTAAAATTGTAGATAAACCTTTATTATCAAAAAGATAAAGTACACGATTAGGTATTGGTTTAAAAAAATTAAATAAAAACTATATGGCTAGTTTAAAAATAGCCCCACGTGCACGCCCCCACCCACAATTGTGTTAAATAATGTTTTAGTAATGCCTAGGTCCAATTGACGCATTTTTACATATATCTAAATTTGTTCTTTTTATACACATACATCATTACAGCAGATACGTAAGAAAAAACTAAATAAAACTAACGTCACTAGACATAGTTAACAGCTGACGGCGCATTTGACAATAACTCAACTGTCGATTGTTTGAATTCCCAAGAAACAATTGCTGCACAAGGAAGAATGTGCAAGCTCCAGAGTATTTTTTCAACAGAGAAAACGAAACAAGTGCACATTCAACTGTAAATATAACAAAAATTGTTTGATTGGTAAATGTAAACATTTTAACACAATTCCAATTTTCCAACTAGAAAATTAGAAGTAAGAGCAAACACCTCCCATTGGCTCCAATAAAATGACCAACAAAAGAATGTAGCTAGCTGTTCAGATTATTGCGATTCCCTTTTATTGAGTCATGGCCTACTTGATGTTGCAAAACTACCTGATTGTAGGAAACACCGCGTAGCCAACCGAGATCTTCAACACGAATCAATTAGCGCACGTAGGTTATCAACATTTTTT
Organism: Agriotes lineatus; assembly: GCA_940337035.1. Lineage (NCBI taxonomy): Eukaryota > Metazoa > Arthropoda > Insecta > Coleoptera > Elateridae > Agriotes > Agriotes lineatus. The sequence continues at coordinate 25,958,002 of OW679201.1, read as the reverse complement.
TATTTTTAGGTCACTTCTATTTACACTAACGTGTTTGCCTAACAAATGACATCATATTTATATAACGTCACGCAAGCGGCCAGTGGAAATTCTAGAAGACGTTTCCTCATCTTGGGTTTCCAACACCCACCCCTGCTGCTCGCCAAGGTCAACACCCTAAAACGCGATGCTGGAGGACCAAGCAACGACCCAGTGAAATGTTCAATGTTGTGCATTTTGTAGTATGAGTAACCCAAGGAAAAACTGCGCGAATTTAAATGCCACATACCTACCCACATCGAGAATGAATGGGTGAATGAGTGACCCATATATTTTTTGCTTCCGCGCGACCAGCGAGGCTCATTTGCATACAAGTGAAGTATTGGAGCTGGTGCACGTAGCAGAGCGAAAAATACACGAAATGCTGAAGTATGGGAGGCACTGCATAATTTCAAACAATACGAGCGTGCACCGCGATCACCGACAACCGGTTATGTCAGTGCGTGTTTACTCCTACGAAGTAGAAAAAGAAAAACAATGTGACATAAGCGAAGTCGCTGTGCGACCGCTCAGCTATTTACAAATTTATTGCTTATTTTGGTTTCGGGAGACAAAATCGCATCGCGACTCACCTGTCGGTCAAACCAGGGGGCGCGTTATTCATTATATCCACAAGCATCTACGATCAGCGCACACATAAACAACAAATGAGAGGTGTCCATGAAAACACACATTTCTGCGCTTCCAGGCACTCGCATCGCTACACTTGCACGAATTTCGCGCACAAACTCAAAACTGGCATTGCACGGGCGCCCGCGACACCTTTTGCGAAAGTCACGGCGGCTAAGGCACTGTTTTCGGTCGAAAAGGCTCGGTTATAAAACGATTAACCAACAAGTGTCAGCCATCTTGGAAACTGAGTTTTCGTGCAGTGTTGCCAGTTCTATTACGGTCGCGATAGGTGTATTACCTTTCTTTTCTGTCCTATTGCGACGCTCAGAAATCTTTGTAGTTCTTTTAAGATACGCATATTTTTGTTTATTCTTTCTTATTACTTCTACCATGTAATAACTATAGTTATTACTTATTTTTCTTTCAAAAAAACGCGGAATTAGGTAAGCCACTACAGACTTCACTGTTCGTAGTGCGACAATAATTTAATCATTTATATGATCTGTTCACAAAGCTCTTTGCAAACACATTTTTTCTAATTGACGTTATAATTCTAGTAACTTTTAGTTTTACGCGTGGTTGTAGTAGACTGTTCTTTTTAGTCAATTACCTACTCTTTACACTACTTACAAAATTTTTGTGAATATACTTTTTCCTGTCTCTTTATTGTTTCAATAAATATACTAATGTTTTGTCTTGCCTTATTTAAACAACCGTCATGTCGTCAGCTTAGCATTACTTGTGCTATAACTGCGAAAAAACATATTTTCTTGTATAAATTACCTTCTTTACCTCTGATTTTTAAATTGTTTTTACCTAAACAGTGTCCGTATTGTAAATAATGTTCTATATTATAAAATATTGATCTCAACTCAACTAGAACAAAAACTACATATTCCGTATATTTAAAAAAAGTATCAGATATAGCTAGAATTTAAAATACGGGTTTTTCAGAAAAGAGTTTTTTTCAAATACAAACAGTTTTTTTCATGAAAAAAATCAAATGTTTTTTTACCTTTTGAATACAAATAATTACTACAGTTAAATGGCAACACTTTCTACTTGAGGGCTCTCATTTTTGAGTAAAAGTCACTGTTTACTAGTATATTCAACTGCGGCGTTTTGTACTCTTATTTGAAAAAAGACGCGCTCAGTACAGAAAAACCCAAAGAAGTTTTAAAAAAACAATAGTTCAGTACGTTTTTTTTTCTAATAGAAACAGTTTTGTTTGAATAAAGCAACAATGTTTTTTTAAATTTATTTACAACACTAGATATAGCACCGATTTGGTCTATATCAATTAAATAGTTTTAAGTAACAGTTATAACCCATAGTGCCATGGGGCGCCTTCTATACAAAATATACTTTTCCTGAAATCGTCAAGAAATCGGGCCATGTCAACACTCAGTTTGATCGTGAAAGTGGCACTTAGCAAGACTAGTCACTTTTGAGATTTTTGCAAGACTAGTCATTTTTACTTTACAGCACCTAGGTGACCTTTACCATGCGCCTTGATTCTATTTTTAAATTTTTAAAGTTCTCGGAGGGAAAATAAAATCCTCCAGCTTCCTTCAACTCTTTTTATTTGCAGAAAGTCTGTAGGCCTAGCACATACAATATTAAATAATTTTAGCAGTGTTGTTCTCTGTCAAGACGTTGTCACTATAAGCAAGGTGAATGATTTGTTGCCGCGAGGTTTTAAGCGAGCGCCCTTGAAACATGAGTATGAGTAGTACAGTGCCTTTCTATAGACAGTGGCGACAATACAACTAACCCACACCCCCGCCGCCATATTTAGGCAAATTTCTAACGGGTGTTCATTTAAATCCGTAATCAAAGTCGACTGTGATACGTGTTTTACGTTTGGCAGTACTGAAAACATTCGAGATTTGCAGGTTAAGATTTGCGTCAGTCTGTGTCAAATAACAAACAAACCCTAACCTAATAACCTCGAATTTGATATAGACTGACAATACACTTCAGTACTGCCAAACGTATAACACGTATCACAAGCGATTTAGCCTAAACATGGCGGCCAAAACCACGTGATCTAGGAAGCCAATCAAAAATAGGACACCCCATTGTCGCCACTGTCTATATAAAGACCACTGTAATGAGTAGCGAGCGGTGCGCTTGGCGCCCTCTCTTGACGACGGCTGGAATCGTGGAGCGGTGTAGATCCGTGCTACAGAAGCCTACGCGCACTAGGTGTTACAAAGAGAGATTTCAGGAAAAAATTAATACATTACATAGCATGAAAGTGTCTATGCTTGACTCGGAGGCTTTGAAGAAGTACTCGGACGCTTCGCGTCCTCGTATTCTTCAACAAGCCTCCTCATCTGCAAAGTATCACTTTCATGCCTTGTAATGTAATATACTATTAACTGACAGAGAATTTCCTAAAGGGAACGATGGTTGACCAATACAAATCACCGACGGGTGCCTTCTGTGCAAAACATAATTTAACTAACGTAGTTGTCTCAGAACAACCCTGCTTAATCAAAACATATCTCAGCGGTGACATTGTGCACAAAAAATAATTTAACTAACAGTGAATTGCCTTAAAACAACCATGGTTGACCAAAACAAATATTTCAAGAGCGCCCTTCTATACAAACAATAATTCAACTGATAGAGTTGTCTTAAAACAATCACTGTTGGCCAAAACAAATAACCCAAGGGACACCGTTGTGCATAAAAAAGAATTGAACTGACGGCGAATTGCCTTAAAACCTCCATGGTTAATCAAAACAAATAACCCAAGGGGCGCCCTTGTGCACAAAAAATAATTTAACTGTACAAATAGTAATTTAACTGTTAGAGTTGTCTTAAAACAATCACGGTTGGTCAAAACAAATAACCCAAGGGGCACCGTTGTGCATAAAAAAGAATTTAACTGACAGCGAATTGCCTTACAACAACCATGGTTGACCAATCCAAATATATCAGGCATATATATAATACACATATATTGCTGGTAGGGCCTGGAAACTTCAGAAAACATTACGGCGCCGACATAGTTTCACTTAGAGTATAATGCGTCTCGTGCGCATGCGTGAGAACTCGAACTCCGCCTTTTTAAGCGAATTTTAAAGTTAACCACTTTCCCATTGGGCGGACGACGCCGCCGCGCTTGCGCACATCTCACCGTATACATGAAGGAGTTGGTTGTGTGTCTCACTTCATCGGCTAGTTTCCCACTTATAGCCGCTAGCAATATAGTAAGTATTAGATATATGATATCAGGAGCGCCCTTCTGTACAAACAATAATTTAACTGAGAGAATTGTCTTAAACAATCACGGTTGACCAAAACAAATAACCCAAGGGGCGCCCTTGTGCATAAAAAAGAATTTAACTGACAGTGAATTGCCTTAAAGCAACCATGGTTTACCAATACAAATATGTATATTAGGAGCCCCCTTCTGTACAAACTGATTTAACTGACAGAATTGTCTTTAAACAATCACCTTTGACCAAAACAAATAACCCAAGCGGCACCGTTGTGCATAAACAGAATTTAAGTGACAGCGAATTGCCTTAAAACCACAATGGTTGACCAAAACAAATATCCCAGGAGCACCTTTTTTTACAAGCAATAGTTTAACTGATGGAATTGCCTAAAAACAACAATGGTAGACCAAAGCAAAGATCGCGGAAAAATTATGTTATGGATAAATGTTTTCCGTTTTTGCGTGAGTTTTGACACAGACTGACTGACACAAAACCTAACCTGCTAACCTCGAATTGACATAGACTTACAGTGGCACTAATGACATGTAAACAGAAAGTTGGGGACTTTGATTCAATTTAATAATCACTAGCGTTCTGCACCCAAATTGGGCCAATCAGCCAATTCGCTCTCAAAGTGGCGTCAAGCAAGCAAGCAATGAAAATTATTATGTCCTATATTAAATACTGTGTCAAGTGTTATGCGTTCTTTGTATTTTGGGTTTCAACTTTTGGTCATATGTAAGCCACTCATGGCTAACCCTGTATATAAAATGAGCTGTTGAATATCCCGGAATTGAAGATTATTTTCTGTTGAAGATCCGTTAAATCATACATTTTACGCTCCGTACCTAAATTTAGTCAGGGCTCCACAGTAATGGCATTCCATTGGCAGACATGATTTAATATGTGCTCTTACTTCATCTTTTTTCAACTGGAATAGATATTTTCTTGTGTTTACCTTGTTTTGGAGAATATGGCACTCTTGACATACCCGAATCTTCACTCCTGAGACTATAAAATGGTATTCGTAACTGTACTTCTTTTTCTTCGATTCCTCTTTAGTCCTTTTTCTTAAAGGTGTGACACATTTTATATGCTTGGAGTACTTTTGCTGCATCGTTCAATTTCCAAACTTGGCTATGAATGTTGCTTCTTTCTTCATTTTTAACTTTCTTAGCTAGTTTTTAATATTCTTTAGTATCCAAATATGATTATTTTTGTCGGTGAGCCTTTCTAACATGCTGTTTCCATTTGGATGGATTTTTGTTTCGCTTCCGGGTTAACACGTTATCTGAAACGTTTGGTTTTTCTTCAGCAATTATTTGATCTTCGTCTGGATATAATTATTCACTTTCACTAGTATCTTCTAGAACATAATTAGGATAGGTATGTACATTACGCGATAGGATTTCTGCGATAGTGCCTGTAATTAAATATACGTTACTTAGAAAAGAGTCTTGTCTACAATACCCAATCCTGTAACTTCCGTAACCTGTCTATCTTTATTAACATCGGTTATTTCTAATATTACTTACTTGTTTAGTAATACAGGGATATATATTTTCGTTAATAACGTGGTTGCTTATTTCATCCAAATCACTGAAAAGTGAGGTAGGTTAGATTCATTCCAAAGCTAGATGTTATGTAAAATCACATTTCAATTTAGGGATTCCAGGTCTCCGTAGGGCGCTCAGAAGGTTTGTTACGGGGAATAGAACTAAACTCACTGTCCATTATCAGGACTTAGCCAACTCACTAAACAATGAATGTTAGACGTATGGATAAAGAACAAAACACTACGAATAAATGTAAATTATACAGAACAAAATGAGACTGTATGGTTTATAGAACATAATAATTCACAAGTATTGAAAAGAACAACATAATTCTGAAAAATCACCGGGACTTTTAGGATATAGCCCAATTATTTACTGAAAACGTTGTTATAGATCAGGATAATGCTGATATTTAAATGGATATCGAACCAGATCATTTTCACGAACGTAAAACGGAGTCGTATCTGAATTCGCTAATTGTTTGTCCGATGTTTGTTTGCTTTATCAGTACTTTAAAATTTTGTAGTAGAATCGGGATGTCTGAATAACTAACCTTCTATTTCGTAAGGAACATGAACAAAATGGCGGGAAAACTTCAATATGTGCCTTTGTCCATCAGCGCATTTTTTAGGAATTTTAATTTTAACCTCATATTTGAAGAGAAGATGAAAACGTAGAATAGGAATTTCTGAAGAACCAAGCTTCTATTTCATAAGAAACAAGGACAAAATGGCGGATAAATTAAGAAAAATTTTAAATTCTGAGCACTATAATGTTTAATATAAACAAAAAGTAAGTTGGCCATAGCTGTTTTAGTTTTCAAGTTATAACAAAAAACAACAAAGACGTTTTTCTGTTTTCTTCTTAATCGATTATTATATTACTATACTACGTTTAACGAGTAGATGCAGTAGACGCTCCTCCCATATATGAACGGTAAATTTCAATAGAATATTGCTATTGGTAAGCTGGTCGTGATCTACGCCGCGCCGCCTTGAGTTGCCAGCGTGACGTGGATTAAACAAAATGTAATTAAAACAAGTTTATTATACTGGTTCATTAAACAAGACTCTATTTTATATGTTTTTCAAATTAAAAAAGAACATAAATTTAAAGCTTTGTCACTTAATTTAAGTAACAAATTAACTTAAAAATGCGAAAGCAAGAGCATAACCTCAAAAATAAAACCGCCATTTCGTGCCTTGCGGTCACTTATATGCGGTGTACCACTAAACCACGTTGCCGATTTTATTTATGAGAGTAATGCAATGTTGGTGGTTGTTTAAATGTGCTCCCGACTTTACATAATTGCAATACGCTATACTTACTTTATTCACCGGCAAATGTTTTAAAATTCTAGCAACCCGCCATTACGGTGACAATGCAATGATGTGTGAAGGTAATTTACGCATTTATTTGTGCAAAACTGAGAGTAAACAACTTACACGCACAGGACAAAACACTAACGAAGGCATTAAGTGACTTGTCTATTACAGAGAGCAATTACAATCAACGTGCAGTTATGATGTGTAGTCATAGTTCACATCGCAGCCATTGACTACCTACTCTATCCGACGAGCCAGCATGGTCTAGCGGTTAAAACGGCATAGTAATCGAATTGGCCCTGTCTGCCAGCGACTGCATTTTTTTAAATTTTGCGAATTGATGTAATTTGCGCGAGGGAAGTTTCGTGTAAACCCTTTTACACATTTTCTTAGATTGTGTCGTGGGGGCAATAGATCACTGGAATTGTGGTATTTTGTTCTCCTGTTTTGATATTTTCAGCTGTAGCTTGTATTTCTTCCATTTTATATTTGGTTTCTTCGTAAATTTTTGCATAGTGACTGATTACCTAAAAATAAATGAAAGTTTCGATTTATATTTGTAATTCATGTTAATCATATTATAAACAGTAACTCTACGTATCGCGAAAATGGTGATAACAAATGAAAATGCAAAGCAAGATTTGAATAGGTATTTCCTTAAAGTAACCCAATAATGTCAAAATAGTAGGACACTGTTCATTTTCTAGATTGAATTAATATTAATGCTAGATGTAATTGCAATTCATAGGACTGTAAATAGGTACACTTTGCCCTTCCTACCAGCTTTACAACTACTTTGTGTTTGTTCATATGAATTTAATTAGTCCGCTTTCCGAGCACGGTCCGCAACGGCCGTTGACGTGGCGTCACGATATCTAGATTTTTAATCCAAACAACAAATTGATACAAGTTTTAAAATCTCCACTTCATTAAACAGAGACCCCTTTGTCTATATACAAATGGCAGCTAACGACTAGAAATAAGCCGTTAAAACCACCGGCACCTCGAAATACATAAAACCATCAAATTACGCAACGCTATCCATAAATGACCAACAGCTACATTACTAAGGTAACATATTAGTAACCAGGAAACGCTACCTGCTATAGGGTGGATAGACATTCATTCGTTTCAGATATAGATCTAAATTGTTTATTTAGTATCAGATCTGTAACCACTGTGATTTTTTAGTTATAGTTATATGATGTGGTGTCTTAGAGGGCCTTGACAACTCGTAACAAAAGACATGCTGCTTATAGCTTCGGTCTGAATCAGAACAACTCTTATTAGGGAGGTGCAAGCGCAATCGATTATTTCCTATTCGTGATTTTAAAATCGTCGTTGTGGTAAGTACCGTTTCATACACTCTGGCAATTGTTTATTTTACATTTACTTACCTAAGCGACGAAGAAAGTATTATATGTAATTGTGAAAAAATTGTCTTCCGAGATTTCGTCAGATCTTCACGTTTCAGGGTCCCTAAATTACGAAAAACCAATTTTCTTAATTTCGTCTGTCTGTCTGTTCATTTCTTGGCGGTGTAGCTCAAAAACTATTTGTTGGAGGAAGATAATATTTTGCATACGGATGATATGTCTACCTGGCTCGAAACTGAGAAAATGTTGATCAAATACCTGTATGGCCACCTTAAAAAATATAATTCTGCCTATTTTTGCTTTAACTCAAGAACTATTAATTAAATAAAAGTAATATTTTGCACAAAGCTCAGGTTTTCACTTTTGACGACAATATGCATATTTTGGATCCCACAGATACAGATACAAATTTTAAAATGTGTATCTTCAAACCTTCCACGGTTTACGGATTTCAAAATCCCAATGTGAGCCTCGCAATTAAATAACCATTTACACCTCTACGAGAGTATAAAGAAACAGTATTAGAGGCGTTTCAGCAAAATAAGTTAAAAAGTTTCCAAAAATATAGATCCGAAATTGGCTCTCAAGGAAGCTACATCTGAGAAGCGCAATAGAAAAACACTGTGTATGAAATAGATAAAGCAAATTCGCTGGAATTTGGCATACTTGTAGTAAGGTTTTAAAATAGATAGTTTATGCAAATGTGGGGAGATGATTTTTATAATAACTGTTTAGAGTTGAAACATTCATTAATTGTAACGGGTGTTCATTAGAATTTGTGGTCTAGTCGGCTTTGGAACTGATGAAGTCATGTCGTGCATTAAATCATATGGCTGATAACTGACACTGGTGACACTGTAATTCTGTGTCAAATTCGATGGTAGCAGGTTAGCTTTTGCGTCAGTTTTGACACAGACTAACGCAAAACCTAACCTGCCAACATCGAATTTGACATAGACTTACAGTGTCACTAGCACAGAATAATACAGAATGGCCTGTCGGCTTAAAATTTAGCTAGTTTTTTCTTTGCGCATGCGCGAGTCTGGTGGTGTGCAGTCAGCTGTTTTCCATGTTTTACACGTGTACTTGTGACAATTAAGGACCCCTTATAAGAAGGTTATGTTTTTTGTGCAAGTGGTTTTAAAATATTAATTTAATATGAGTGAACAAAAAAGATCTTTTGATGGCACATGGTGTGCTGTGCATTTCCATATAAATGGCGTGGACTTTAAACGTACGAATGATTCCTGTTCAGTTTAAAATTTAGGAGCATACTTTTGAATTTTCCGCCTCTGCACACCACTAGGATCATTTCAAGGTCACAAAAATTGAGTATGCCGACATCTAAAGCGCCGACACAGAGAGGCCATTCTGATTTAGGGTATTATTCTGTGGTCACTAGTGTCAGTTATCAGCCATATGATTTAATGCACGACATGACTACATCAGTTCCAAAGCCGACTAGACCACAAATTCTAATGAACACCCTTTAGTTAGATACTTGAATAGGTTTTTACATCAATAAAAGTACTCTTGTTTGGAAGCTGCGCCTAATGCCTGCTTTCAATCTGTTTTAGATGAACAACAGTATGTATTTGAATGTGCGACGTTATCTCGAATATGATCATATAAATTATATTAAAATGAGCAAGAAGCAATATACCGGGTGGTTGGTCATACCTCTGAACATAGGCAATTTACATGGCTTATCGCGGTTATGCATATTCCTGCTCACCATTTTTATGGAAAAAATGGTAGTGGTACAAATGAAAGAGAATAATTTTCCGCGTCGTTTAATATTAAAAATTTATTGGAAAATATACCGTAAGAAAAAACTATGAAACCGAAAAATAAACCAAAATAAAAATATGAAAGACCGAAGAAAACAAGCATATAAACAAAACGATAAAAAGGAAGTTAAGAAAACCATGACAGCTTGCAGAACTAAAACAAACCGAATGCAAACTTGAATATGAAAATACAAATATATATTATTATATTAAACTTGACGAAGATTTGTTAACTAACACAGCATTAAAACATAACATTAAATAATAAACCTTTCCAGCACAATTGATGTCTTATTATGAAAGTATAGTCGAACCATTACGGAAAAACGGTTGAATTGGCAACACTGCTTTTGAGCTTCCGTAAAAAACCTCTGCTACTTCGTAGCCTACTTTTCTGAAAGCCAATTGATTTATTGTTGCAATCGGTTTGGGCACTGCCACTAATTACCATTTACAGCTAACTTAAGAAGACTTAAGTTTCGTCATTAATTTATCCAATTTTTATTTTACTTTTCTTTTACAACAAAAAGAACAGACACTAGCGGTATGTCCAGGTAGTAAGTTTAATACCATGTGAATCATCATAACTCATTAAGTCATGATTAAAAATAATGCTTGCATATTTTGAACCCCATTTGTATCTACAAGATTGCTTCGAACCGATCGCATAACGTAATATTTGCTCATCTAGCTTTCCTTTCAATTTTTATTGCTACTTTCACACGCCACAAACGACCTTCAACTTTTTCCTTTAGCAGGGTTTCGTGTTTTTATTATTGATTCAAATCTGTTACATAAGTATACAAATGTGTAAAGTGAGAAATAATTCAAAATTATAGTCGGGGATTCAAAAATCAGTATCTGTAGCCGGTGAAAATTAGATCAGCACAAGTGGCGCCACATAGCGACGTTCTGCAGCACTGCTTGGGCGCCGGGCATTCAGAACTGCTCGAACAGCGAATTGGGTTCTTGCATGCCTTTCGGGTCTCCGGACTTGTGGGTGGAGGGCACCCTGTAGGATTTATAACTGAAAAAAAGCGAAATATAGACTTCGATATTATAAACAAAATAAGATACATTTTGCATAAATTACAAGTCAAGTTTTGTTCATTTGTGGCGGTGTAATTCTGTCACCCTATTTCTTATATTTTACTGTTTTAGTTTATCCCTTTTTAACCCTTTACCAGCAAGAACGAGCTGTATACAGATTTTGGAACCGATTTCTGATATTGTAATATTGGCAGACTTGATAAATTTGAATTTTTTGTGGAAAGTGGGATCGAACCAGAGGTTGTCAAACAGCGGACGCGAAAACTTTAAATGCCGCAAATACCGTTACGTTTAGCGACTTTTAAATTTGTATTACTAATAAGCTAATAACAAAAGGTAACAAGTTGAGAATCTAATGAAAGCAGCGAGAGAAAAAGGAAATATGTAAGTAATTAAAGAATATCAAGAACCGATTGACTCGAAACAGTAAAAGTGGAGATGTGCAATAAGAGCAGGTAAAGATAGGAAGGAGAAATAGAAGGTCAATAAAGCAGACAGAAACGTAGAAACGAAAAATTCAGGAGTGCAGTGGTTGAAAATAAAGAATAAATAAGATAAAAATATACATAATGAGAAAAAAATACAGATATCTAAGGTATACAACCATAAAAATAAGGACGAGCAGAAACGATAATATAGAAAAAGATAAAATAGGTTAGAACAAAGATAGTGGATATGGATGAATGGGACATGTAGCAATGGACAATAAAAGTTATATAGTGTAAATCAAGAGAGCCTACGAGAGGTAGAGAGAGGCCAAAACGCAGATGGGTAGACGACAAAGCAGAGTTGGAAGACACTGGTTCCAGCAAGCTTAGAACAGAAAAGAATGGCTACGAGAGACCTGTGTCCAAGAGTGGACTAATATGGGTTAAGTAATAACAAGAAAAAGCATATAAATATCCTCTAATTGATACTCTGAAAGCGCATGTAGGTGTTTACAGCTTTTAACAGGATGGCGTTCCGTGTCACATAACAAACATAGCTAAAGAATGATTATTAGAAAAAAAATTAGGTTGTTGCATTAGACTTGTAGTGGCCCTAAAACCATAAAAAATGTGAAGCTTTTAGGATTTCAATTTTTTTCATGAAAACATTCACAGATTGCAAAATATGCAATTTTTATGTAGATTGGTTGTTGTTTTCTATTGCCTTGATTTTGAATGCTGTCATATTTTTCTCATTGTTTTTAATGTCCCATACCAGAGATACTTAAGTTAATTATAGGTATATAAGTGTCCATGGCTTACTATGATATTCCTTTTTTTTGTTATAAACATGCCTCATTGTTTTAGATCAGACACATAAATATTTACAGGAACTCTAAGGTAAGCTAAAAGGACTAGTTAAATTTATTTATTCGTTTTTACTTATCAACTAAATTGTAAAAAAAATAATTACAAAAGAACAATTTTTTAAGTGAGGATCGTTATTTGGCATTTTCAAAATTTGATCACATAAAATTGTTGTTTACGAAGTAATCCTCTATCTAATGCAAACCATAATTATTTATGAAGGGACACATTGAATACAAAAATTAAAATGATATAATTTTGCTCTAAAGATGTAAATTTAAACCGGCGACTCTAGCTGAACAAAATAATTTTACTTTTCTCCAAAACAGAAAGCTAAGTGGCACGTTGAGAAAAACAAGATGCAGGCAGAACTAAGGAGGTCGGAAACGAGAGATTGGAGGATGGTTAATGATAGAACGGAGAAGGGTGACAAAAGAGGCAATTATTCAGCATGGATAGGAATGCTGAAGAAGAATAAATGTATCTACGAGGGTTTCTTTTCAACCTCCAATTCAATAAGAATAAAAAACAGAAGTGAATATCAAACATTTATTGTATAGAAAATATAGGTACATCTCTCAGCTACATTTTTACATAATTGCCATTTTGATGACGGCATTTGTCATACCATGACACAGGTTTTTATATGCCCTCAGACTCAGACAACTGTTTTGCTGACTTTTGCCTTTCCGTGTCTATCTTTTCAGCTAGAAGAAAGTGAATTACGGCGTACTGTGCCTGCCAAGTCTGAACTGTGCCGTAAGCATTAATTCTCTTTCTTCTGGCTGAAGTCTCAATCCTGAAGGACATAATGCAGTTGAAATGCCTCGTCGACAGATTACAGTTCATGAGCGATGACTGTGTTCGAGTCTGGTGCAGGATTTTTAAAGACGAAGCTAAAAGTCAACGTGAGCAGTTGGTTGAGTGACCAGGGTCCAATTTCATAAAACAACTTTGCAACTTTTCACTTTGGACTTCGCAAAAAGTTTCGATCAATTTCTGCTACATAAAAATATTTTTACAAAGTTGAAAAGTAAAGTTTCAACATTACGCAAAGTACAAGTGAACAGTTAAAAACTAGCTAATTTTTAAATTTATGAAAAGTAAGTTTTCAATTTTTGGAATTTCAAAACTGCAAAGTGCAAAGTGAAAAGTTGCAAAGTTGTTTTATGAAATAGGGCAATATTCTTCGAGGGCATACAAAAACTTGTGCCACGGTATGACAAGTGCCTTCATCGAAATGGCAATTATGTAGAAATAGAGCCGAGAGATGTACCTATATTTTGTATGCAGTAAAGTTTCATATTCAGTTTTGTTTTTTATTCCTACCGAGTTAGAGTAATATTAATTACTTTCTAAGTATGATGAAACTCTATCAAAATACTTTGATTGGTAGGTCAGTTGTTAAAGGAATTTGACAAGTTATTGTACACGGGTGTACAATGTGTTGTAATAGTAGGTGGCTGAAGCTTAATGCTAGCCATATTATATTCACACAATGTCAAATAGCTCTAGATTGGAAACCTAGACTAGGCAACCCTTAAGGCATATTATTATTATAAGCAAGAGGTATTTTTTACTGTTCTTGCCATCATTCCTTCATGCTGAGGCAAATGTATGTTAATGGCGTTATTCTCATTTAATATCAATTTTGTCACTTGATCTGTTTTAACAGTCGAGGCTAAGAACATGTAGAAGATCTTGTGCAAAGTGGAGTAACGGCATAGATCAGGTACAGGTTACAGAAACTAGATGGACTCTCAAGGTAGGTCATGATACAGTGGCTATATACACGACAGTGTGGCCATAGGGATGTCTTCGCCGCTATTGGTCGACGCGAATATCCGCCATTAACAGGCAAAATATTTAGTTACTTTTAAGTTGTTCTCAAAGAGGTTGGTAGAACCTGTTCATTTGGTTATGGAAGAAAATAAAACCTTTCAAATCTGACAATTGTAAATTGTCAGTGTCAAATAATTCATTAGCGTTACAAGCGGGTCAAATTTTATCATCTATTGCCCTGAAAAACTAATATTCTGCACAGTATTTAAATGTGACAATTTATAATTATGCTATTGTTGTAATAGCACAGGATGCGTTCGACTTGGAATATATGATAAAGAGATTACATCGGTGCTACGATAAATGGGGCCTTAGCATAAGTTTAGAGGAAACGGAGTATTTAGTAGTCAACTCGAAAGCACAATATGAAGTATTAATAAATGAAGATGTCGCAGTAAGACAAGTAGAAAGGTTTAAATACCTCGGTGCTACAATACAATCGATGAAAAAGGTTTGGGAACAGAAGAGATCAGAACTCGAATAGTACAAAGTACTTAAAATTAATTTGATGGGACAATACTATCTCTAACAAAAACAAAAAAAGAATAGGTAAAGTAATGGTAGAGTCGGTGCTATGTTATGGCAGTGAGGTATGGACTGTAACAGCGGAAATTAAACGAGGACTAAACACAGTTCAAATGGACGAAAAAGCGCAAAGGTATCGAGACGAGATAGAGTGACGAACGAGGAAATAAGACGCAGAATGGAGGCACCAGAATCAGTTGTGGACAGAATTGGAGAATGGAGAAGACGACGTGGCTTATGAAGATCTTTAAATGGTCGCCGTCGGTTAAGAAAAAAAGAGGTAGACCACGCAAACAGTGGAATGAGGGTACTTATTCGGAGAGCCATGGAGGAACCTGGAAGAAGACCAAGCACAGAACAGGGAGGTTTGGAGACAGGGAACAGGAAGACGGCATTTAGCTGTATTGTAAACTAGCATAACTGAAACCGGTTGTAAACTTCATGTAACACCTTAAAGCACTACGAACGAACGCCAATGAGAAATGTCAATGTCCAAAAATAACACTGCACGTGTAACTAACATCAACTAGTTAAAATAACTAGCGCCAAAATAATGACCACTCAAAAACGTTCGATTATTCCAAAGGCACTGTATATCTCTACGCTCAAATTTGCCTGTTAATGGCGGCCAACAATCGTATGGCCACACTGTCTTGTATATTTATAGTCACTGTAGGTCATGACAGAGCCAGTACATATAGGAGAATACCGCCACGTCTGCCATGTTTGTTCCTTTGTCATATGCGCCACTTTGAAGTTTGTAGCACAATTCCGTCAACGTGACATTTATTGGCAATCCGAAATTTTACTTAAAATTGGCAAGACTGTAAGTCTCTGTCAAATTCGAGGTTAGTAGGTTAGGTTTTGTTTGTTATTTGACACAAATTGACGGAAAACATAACCTGATAACCTCGAATTTGACACAGACTTACAGTCTTGCCAACTTCAAGTAAAATTTTAGACATAACTCAATCAGTCATTGCTGATGGGAACAAAAATGGCGGCAATGGCGGCATTTTCACGGATCAACGAATGGCGGTACTCTCCTATATACACTGGCTCTGAGTCATGAAAGGCGCTGTGATCATATTTGATGAATTGACAATATGTGGAAAGTTGTCAAACATACAAAGTTTGGTTATATTTTAAATGACAAGTAATCAGTAACGGTGGGTAAAGGGATTTTGTTTATACAGTGACTAACATCATATGAGAGATTCTTTGTATTTTAAAGTGTGAAAATTCTTTGAATGAATCATTATCTGGGATAGAAGATTTAGCAGAGCCTGGTTGTTCAACTCAACACCACTATTTCCCCAATCCTATTTATCATTCAAGAACTGATATGGCGCCATACCACACTGATAGTACACCTCTGCTTTACTGTGTCATTTACCTTAAATAAGGTTAAGAATTTAATGTCAATATGATAGATGTCAAAAATGTTACCAATACGAAACTTGGAAATTACTAGATTCTAACATTAGTTCTGATTTTCACCGCGCTTCAATTTAGATTCTGTTAGTAGAGAGGCCAAACTAAATTAACTCGTCAAATAACGATTTTCGTAGGACTGAGTAGGTTTATACCGACAAGTGGTATCTTCTTATTCGGTGGTGTTACCTGAGTATGAAAAATCATGTTGTCGCTTTCTCAGCCTGTGGAGTGAGGAGCTATGACGTCACAAAGATGGCCATTCTTAGTTCCAGGTTTTAGTACAGAAACCGGGGTTTAACCCAAACATCCAAAAAGAAAGTTCTACCCAGCAGCAAACTGTTTAGTACCCTCCTCTTAGTAAGTGGTAAAAAGTTGCGCAACATTGCGCTTCGGGTTTAGGCGGAAGGGGGTCGAAAGCTAGAAAGGTGGTAAAATGGTAGGTTTCAACAGTTTTTCGCGAATATCTCGTTAACTATGAGGTTTAGCGCAAACTTTATCTTATACAAAATTAATCTATATTTAATTTACAATAAAAATGGTCTTATGCATTTTTGACTTCTAGACAAGAGTTACGGAGATATTGAGGGGGCAAAGATGTCATTATTTTCTAGTTAACTTGGGATTCATCGTAATCACTTGAAAATGAGTATGTTTCGTTATAAAGAGTATGTTTCGTTATAAAAAGTACTTAGTAACGCATCATTAACATAGGAACATTTGTATGTGTGTATGTATGTATGTACGCCTATGTGTTTGAATCTGACAATATATCTACATTGCTCCCCTCCTTTGTCGTTTTTATCTTAATTTTGCCTATTTCTCCTTTTAGATAATTCATCATATCGTTTTCCTCTTTCCCACTTGAGCTTTTAGAATTACAGCTACTTAAATTACTTCCATCTTTTGTCATATTTTCCTAAAAATATAAAATCCTGTGAATAGCATTGAAACAACAAACTACAAACTTTATCTAATAAGCTTTAATACAAAAAATAATGGATTTTTTTTCACAATACATGCTTTTCAGTAAATTCAATGTTCTTAAATGGAAAGTGGTATGTACAACGTACATGGTAGTTACATAATAATAAATTACAGCAATCAGTAACCTAAAAATCGTTAAGCTTTTTTTCATGTTGAAGATTATCTTCATCGATGCCGTCGTCAATAATTAGTGCATCTCTGTTGGTGCACCTATGTCCGGAGCAATTCTTGCACATATTAGAGCATTTCTAGCCACTCTGACGACGCTCACAGTTTCTGACGCACACCGTATTACAAGTGCAAACAATGAGGGAAAGCAATTTTTCAGGAGCAGCTGCCTTATGGTTGCAACTGGACGCAAATAACCGCCAATCCTTTTCCAACCCCACTTTAGCGAATCTTTATTGACATTGAGCCATTGCTGCACTTGATAGTAAACTCTATAAGAGTGTTGTTGTCCAGCTGCTAAAGTGGGGAAAGTACAGCCAACTTCAAATTTGTGTGTACAGGCTCCTTTGCGATGGTCTGCTGAAGGCGCAGAGTATCCAAATTATCTGCATTTTTTTTATGCAAATATCGAAATGAAGAAATGGTTCCAGCATCAGCTAGCGCATCTGGATCTGCATTTGGGTTGTTAAAAGTCAACAGGTTTGTGTAAAACTCCTTGTCACTTTGCACTTTTTTAGAAGGCTTTATTTTTCCCTTTCTATAAATTGAAGAAACGGTATCACATCCGGCGAAAGTGTAAGCTGTCAAGACAACATCCTTCATTTCCTCGATACCACGCTGTATGCACCAGTGTAGTAAACTTTTTCTTCTTGGTTACCTTTCTTCGGTACAGCCATCGTCAACTGTTTGTTGGCTGGCGTATGAACAACAACAAGACTAATAAATCGGTGTCATTGCCAATTACGATAGCCTCTGTTTGCTTCTTTGATCCGTCAATTGCTGTAAAAACGATCTTGATGTCAGCACCGCCTTCTGCCTGAATCACTTTGCAGCCAGCTTGCTGTTGTGTACAGTGGTTAGAGCAATCAGTTGCATCTTGTTTTTAGTATTAGTTAGAAATTTTGCTTGTCCAAGAGTGACATTAATTCCATCTTCCACTTTCACTTCAACATGTGTAGTAGTGGATGATCTGCGCAAATGTACAAGTATGTCGTCTTTGGTGCTGGGTGCTTCACCATAACCATCTCGCCTCCCCACTTCCTTGAACCCTTCATATAATACACTTGGAGCGAATATTACGAATTCATAGGCGCAATTTTAGAATGTTTGCCAAACAGAAAAAGTTACATTTTTACCCCCTCCATATATCCGTAATCCTTTACTCGACTGCAAAAATGCATAAGACCATTTTTATTGTAAATTAAATGTAGATTAATTTTGTATAAGGTAAAGTTCACAGTAAACTTCACAGGTAACGAGATATTTGCAAAAAACTGTTGAAACCTACCATTTTACCACCTTTGTGACGTCATAGCTCGTCACTCCACAGGCTAAGAAAGCGACAACAGGAGTTTTTCTACTAAGGAAACACCGCTAATTACGATGGTATCACTTGCTGGTATAAACCTACTCAGTCCCACGAAAATAATTATTAATTCGCTTGGCCTCCCTACTATGTAACCTGTAGCAGACAATGGATGGGATTGACAGCTGACCATAAATAGTTTTATTTTAAGCCTTTGCATCTTGTCTAGTCATGGATTTTCTATTAAGATTTATTTTTGTAGAATTTTAATATTACTTTAAAGTAAATTTACACATATTTTTCATCTGCTGCTAGGTACAGCTGCGGAAATAAAAAGCGGGACACAAAATTTTTGCCGAAGTTAAATTGTCTGAATAAATTCATTTTCGATGCTATCCCAAGCTTCTTGTACTGCATTAACTTGTTCGTCTTTGTTCATTGATACATGATAGAAAGCATTTCATAAAAATCAGGAAGGCAACATTACAACGTTCAAATAGTAAAAAATGATCCTACAGAACTTGTCCCGGTTTATGTTTCCGCAACTGTACATCATTTCTTATACTCCTATTATTACTGCAACACTTGATAAATGGTTATTCGTAATAAGCTTCCCAGTAATATGTGCAAAAAGCAGTTTTACACAGTCTTCAGTCATAGTTTGTCTTCTTTTAAATATAATATCCATTTGAAAGGTTCTTTGGTCGATTCTTGATTTATTTTTGTAGGTGTTTACTTCGTATCAATAATGAGATTATCTAGGTTACACATTTCTTGGCATTTAATTATGACATACTTCAAGCTTAGCATTATGAAGTCAAAATTAAGATCTATTTTCTTTATTCACAAAAAGTCATATTACTACATAAATTATTCTTTATAAATGGTTCATTCTTCTCTTATGTTTAAAAATAACACTGAAGATAAACACAGAAAAATACTACCACACTCAAAGCAATTTTACAAATATCTATTTATTTAGTTGTTACATTGAAAACAAGAATACTTTATTATAATTTATTCAATCAGTAATAAGAAGTTAAAATTAAAACATATTCAGACTAAAAGTGGAAAAATAAAAAAATAATTTCTATACTTACGGTCGCAACAAGTGTTGTAATACTGACAGCAATACTCATTTACGGTATCGCCACAAATTCTGCATATCGACTCTATATTATCTTGAGCAGCAGCATAAAAAAATGCGGCCACAACACAGAAAAACATTAAAGATTTACCCATGTTTAAATCAATGGTAGTAAATCAAACACTCACATCGATACTGGATTTTCAAGCTGATCGTAATCACTTCTTGTGAAATAAAACCAAAGAGAAATTTATATTCAGGAGGGACATACTTTTGCAACAATAGCCAAAAATTACTATGCAACTCACAACAAGCTTAGCCTTACAAACTAAATGGGTCATTACTCACAGTAGAATGTTTAAAATGCAAATGATCATACTTAAAGGCGAAATGTGCAAAAAATTAGCGGTGTTGCCTACTTTAATAAATGGATAGAAAAAGTCATACGGTAGACTAATGCTAAACGTGGGAGGATCTACAAATTTCTGAATCCTTTCGGCAGTAACGTCAAAGAACATGAGCTCCTCTCTTATGTCAGCTTCAAAAACAAGCATCTTGTTTTTATTGTAATCGTACTGGAACGATTTGGGTACTCCAAAGCGAAAGGAGGCGCCCAATATTTTCTCTTGGTTAGACAGCTGTTTAAAATCAACACGCGAATGGAAAATATCAATCTTTAAAGTTGTTATTAAGTTGTTGCACAACAACGTGGTGTTTTTATGAGTGAAGTTGCCAGTTGTTGAGTTTAAAATTTCACTTGGAGCTTTATTTGACAAAATCCTCAACCAATCTGCTAAAGCGGAAGTGTTTGCATTGCCAAAGCTTCCGATGAGTTTGTTGACGTCAGTCAAGTTTGTGCTAGAAACAGGCCAATACTTGAAGATTTTTTTCTGTAAAATTTTACAGCAGTCGCTAGCTGAAAAATGTTGATTCTTTAAATCAAAAGCTGCTTTTATTCTACATTTCACAATCATGTTGTATCCAAACTCTGACATAACATGTGTGCTGTTGTTTAAAACGCATTCGCCCCTTTTACTGGCTGGAAATACGAAGAAATTATCGGTTATGTCAAATGCATTTCGCTCAGCACTGATGCGCATTGGATTTGTTGTATTATTAGTTGAATTAGTAGTACTGATGTTCATGTGAGTAATTATATTTGCCAAGAGAATAGGCTTGCCGATTAGATAGCCGGGATTTCCACTGAGCAACGAGGAGTAGTTTAAAGTATAGTTCGACCAGAAGTAGTTAACTTCAAATTCTTGAGCAAGCTCAGTATTATCTTTAGCACGATCGTACGTTAAATTTTTTAAGGCTATAAATAGCTGAATTTTTGTAAATCCTTGCGTCCCGTTGTGATAGAAATTATACTTGACTTTTTCAACAATATTAGAGCAAACGTGTTTTTTAGCAGTTTTGCTAAAGCTACACGAAACGCGCATCCTGCTGGGCGCATTGGAAAAATTGTAACATTGTTCGTAGTCGTCACGACAGACCTGGGCTTCGACTGGGAGACAAATGTTCCTGGGACAGTCCTGAATAAAAAAAGTTACCTCAATTTTATATTTCCAACTTGCAAGAAAGGTTTGATATGGATCTGATGATTTAAAGTAAATTTTCCGCATACACTCCTTGATAAAACAAGGTACTTTTTGCATCAAATCCATTAAACCAAGCTGATGGTACATAAAAGACAACTTACTGTAAAATTCTTTAAGAAAGTTTCGTTGAAAAGTCGTGGGGCTCGAATGATGGAAATGCCGTCAAAATATGTTCTTGCACTTAAACTAGGATTGTCCTCGTTCAGTATCTGGCTGCATTTTGTCTTGAAATTGTGCAAAAACTTCATATTCTGTTTGATTAGGCAAATGTGGGTGACAAAACTATTTGGTAGTTCTAAAACGATTGTCATTGTTAAAAATTACCCTAAGCCAAAAGTAGGTTTTGGTGAATCAATCAAATTTGTCCACTCCAAACTGGCGACGCCATTGAAAATAGAGATAAACTTACGAAATATTTCAACTGTATCATTCCTTATTAGCCATATGTTCACCCCATAGGTAAAATCTTCCGTCATATTAAATTTGAGCTCTGGAAGTACGTTACTCTCAGGCCAGGAATACTTATTTTGCTTCTGTAATTCAGCATCTTCCAATGTGGCTACAGGCTGAAGCAATTAATTAAGTAATTGTTAACGACAACAAAATAAACTTACCTTCTTTTTCTGCAACGTGTAACGAGCTGGCAAATTGCTCTTTGCAATACAAAACAAACCGTTCTGATTGACTTCCCAAGCATATGGGGTGTTGTTTATATAAATATAATCCATATATTGACAAAAAGAGGTATCACGAATTAAATTTAATTCTTGCATGCAAGTTCTAAAAATCATTTTGTCCTCAAGGCTGCAGTCTTTGTCGCAGCAGCAGTTTATATCACAGAATTGTCGCTGCAAACACATGCGTTATGGAAAGTTATAGAAACTCACTTTAATTTACCTGTAAATCACAAGTACACAAGTCAGAATCAAAATTTTTCAAAATTTGTAAGTCGAAGTGTGGTGCAGCAGTAGATGGTGCGGTGGTAGCAACCATAGAACTAGCATTATGGGGTGCAGGAGTTGTCGTAGCACTACCGCTCTGTGTTGCAGTAGTAGTGCTAGTAACATTATTTATCGACAGACTAGTACAGGACGTACTATTAACATCACACGAACTCGTTGCAACAACGGCTGTAGTGGTAGGAGCAACTGTCGTAGTTACGCTTTTCACATTTTCACTAGTACTATCAGCAGTAGAACTAGTACTTATTTGTGGCTCCAACCACACACATTTAGCACATAATGCCAGGATAAAAAGCAGCAACATTCTTCGTTTTTCTACTTATACTCGACACCAAACTTGTTGAAATTTCTCAAAATTACGTTAAGTTCAAAAGTCACAACCCCCATCGTTTCTGTGTTTAACTTATACCTATCACTAGCTGAAAACACTAAGTCTGGGTACTTCAGCTGCGGCCCTCCTCCGAGAAAAAATTGCACAAATCGCTCCCTAATGCTACCAAATGGCCGCCAAGTAAAACAATCTAGAACATGTGTGCCAGGGCTCGTGGGAACTGTGGCGTAACCGTATCCAAATAAGTGGCTGCGACCAAGCCAGTCTAAGTGATATACTTGGATGTATATTTTAGGCCAACCTGTTACGTCGTGAATTTGAAACTTTTGTGTATCAGAACAGGCGGAGCTTACCTTGAACGCCGCTTGTAGCTAAGTGGATGTCGAGGGGAAAGCACCATCTGCAGCAATCTTCAAATTCGGACGACTCTACTTGCGTTTGCCCCTCTTTTTTACCAGAAATTAATTTCCAGCTGTTGCCTGTAGTTAATATAAAGATCCCGACTTGCCAGTAAATGTTATTCGACAAACTTACCGTGCTGCAGGCTCCACTTGCAGAATAAATTTTGTTTTGGAAAACCTTTACCGGTTAAAATCTGCCCTATAATATGAATTTCTGCCATGAGAAGTCAACTTTGACTAGTTTGACAAGCGGCTCGTAGAAAAACTGCTCAAATTCATTTGTTTACTAAACTTTTCGGTTGCTAGGCAACGATGGAGGCCACGTGACTGCCGGTTAAAATTCATGCAGGATTTTGAAAGAAATAAATTATTAGTGCTGCCTTTTCGTAGAAACACTGCGAAGTGTTCCTTAAAATTTTATATTTTCCTACTTATTGAAAGATTTGGGCTTTCGAATACTGCATAAAGGCTGAACTTCGTGCTTCAGTTGGCGCATGCGTTTTGTGTGAATGGACCAGTGGTTTTCAACATGGCCGTGAAAATTATCAAATGGAAAATCTGAAGTTTTTGTACATATTTACACGTTTAAACCCAATATTCCTTCAGTGCAAGTATATAGTTTTATTGTAGCTCCAATCCAGACGCAAATTCACGCTGAAACGAACTTCCGCAGTTGTCACGTACGCCACCCAAAATTAGGTTAGATTTTTTCAGTAAAAAATCGTTAAATTTTGAATATTTTTGCTAGTATCGATCACAATTAATCGGTAGCAAGATTGCTGCCATCCCCTCGCCGGCACATGGTACGGATTTGTTAGAACCAGACCAGGTAATTGCAGGTTACATAATTTTTAGCAATTAGTTAGACCCTTTCGTCAGATTTTCAGGTATCCACACTCAGCAATGCGTAAGCGAAGCAACCATGAACCCACTTCGTTCGAGCCGCCCGAAAAGAAGCTCGCGCCGGGCCTCACCTCCCCTACTGCGGACATAAAGCCCGGCATGATTCTGACTGATATTCTAGGCAAGAAATGGAGACTGGGAAAGACTGTAGGCACCGGAGGCTTTGGGGAAATTTACCTTGCGTCGGACGACATAAGTCACGATGCCAATAAGACTGATGCTCAGTACGTGGCCAAAGTTGAAACTCATAATAGTGGACCGTTGTTCGTCGAGATACATTGCTACTTAAGGATTGCAAAACCAGAAATGAGTAAGTCTTTTAGTATTTGGTGAGGGGCGAGTCGTCCTTGGAAATTCGTTTATATTTTAAGAGGAGTATTTACTAACTTCAGCTGCCATGAACGAGTACATTTTCTAGTACGCTTGAAAATCAACTTTTTGCCAAACGAGTATAATATGCTAAAATGTTGGATGATGGGGTTCAAATGTTACGATGGACTATTGAACAACACTTGTAAATTTGAAGGTTTTTTTTGTGGCAGAATGAGAAAAATATTCCACAAAAATTATAGGAATAAATTCCATGTATGTAACTGTTCTTCAATAAGAAGAAAATGTACTGCACCTCGATCTAATTTATTTCGGTCTGAATTTTTACAATTATTAGTTGAAAAATTGTTGCAGTAGTATTTATTGCCATTTCAAGATTCAAAATATACCTAGTTATGAAAATTTTTACAGCAATAACTGTATGAGTGTCGCGCGACGACGTTCACAGTGTTATATCTGACGTCCATAAAAGATCTCAATACTCACAGTTGGTAGGTGATTAATCATTGTTAACGTAGGGCTATGTTCTTCTGGACATTGTTAAATGGTTGCTTATTTAACGTAAATAATTTTTTCATAACCTTTCCTCTGTTGAATTAAAAAAACACGACGGGACAGATGAGGAATCACTATAGAAATATGTCATGTTGAAAATGTTCTAAGATGGGGTTGTGAAAGAAGATGTTAGAGAGGCCGTGTACAGTATATGGAAACAACAAGAATTGCACATGCAGGACCAAGAGACGGAGGAAGGCAAAAAGAAAATGCTGTTGGACGTCCATATCCCAAGAACAATGAGCTGTTTAAAATACAAGCCAAAGTGTAGATCAAACTGTAGATTATCTTTTTCTTTGCAAAAGAAAATAATATTTATTTTTGAACAATTAAATTGCATGTAGTTTTATGTAAAATAATAATTTCCACAATAATGTAATATTAAAGAAATTCAGTACAATTTTCCATTAAAGTACTAGAAAATATCACTAAAAACAACAGCAAAAGTTACTAAATATAGCCCTTAATGTTGATATTGTGACTTCAAAGTAATAGACAATACTGAGAATATGTGGCAACAGCTAGGATACTACAGGTATACATAGAAATTATTCTTAAAAAAAGCAGTTCCTGTAGCCTCACCATTTAGTTTTATTTCCGTTCTAACAATCCTTTTATTGTAGTAAACGGGTGGATGGAAAACAACCAAGTGCAGCATTTAGGAATGCCCCATTACATTGCGTCTGGCTCCCACATGATCGGGGGCACCAAATACCGCTTCTTAATATTGCCACGCTTCGAAAAGGACCTGGAAGAGATGTTCGATGCAAAAAAGCGCAAGTTCAACCTGAAGACTGTCTTAACAATTGCGCTCGAGACGATCGACGTTTTACAGTACATCCATAGCAAGGGCTACATTCACTCAGACATTAAAGCCTCCAACATACTGTTCAACCAAAACAAAACCAAGAGCAAACCTCAAGCTACCTCGCCCGTTACGAAGTCCTTTGTCAGGTACTACGGATGCACCCCAATTCGATCCTGCAAGGTGCGCAAGCTGCAGCGTGTCTTGCGGCCGAATTTAAACTTACGGTTCGTTGACGACTCTAAAGATGTGAACGTCGAAGTTGTAAGTGAGTCGAAGTGTGAGAAAAACGATGTAGATAAAATCTATCTACTTGATTATGGGCTAGCAGCAAAATATGTGACCACTGAGGGGGAACACAAGCAGTTCTGCAGGGACGAACGCAAGGCCCATGCGGGTACCATATTGTTTTGCTCACGGGATGCCCATGCTGGGGCCCAGTCGCGCAGATCAGATTTGGAGTGTTTAGGCTACAATATGATTTATTGGCTTACTTCAAACTTGCTATGGAGCGATAATATCGCCGACCCTGAAACTGTGCATAAGAAGAAGCATAAGTGTATAGAAAATCTGAAGGAGTTCTTGAACTTTTCCTTTAATTACCAGTATCCTAAGTTTCTGTTCGACTATTTTAGTTATTTACAAAATCTAAGGTTTGAGGAAGAGCCGGATTATAAATACCTCAGGACACTGTTCAAGAACGCTCTGCAGGAATACGGATATAAAGACAATTTGCTGTTAGACTTCGATAACCTCGAGGGTTGGGGCCGCAAGCAGAAAAAAACCAAGCGCAGCTCCGAAAATTTCAAAGTGAAGCGTGCGGTGCAGCAGCTCAAGCGAACCCCACTGAAGTCCAACTTGCCCGTTAAGCCTATTTTGCGGAAGCAAATCAAGAACAAGAAGCTGAAGCGCAATATGAACTGGTCACAGATACTGATTGATCCTAATGAAATAATAAAGAAGGCCAACAAATCGAGGGAGAGAAAAATGACTGACACAAGTGACTCGAATCCACCGGCTGGCATTATGAACCTGGACCTGAGCAGCCTCAATCCTACCATGGCAATGATGGAGGTGTTCAACAAGTCCATGGATAAGCTGAATTCCACGGGAGGAGCTTCCCCTCGGTATAGGGGCGATGTGTAAGTAAATGTTCTTGTTTTTGGTGCCTTGTGCTTTAGAGTTTAAAATATCGGGTATTATCTTGTCGTAATATTGTTTTCCAGTAATGTTTTTGCTTTAACCTAATATTGTTCATCTTTACCTTATTAGAAATTTGGTCTAAATTAGAAGTTATAAACACAAATTTTAATTAATTAAATTTAATTTGAAAAATTAAAAAGATTAATATTTAGTGAACATAATATAGATTCTAAATACATTTTATTATTGGATGTTCAATTTCAAATTTTCGGTGGATGTTTAGAGTTTATTATCAAAGTGGCATTAGAAAAATTTCAATTGTTTCAAAATGCTGATTGCTCTTCCTTCTATCTGTTTTACTCTCGCAAGTTAAGAAAATCCCTGCATTATAGTGTCCCTTTTTTTACAAATTTTCCTTAAGTGTAGGGACATATCCCTATGTCTGGTAACATTGGGCATTCATCATTAAACATTCTGTAAAAGTTAGTGATTATCAAAATTGTATAGGTTATACCGGGATGTCGAAAATGATCTTGGTCAAGGGTGGTCATGATTTTAAAATAATATGTCGGAGCTATACTAAATTTCAAATAAGCCTGCAGTATTTTGAACTAAATAGTAATCATAACTATGGCCTCGATTTGTCAAAACAAAGTCATCATTATAACCATCTGAAAATCAAATATTTTTTGAAAATTGTAAATTTGACATTCGGTTCGAATCCTAAAAATATTAGAAAAAACCGATAGTGGATAAAAGGGGCTGTTTTACAATGTTTATTTGAATGATATGGGATGAATTTATTATAAAACATGGGAAGTCATACAAACTATTTTCCTAGTGTAAAATTGAGTTTTAGAGTCCTGCATATAATTGAGAAAACGAGGGAATTAATTATGATTGCTGGATCATGTGCATCGTTTATTTGAATACTCATTGCCTTAGAAACAGTTCCGCTTTAATCAAATTTGACAAATTGATCATTTAAGCTAAAAGGTGTCACTGAAAGTGTAATAATTTGTGTTTTTTTTATGCAAATATTTGGAGCTGCACTTTTATCTAAGTGTCTGAAATGACGGGTTGCTGTATTATTGACTGCAAAAACAGATCCGAACAAGATTTTCTATTTAAATAACGTTATCCTGAGCAAAAAATTACACAATGAAAAGAGTAAAATGAGAAACTCGAAGAAGCCATATGAAATGTGTATACATACCGGGTGACTATAAATGATTGAGATTTTTTTCCTTAAGTTGGCACTGTTTATGTTGGTGACACTGTAAGTCTGTGTCAAATTCGAGGTTAGCAGGTTAGGTTTTGCATCAGTTTTAACCATATATATAATACACATATATATACAGTGTGTCCCCGGATGGAGTTCACTATAGGTATAATTGACAAAAAATTTTACAGTTTTATTTTAATGTTTTGGGATTCCGCCCTGCTTGGTCTGTAGAGAATTTTAAGAATATTTAGTTTTTGAAAACACAAGTAGGTCTTGACAGGGAAGCGAAAACTATTTTATTTTCAGGTAAACTACCATTTTTGTCCATGCTACGGCAAAATTTTATTAGAAAAAGTTGTTTAGAATGATAAATTATGGCCCTATACAAAATTTCAGAAAGATCTGTTAACTTACAAAAAATCGTTATTTTTTAGATAATTCTATTTTATTTTCAGGTAAACTATCCTTTTTGTTTATTATACGGAAAAATTGTATTAAGAAAAGTTGTTCAGAATGAAAAGTTGTGGCCTTATACAAAATTTCAGAAAGATCTGTCGACTTCGATGAAACTGTCATTTTTAATAAATGCAATTTGTTTAATCTAAAAAATAACGGTTTAATTTAAGTCGACAGATTTTTTTTAAATTTGGTACAGGCCCATAATTTTTCATTCTAAACAACTTTTCTTAATAAAATTTTGCCGTATCATGAACAAAAAGGATAGTTTACCTGAAAATTAAATACAATTATCTAAAATATAACGGTTTTTTCTAAGTCGACAGATCTTTCTGAAATTTTGTATAGGGCCATAAACTATCATTCTAAACAACTTTTCTTAACAAAATTTTGCCGTATCATGAACAAAAAAGATAGTTTACCTAAATAGAAAATAGTTTTTTCACATTTTTCATGGCCGTCTTAATTTCTAAAAATTAAAAGTCTGCTTAAAATTGTTTTCAGACCAAGCAGGGCGGGATCCCAAAACATTAAAATAAAATTGTAAAATTTTTTGTCTATTATACCTATAGTGAACTCAATCCGGGGACACACTGTATATTACCCGACACCTGTGTGGTACAAGGGTCATGATTATATATATATATATATATATATTGCTGGTAGGGCCTGGAAACTTCAGAAAACATTACGGCGCCGACATAGTCTCACTTCGAGTATAACGCGTCTCGTGCGCATGCGTGAGAATTCAAACTCCGCCTTTAGAAGCGAATTTTAAACTTGACCACTTCCCCATTGGGCGGACGACGCCGCCGCGTTTGCTCACAGCTCACCGTATACATGAAGGAGTTGGTTGTGTGTCTCACTTCATCGGTGAGTTTCCCACTCATAGCCACTAGCAATATAGTAAGTATTAGATATATATGGTTTTGACACAGAATGACGCAAAACCTAACCTGCAAACATTGAATTTGACAGAGACTTACAGTGCCACCAACATAAACAGTGCCAACCTAAGAAAAAAAATCTCAATCATTTATAGTCACCCATGCCGTTCACGATCTTTTTGGGTCAGGTGAGGCTATGACCATCTAGTAATTTTGTTGGCAGTACCTCTGTGGCAACTAAACTTCCTAATGGAAATTGACACTTTTTATGTTAGGTTAGGTTGTTTTCAGTTTAAGGTTATATTTTCTGAATAGGTACATTGTTGCCAGATCTGTCTCTAGTCTTGACATCAACTTGTGTTCTTTTACATTTAGTCTGACCTTTTTAAATTGGAAGTAGCATCGTTTAATGGAAATTTTTTGTTGTAACAAAATTATTTTGGGCATTTTGACTTTTCCTTTGACGGAAATTAATAGTATATTATACATCAAGGTAGCGAAGCGCAGCATTATAACCTGAGCGCATATTAGATACTGAGCGCGCAGCGCGAAGTATCTAAAGCGCGAAGGTTATAAGACGATTCGCTACCGCAGTGTATATACTATTTTTTGCACTACCAAACGGCTTAATACCTCAATTCCCAACAATTTTCGAAAATATTTTAACTGTCAACCTGACAATACAGCTCTTTAAAACCTCAAAATTAAAATAGTCATATTTGGTAACTTAGCAATTTATTAGTTACCACGGTGAAAATTGTTTATTTTACTTTCTCTCCCTTGGTGGAGAAAATCAACTTCACGACCTAAAGATGGGCCAATAACGGTGTGTTCTGAGACTAGTAGTGCAAAAAATTATTTTTAGACTTGATAAATCATTTATTTTCTTACGAATATTAAAATAATAAATCTGGCAATGTGGTGGCAAGAAAATGTCGAACAGACACTGACAGAAAACAAAAATTGCATCCGCTACATCATCGAATCAGTTCGTCCAACATGAAAAGAAAAAAATCAGAGCCAACTCTGTCCCAAAAAGGTTGTGAACGGATTATGCAGTAGATGCCGCTTAATGTGATCACTTTGGGACTTGGCAAAAGTGATAACAATAACCAAATGATAACAAAATCCGAAATTAACAAAAATGCAATAATTATATTTAATTAAAAACAAACTCTTATATAATAATGTTTTTATAAAAACTAAGTAACTACATTGTACTGACATAGAATTAAATTTTGCTCAATAATGGTTGCGAAATTTTTAATTGAGCGGCGGCATTTCTTTGGCTCATTTTGGGCAGTTTATCGTATTTAACTAAAATGTCCCATTTTTCCCTAAGGGATAGATTTTTGCGTTTGGACATTGTTTTTCCCTAACATGCGCGAGGGAACAGACGGCGACTGACTGGTGCAAATTGTAAATTGCAGTTAACCTTAATCGCTTTTTCGACAAAACGACAGGACGCTGAACTGAGAAACCGATACATATCAATTGCATTTTGCCGGCCATGGAAATTATTAATGTCATTTTACGTTTATAGTTTTTGCTGTAATTACAAGTGGCATTCTGTTTATTTTATTTTTTATTAGTGCATTCATTCATTCATTATCTTTAGCCTCTTTGACATTTCGGTGTCGAGGATCATTATTGTTAATAAATTTTACTAAAATCACTGGCTGTTCAGCAGTTGGATGTAAGAACCGTTCTAGCAAGAACATTTCTGTGTTTAGGTTTCCAAAAAATTATCCTTATAAAAATATATGGGTAGAAAGATCTGGTATTAAGATCTTACAGCACGAAAAATCGTACAGATTATGCGAAGAACATTTTACACCAGACCAGTTCTTAACAACAACAGGCAAAACCCCATGTAAAAGACTAAAATATAATGCAGTGCCATCATTATTCCACATAAACAGTTGTGGGAGCGAATTTTATTGAGATAATGAAGATACAAATTTTGAAAACAAAGTTATGGGTAATTTTCTAAAAAACTTAGTACTACCCTTCATTTTGAAGGCGACATTTTGGAAGTTTTTTAAACTAAAAGACATTATTGCACATCAAAACGAAGTCATAAAGAACCTCAACAGAAGAATAATAATTTTGAAAAAAATAAGAGACTAGTATTAAATTACATTTTGAAAGAAAAAGGAAATCGGCTTTTCAAAATATTTTTGATGATTGAGGCAATGCATCAACAAAAAGCAAGTACTACACCCTGGTCAAATAAAACGGTAGCAACAGCTTGGAGATAAAGTTTAGTTTATTTGTGGTTCTAGTGGATATAATACAATTTGTGAGCTACATTTGTCATATCCTACAAATTACAACCTTAAATAGAAAATTGCAAGATATCACTTTTGAGAGTGGTATTTTAGAGGATGTGTTTAATTTCCTCAAAATAAAATAAACACTCATATTAATTTGTTGTTATACAAATAAAAATGAAATATACCTATACGTTATTTTAATGAAAAGTAACTTTAATAACTAATAACTTCTGTTACAACTCATTTTTGAGGTTAAATTGCTTGAGTATTTGTTTCGGTTGTTGAATTTCTTTACTTCCAATTCTTCTCAATTTTTATTTCATTCTACAATGGTTTTTCGCAATTCGTGCCATTCTTTTGATACACTTGCATGACTTGTAGTATTACAAATGCTAATTGTTAGTGTATTTGGTATGGTGTAGTACTACGTGATCTATTAAAATGTAAATTTTAAGATTTATAAACTATAACTTCAAATTTCTATAACAGTGAGTACTGTTGACATTACTGCCGTTCTTTTTATCAATATCGTCTGCATCATTTGTTGTTCCCAATAGCCTACATTTGGTGTATTGTATGTTGTATGTTTCAAAGTAGTTCACAGTTCTCTAAAATAGATAATGTTGAACTAAAGTTAATTTGATAATTTTGAAATAGATACCATTCCTATAGATAAATTTTTTAGCCTTTTCTCTCTGTATTGATTTATTAGCAATTTGCCACTACTTTCACACAGTGTTTTCAACATTGCTTTGGAGAGAATTGCACATTTACGCTTCTTCCATACAACGTGAGTCTTTAGAAGTAACAGCATACACATAGTTAAAACTTAAAAGGAATGCTGAAACGTAAAAGCCCCTTAATCAATCATATCAAATAACTTTCTAACTACTCTTAACAACTTTAATTACCTTTTTGTTGCTGCTCTGTTTGATTAACATGGTTAATTACAATATTTTTACAGCGTCAGAGTAATCGCGCATTGGACAAGTTATACCGGGAGTCTATATTTATACAACTGATTGCAATGTTCTTACAACTTTTGAAATGAATTTGTAACTAACTATACGTAAATCCAATCTGAAACAATTTTAAGTTTAGTTTTCGCGCTCCTTGAACCTACACTTGACTCATTCAATCTATTCGACGCCAGGAATAAATTCATCATGTTTGGTTCGTAATTCGAACTACAAACGAGCAGAATGCAGTTCACACAAACGAAAACATTTTCTTGTACTAAGCAAGTCTGAGTAGCCAAACGAACAAAGCTTTAAAAAGAAAGTGTAATTAAATGTGAATAGATAATTTATACCTATCTACAGTCTGTAAAATCCAACTATAAAAATCAGATGCAATTTTTATTGATAATAAATAATTATTTTTGTTATGACATTTCAAAATTTGTCGTGTAAAGGAAATGTCAGTTTGTCCCATCTCTTATCTTACTTAATATACAGGGTCTCTAACAAAATCTAGATTTACTTAATATACAGGGTCTCTAACAAAATCTAGATTGAGACATGGTGAAAATCGGAATTAATGTTAGAATCTAGTAATTTCCAAGTTTCAGATTGGTAACATTTTTACATATATCATATTGACATTAAATTGTTAACCTTATTTAAACTAAATGACACAATAAATCAGAGGCGAATGTTAAAAGGATTGCGAAAATAATGGTGTTAAGTTGAACAACCAGGCTCTGCTGAACCTTCTATCCCAGATAATGATTCATTCAAAGAATTTTCACACTTTAAAATACAAAGAATCTGTCATATTACGTTAGTCACTGCGCAAACGAAATCCCTCTACCCACCGTTACTGATTACTTGTCATTTAAAATGTAACCAAACTTTGTATGTTTGACAACTTTCCACATATTGCCAATTCGTCATGACCTACCTTGAGACTCAATCTAGTTTCAGTGACCTGTAATCCCACTCATTCGCTGCGCGCTGGCACACCATACTATCTTTACACCAAGCATTTACCTAGTTTTCAATAATATGGTCACAGCTGTAGGACTTTCGTAGCTCTCTCTGAATAAAATATTTAAAAACATTAATAAGGAAAAAAGACTGTTTATGTTTATGATCAGTAACCTCCTCAATTTTTGTTTAATTTTCAGTTTTGTAATACTCACTTGACTAGTCACTCAAAAACCAATTTGTTTAAATATTATTTATTTATTTACCTTTTATTTAATTTTTTCAACATATCACTGCTTAAAACCAGATTTTTATTTCTTTTATTCAGAAATAATCTTTTTTATATTTGATTAGTCCCGATATTTTCAAGATCTATCATACGTGATCCATTGTAGGTAGCAGTAGTTACACTAGTTGGATGATGGCTCAGACAGGTGGTCATTTTATTAAACAAAAATTTCGTCATTTAAATATCCATATTTGGCTCGTTATTAATGAAATTAAAAACAGATAGTTTTTTCCAGCAAATGAGATAGTATTTCCTTCGCTATTAATGTCAGAATGCTTTTTTACAAATTAATCAATGAGGAATGTTCGGTTACTAAGATACATTTGTGAATTATACAGGTAGTTTTTGCTTTATGAATTCCCGACTGTCCGCGATGAAAGCCTTTGATTTGCGTAGTTCCGTGGATTACTTCGTGCACTTGTTTAGGATGCACTTCAAACACACAAATTGTATAATTATATAACCAGGTTGTGTTACTGAAGGAGATGAAAGTTTTGTTTGACAATTATTGTAGCCTGTGTCTGGTCACAAATGAATACACCTCAGAGTTTAGAAGCATATTGAAATAGTAAATAATTACAAGTCCTTATATGAATGTGTGTCGTGTTTGCTGTTTTGAACTCATAACCTAGTATTGGTATGGGCACAAAACACGACGTTTGCATAAAAATACTTCGCCGGTCAACAATGTTTGTGAAATCTGACCTAGTGATAGTATTATAATGCCACAGTCTGCATAAAGCTTCCTTATAGTATTGCAGCGTGACCCAGTAAACCGACACTAAAGCCGAGTCTTTTATACAAACAGTTTAATTGGCACATGTCGTGAACTAGTTTTTATATTCTAATTGAACGCACTTTTGTGTCCGCATGATTTCACTTAATTGTCTTATCTCATGGGCAAACATTAGTTTGAACATCCACTATGAATTTTAAAATTAATTGCCAGGAGCAGATTTATGTATCTTAATTTGAAAATTTATCTGTAAACGTGGGAACTACCTGTACTTTTTAACGCATTTGCTATCATTGCTAAGGTACATGTTCCAACGAGATGTAAAGAATGCAGTCTCTGAAATACTGCGTGTTCAATATTGTCATTAAGCCTTTTACCTGAAATTAAAATCGGAAGGAACCAGTTGTGCTAAGAACTTCTCATTTAAGTTTCTGAGGCTAAATCGTTGCCTGATTTGAGATTTGTGGTCTTGCATAATCGTACAACAACCTGATTTCTTTTCCATACCTGTCTATTTGTTTTTGTAAGTCTACGTGTTTTATGTCATAGAATTTTGTTTTAATTTCGAGGTATGATAGTACACCCAGAATTCATCTCCTGGCATAACTATAAACTCAGAGAAGTTTTCTTTCTTACGATAGTGCCTTAAACGTTTTAATTGTCGCATCATTTTTCGCATTTTTTTTATGCATCGTACAGAAACTTCAATGAACAGCATTTTTCATATCAGTCAGTTATGTATTTATTTTCATTTGTTTTTGTCACTAACTTGTAACATAAGAATTTTTTATTAATTAATAACTGCTCGCACTTCAAATTTGTAATAATTGCAACCGTTGTTGATATTTGCAAATGTGCCATTCGTCATATAGACAGAACTAATGCGGCGTACCTTAGTAACCGGCAGTCCTCTAGGATACTTCTCAAATTGCTGCATATTTTCTCTCTGTAACCAAAATCTCTTATCTCGTGTTATTTACCTGTTCTCCATGTGCTGTCTTGTCTTGGCACCGTGTTGAAATATAAAATTATTAACATGTCGTAACTTTTTAGGGTGGTAGACAACATTGAAGGTTACACTCCAGCCATGATAGAGGTTTACCACCGCAAATTGGAACGAGAGGAGCTCGAGCAAGAGCAGCTCGTCCTTATGAACTCTAAGTCAAACGCCAAAGTTAACGGCAGGGCAAAAACTAAAGCCGGCAAAACCAAGAAAAAAGTGGGCAGACCGAGGAAGCAGCAGCCTCCAGACTTGCCGCCTTGCACTCGCCCCACCAAATCACAGCCTCTCAACGTCATCACCAAAAAGAAGGCACCGAAGCAGCCCAAAGCAGTTCCACTCAGAAGAACCTACAGCCTGCGTGGTTAGCGAGAGTCGTTTCGCAAGGACATTGTTATTTATGTAAAGTATTATTTTAGCCGATAATCAGTAGAATAAATTTTAGAAGTGCAAATGCCTAAAACTTGCAAACATTTTCATTAAGACTGAAATTGATAAGTAACTAAAATGATTTTGGATTTTTTGTCTGTCATACTTTTGCTTTTATATATTGTGGTTGTGGATCTGATTAAGATGTGGCTAACTAAGGATCTTGTAAAGATATACCATAATTGCAAGCTGGCAATCCCATCTTGATAGGATTAGGATGACTAAAAACTAAGGTGGACTGTCGTACCGAAACTAGTTTTTTCACAGTGCTCACGGAGCATCGCTTAGATAATTAGATGACGATGTGTATGTTGCCCACCTTAGTTCTTTAGGTAAATTTGAGTGAACTGAATTAGGTATAATTAAATCGAAATAGAATTTGTTATATTGTAATAATATCAGTCGCAGTAAAGAAGTTGCATTTATTTTGTATGATCAGACCAACATTTGCATCGGATTTAGACCTGAAACGAAACATGGTTATGCTCACCTAACAGTGCCACACAAAAAAAGTGCAGTACAAGAATTTCCGTCGAACATAACCTAACTTGTTACTTTGTACTTTTGTTTATGTTGTATCTATGCTAATAACCTAGTTCAGTTCGTTGTTTAAATCTGTGATTGTTCCACTGTAACATTATTTTTTTTAACATGTTTAGTAATAAATTCAAGTGAAGTTACGACTTTTATTTTTATTCGTACAAGTAAAAAACGAAATTTAAGAACTAAAAATGTGCCGTCATCTTTTGGATGTCCGAGAGATCGTCTACGATTTCTTCTAGTTTTGTACCAATTTTCTTGGAAACCTGTAACGTTGGTTTAGTATAGAAATTGTTTATAAAGTAACAGTGTGTTGCTCACCTCCATTTTTTCATTAATGGACAACTGAAGAAAATTCCAGACTAGTTCTCCATCTATGATCGACCTGCAGGGGTTCAAGTTGTGTTTTCTCCAGTTACGAATTGTTCTGCAATGTTGCAATTGTTAATAAACATAGCTTGTGAATTTGGAACAGAAATAGAAGTTTTTCTAATAGCGCCACTAAAACTGTTGAGAAAAAATTGTGGTCCAAATCCTGAACTCTTCAAAAGCAGATTTTAAAAAAGGTAAGTTGTAAAGTACAAATGTGGAAAAACAATCTACAGATGCATAATGGGTGTTCAATATTGTTTTATAATAATAACATATGGAAACCTCAATGGTAAATTAGTTCAGGATCCATTAAGCTTAGTTGCTTCTGTTTTTTTTGCACACATAAAATGCATTCAATACAGCATTCTGATTAAGCCATTTAATTTTTATTTATTAAATTAATGAACTTTCTTATGTTGCATATCAAACAGGGTTATTCATGAGGCTGGTTCACCATTGGAATTTTGAAAACTAAGGAGTAAACATAATAACAAAAATCTAAAGTCTTTGTTTTTGTGTTATTATTCAGCATTGTATTCCTTCAAATTGTATAACCCTGTAATAATAAGCTAGTGTAGACAGCCTTTATATCAGTGAAAAGATAAAAGTTCGCTCTATTCAAAGACCATGCATTTAAAATAAGAAAGTACCATTATCTTGAGTTTGGACAAAAAAAAGTAAAATAAAAAAAGAAATAAAAATAGAAATATGGAATGTACAGTGGATGTAACTACATACAATACAGCAACTGAGTAACTGAAATGGAAGGGGCAAGGAGAAATCGGAAAAG
The DNA here is from genome assembly GCA_940337035.1 of Agriotes lineatus. NCBI lineage: Eukaryota > Metazoa > Arthropoda > Insecta > Coleoptera > Elateridae > Agriotes > Agriotes lineatus. The sequence goes on along the minus strand of OW679201.1, from coordinate 25,920,418 downwards.
AAAAATACATATTTAAGTACACTAGTGAAGACGAAAAACAAGGAAGAAATGCAAGACAGGATTTATTACAACCGTCGTCTGCGTTGATTGTAACAAGTCTGTCCATTCCATCTAAATTTACAACTAGAGGCGCTGCTATCGCGTGTCAATGGAATCTAAGATTCAGGGTTTAACCACAGAATAAACACTTAACGGACTCAGAAGCGACACTCGCGGCTTTGGCAGGGGTCTAAAAATCAGTGCGCATGCGTAGCGCCAGCGAGTAGATTTGTGACATCATGACGTGTGTTTCTATAGATTGGTTTTAACAGGTACTGTCGGTGGTGCGCCTATAATTCGAGTTTTTAAATTTCCCGCCTTTTCAACTTGCTCACAGTATGGCCGCCTGACCAAAATAAGGCACCTCGAACATCACAGGCGCCATCGCGGAGTGTCGCTTCTGAGTCTGTTAGGTGTTTATTCTGTGGTTTAACACTGAGATTTGTAAGTTTTCAATCGATGTCATTGTCAAATGTTTGGTTATACACCTGTTATGACATTGTCAAATATTAAAGAGCCGTTTAATTTCTCCTTTAATGTTAAATATAGAATGAACAGTAAGTTTAAAATAACTTTGTATATATCTTATAAACACAAAAGAACCCAAAAAAAGTTTATTGTCTTTCTACTTAGTGGGTTAGAATGCAAAGTATATACCATGAGATTAAAAAAAAATGATTCTGAGCAGGCCTTGATATGTGTTATACGTTTGGCAGTACTGAAGTGTATTGTGTGTATGTCAAATTCGAGATTTGCAGGTTAGGTTTTGTTTGTTGTTTGATATAGACTGACAATACACTTCAGTACTGCTAAACGTATAACACATATCAAGGCCTGCTCAGAATAATTTGTTTTAATCTAATCGGTACTTAGTAATAGTATATTACAGCTCCAGATGGGAAGTGTTTCATTACTGTCGAGAGATTAGTTAGCTGATTGAGACGCGAAGCGTCGAAATCAGCTATTATCTCGAGACTAAGGAAACTTCCTGTCGAGGTTTGTATACTATTTTATTCGCAACCACTTTATTCTAAACAATAATTGGAAAAATTATTATATTATGATATGACAGGTTGTGAGCGCATGAATGGATCAACGAGATTCCCAGTGTCCCTACCTACTCAGCGGTCGGGAATGTACTTCCCGCACTTGAGCGGGAAGTGAGTACGGGAAGTAGCGGGCTGAAATGTACGACTTCCCCCACTCAAATGAGGTCAGGAATGTTAACATTACATATATGGTTGCGAATAAAACAGTTTGTATTTGTTCGTGTATTGCAATAACTCCTAAGCAGACATTTAATCAATTTTGATAAAATTCTTCCAACAATGGGCTGATTGTGATCTCTACATTCAAAATGTGATTTTAGGGGGTTTGTTAATAAAGATGCAGTAATTTTCATGGCATTTCCTACCGGTGGAAAATATGCAATTATTTTTATTACAAAGTTACTATCATGAGATAAAAAAAAATGATTCTGAGCAGGCCTTGATATGTGTTATACGTTTGGCAGTACTGAAGTGTGTTGTCAGTCTATGTCAAATTCGAGATAAAAGGTTAAGTTTTACGTCAGTCTGTGTCAAATAACAAACAAAACCTAACTTTTTAATCTCAAATTTGACAATACAGTACTGAAGTGTATTGTCAGTCTATGTCAAATTCGAGATTTGCAGGTTAAGTTTTACTTCAGTCTGTGTCAAACAAAAAAAAAACCTAACCTTTTAATCTCGAATTTGACATAGACTGACAATACACTTCAGTACTAATGTTTCCAGACAAACACAATCGATTCGTTCTTCTAAAGTGTGAACAAGTGTGTAACATGGCCATTGTAGCAGACGTTATACCAAATTTCACGATATTTGTCACTTCACATAAGTTTTCTCTATTCTGTTTCATTGAATTCAGTATTTCTGAAATACTGGTGACTATTTACAGTTTCCTGTAACACGCGATCTTGGTGACATCTGTTATAAAACTTCGATTGTCAGGAAGCATACTTTTAAGCACGGCCTTCTAGATCAGCGTGCCTGCCGGCTCTCACCGGCCTATTCATTTTCAAGCTTTTCGAGTGATCTGCGTGGCGCTAGTTACCCATGGGTTTGGAAGCGTTGGCTCAGTGTTTAAACTGCAGATGGCTGAGCTGGCGCGGCGCATTCAACAAAATAGAACATGAACATGAACAATGTTAAATGGCTGCATGCAGAAACCCAAGAAAATTATGATAGATGTAAAGAGTTAAAACTGAAAGATACAAAAAGTTGTAAGGAAAAATTAATCAGTGGATAAACCTATAAAATAAAAAACGACAGTAGAAACAACTTAAAACATTTTATAGAAAGATTAAAGAACAAAAGAGAAAACACGATAATATCAACAAATATGAAAAAAAATTGAAAAAGTTTTTTGAACTTCTAAATGAACACAAAAATTAACAAGTAGCACATTCACATTTTTACCCACTTACAGATTTCATCAATAGAAACCAAAAAAGTCCTAATAAAAATGTTCCCAGAAACGCATCATTTCTGAGTTTAAAAAAATCCGTTTTTTATCATTATCTTTAAAACGCTTTAAGTGATTTTAATGAAATTGGTACAATTTGTTTATAACTTTATGAGGTATCTTTTGGACCTATTACAGTTGATTCAGTAATTCAAGGGGCGTGTCCACGGGGCATGTTGATTAGGTTTTTTTCACAAAAAAATAACGCATAGCAGATTTTTTGCAATTTTCATATTTTTTGTTAGTAAAGCAACTAAAAACGTAACTTTTTTCTCCTGAGGTTTTTTCGTATCGCACTTTGTTTTCAGAAGAAAAACTAAAATGCTTCAATATCTCAAAAACCCCCCTGTGCCAAAGTTGTAACGTTTGTGCCTATACAAATTGAATTAAACAAAATTAATACGTTAGAATTTGAACGCCGCCTTCATAAGTTATTCACAAGCAGTTAATCATGGCACAGCCCCACCTGGATTCCCCCAGGAGATGATCCAGATAGTAGGGGACCAAACAGGTATAAGAAGACGATGCCCAGCCAGTTGTAAGCACTTGAGCCGAGCTCCATCCGCGAGCAGCAACCTGCAGCCAGAGCAGACCTTCTAATCGAGCCCTTCCAACCCAACGCTACAGCTAGTTCCACTATATCATGCAAAGCGAGGCGGGCCGAGCGTCACGCTGAGAAGTGAGCCTCCGCTGGTCCGAGACAAAATTAGTCGACTCTTTCCTATCTCTTGCCTCGTCTTTAACTTCATTTCATGCAATGCCTCTCTTACGTATTATTTCTTCTACACTTTCATTCTGAATTTTCCTGAATTCCCCTTCTGTTTTTGTCTACTGTTCTCGCACTCGTAGCAGGGTGCACACCGGATGCATACACAATTATCAATGTTATAATGTCTTTTCTTTGTACTTCTATAATCACTTTCAGTATTCTTTTATTTATAAATTGCCAATTACAAATATTTTCCATCAGCTTGTCCCCTTAGTTTCTCTTCAACCCCTCCATATAACACATTACCATCAGCTATCATTGCAGTCCCGGTTTCCTTCTTTTTTGTTTCAATTATAGCCACAGCTTCAAAGTTTAACTTTCTCATATTATCTATCAACTCTTAACTCTTTTCCCATCAACCCTCTAACATTTCATATTCCAATTTTCCACATTTGATCATTTTTCTAACTACCTTCATATTTCCGTTCTCTCATTGTTTCTTTCACTTTCCATTCTGTAATCGTTGCCATGTTTGTCATTTTTTTACTCCCGTCATGCCTGTTTTTTTATTTGTTTTTTGTACCAAATTTCTGTATTTTCTGCTTTTACCTATCCCATTTATGTAGTTCTCCATTTAACCATAATTTCTGGTATCCAGTTTTGACTTTTTTGCCTTTTCGTTCCTCTTCCTTCCCAATATCACTGATTTTCTTTTGTACCATTCTTTCCATTACTGTCATTTATATAGATTTCTATCCTTCAGTTTGTTACGGTTTTTTAAAATCGTTTGATTTTCTTCCCAGTTTTACTTCTACTCCTACATTTTTCTTTCTAAAATTCATGCCACTGGCTTTTATAACTTCCCTATCTGTTGTATCTACTTTTATCCCAGTGATGACGATATTATTCTTTTGTTTGTCCCTTTCTTGTAAATCAACCTTATATTCTAGTTCTTTAATTTTTGTTTCTAGTTGTCGTTCATTTAACCGTTTACAGCCTACACTCACTCTATTGTTTATCTTTATCACTGTAACACTAATTTAACTGCAGTATTTTATCGCTTAGACACACAATAAAATATCTCTTGTAGACGGAGCTGTCTTGCAGTTATTACGCCATACCGTACCAAAGGATATCCATGGTTTTCCGCATCTAAATGTTCGAATTCATAACTGAGAATATTGCAATATGAAGATTAACCAATTTCATTACTGATAACACCAGAAACAAAAATAATGATTGAAAAACGGAGATCACTATATAGAGAAGGAAAATATGCTACAAATGAATACAGAGAAATAAGAAAACAAACGAGGAAGATGATACGAAAAGACCTAGATAAACACTTTGAAGATATGGCACAAAACATCATTGAACAAAATAAAAATCTGAAATGTCTAAAAAGAAATCTAGGCAGACATGAAATAACAACATTAAAAGACAAAACTGGAAAAGAGGAAAGAGACAAAGACAGAATATTGAACATTGCTGAAGATTACTATAAGACCTTATATGCATCACAAACTAAAAAACCCGAAGAACAAGTGGAGATGAAAGTAATAAACATTGGCTCGGAGGACATCCCTGAAATCACGGAAGAGGAGATAGGCTATGCCTTGAAGTCAATGAAAAACAACAAAGCGCCGGGAGAAGATGAAATACTGGTAGAAATGTTAAAAGAAGGGCAAGAAATACTAATACCTAAATTAAAACAGCTCTTTAACATCTGCATTAAAGAAAGAACAATACCAAAGGACTGGACTAATGCAGCAGTGGTAATTTTATTCAAAAAAGGAGATAGATCACTCATCCAGAACTATAGACCGATAAGTCTCCTGTCTCAAATGTACAAGCTACTAATCAAAATAATAACAAATAGAATTACGAACAAGCTAGATGACTATCAACCTGTGGAGCAAGCTGCATTCAGAAAAGGCTTTGGTACTTGTGATCACCTCTTGACAATGAAGATACTAATAGAGAATAGCATTGAATATAACCTTCCTTTGTGTTTGGCGTTCATTGACTACGAAAAGGCATTCGACTCTATCGAGCATTGGGCAATTATGAAAGAGCTAGACTGTGCCCGCATTGATCATAGATACAAAGAGTTACTCAACAACATCTACAATCAAGCTAAATCAAAAATTAAATTACATGAGTATACAAATGCAATACCTATCAATAGAGGCATCCGACAGGATGATACCATATCACCCAAACTTTTTACAATGGCACTGGAGGGAGTGTTCAAGAAAATGGAATGGTCCAACAAAGGAGTTAATATCAATGGAGAGAGGCTCAATCACCTCAGATTTGCAGACGACATAGTCTTAATCGCAGACAATACAGAAGACCTACAAGAGATGATAACACAACTAGAACAAGCATCAAGAAATATAGGACTTAAAATGAATTTAGACAAAACCAAAATAATGTGTCCACAGGTAACACATATAACAGTAAACAACACGGTTATAGACAATGTACAGCAATATATATACCTTGGTCAAATAATACAAATGAGCAAAGAAAATAAGGACATAGAGGTGGAAAGAAGAAGGCGTTTAGGTTGGGCAGCATTTAGTAAGCTGTCAAAGATCTTAAAGAACAAAAAAATCCCCCAATATATAAAATCACGAATATTCGACCAATGCATACTCCCTATATTAACGTATGGTGCACAAACATGGAGGCTTACTAAACGTATAGTCACAAAGCTGGGAGTTACACAGAGAGCCATGGAGAGGTCGATGATTGGTATCACCCTTAGAGACAGGAAAAGGAATAGTTGGATACGACAAAGAACCAGAATTACAGACATAATAAACAGAATTACACAATTGAAATGGAGCTACGCAGGTCATGTAGCACGATTAACCGATAATAGGTGGAACGCTGTAATTATACGCTGGAGACCATGGACAGGAGTAAGAAATAGAGGAAGACCAAGTGCACGCTGGTACAACGACATTAAAAGGGTTGCAGGATTGAGATGGATGGACACAGCACAGAATAGAGAGTGTTGGAGAATCAAAGGGGAGGCCTATGCTCAATACTGGGCGCCACAAGGCTGAAAGAAAGAGAAGATTACTGAAAGCACAGTTACTTTGTGGCATATAGAAATATGTCCAGTACTATGAAGAATGCCCAAGATAAGAATGTACAGCATAGGGATATACATAGAGAAAGATATCCCAATGCACAATCACTTTTCCAATTTTGCTTGGTTTATACTCGACTACTACAGAATTGCCAGGGTTAGGCAACTTGGGTGCAATGTAAGATAATAGGTTCAATCCTCACACCTTACTGGCGTACTTGAGTACTGAAGCCAAGGTTGTGGTGTAGAGAAGTAAAATCATTGAAAGGGTGCTAGACAACTTGTAAGGTGTCTCGCTTTGGGTGCGAATTGGGGTTGCATCAGATGACGCAACCCGGACGTTTCTGTATGAGTTAGAGAGAGTAAAATAAGTACGCACTCGCACATTCCTTTTGGCTTCAACATTCAACTACCAAACTTGGAAGAGACAAGAAGTGTCATCGTTTTGTTCCACGACGGCGAAGGCCTTGCGTCTTCGTCGGGCAACGTTGAAATTAAGTGAAATTGTGAATGGGTGTTACCGGTCAAATTTTTGGTCATTTGAGAGACGCTTGGTGCAGTTATTAACCGAGGAATTCTCATATCGTGGAGTTGGCAACCCCCAATTGACGCCTTTGGGGTGGATTATTCATGGGAACCTCTTTCTGGCTAATTGTTTGTAATGAAGTTACGTGTACCGTACCGCAACCTTGCCTGTTGACTACGTTCTTTGCCACCCTCTGGGGATTTAACGTTGTTTACACCCGCTCGACAGATAGCACACCAGGCTGTTTCTCGCAGTTCTTCAAGCATTTTAGGGCAGTCGCTTGGTCACGGCTTGCAGCTTCGTTGGGACGTCAAGGAATGGCTGCTGAACCCCTCAAAGGTACTGTGTCTTTTGTAGTACTTTTAGAGCGCACAATGTGCAGTGAAGTGGTCATTTATACGACAAAGTGTCGCCATTTTTACGTAACGTAGTTGTTGTCATTTAAAATTAAGATTACCGCCATTAAGTCTGTTTTGTTTATTTTCCGTCAAGTATTACTGTCTGTAATTAGTTTAATCGTTGTGTAATTAAAGTAGTCACCGTTTTTGAGCCACTTAGCTCATTTGCTGTCAAGTTTACCGCCTGTATTTAGATTAAACGTTGTGCAATACACAACATTAACCTTTACCAAGTATATCAACGATTTAGTCAACGTTCCTGTACAAGGTGAATTTGTTTTGTTCGCCGATGACACTGTTATTTTGTTTGAAGGTAATGACTGGCACGTTGTCCAAATGAAAGTTGAAGGGGGCTTAGCAAGTATTAACAGATGGCTCAGTCAGAATCTACTCACTTTAATTCTAGACAAAACAAAATTTATTACATTTAGTGCCACTGTATCTGGACAACCTAATTTTGTAAATATAGTTTCTCACAAAACAAACTGCGCGAGACGAGATGATTGTGATTGTAAAGTGATAAGCAAAGTTGAAAAAATTAAATACCTAGGTATTATGATCGACCAACATCTCCGATGGCACGACCATGTTAACTTTATCGCTCGTAAAGTGAGATACTGTATTTACAAGTTCTATTTGCTACGAAATGTACTCTCTAGAATTAACTTAAGAATGGTTTACTTTTCTTTTGTAGAATCTATTTTACGATATGGTATCATCGTTTGGGGAGGTACTTTTTACTCTACAATACTGCCTGCTGTAAACGTACAAAAGTTTGTACTTAAAGTGATGCTACGGAAAAGTATGCTATTTCCTTCTGATCGCTTATTTAACGAGGCCAGGGTTCTACCATTACGCCTCCTGTATTCAAAAAGTGTATTATTGTTTTTCTATAAAAATCCTGCAATGAAAACTTGTTTAGAACATGATTACAACACTAGATTTCGTCAGCAACAAAAAGCTGTTTCCATTCGATTTCACTTAACTTTAACCCAAAGATTTATATCTTATTTTGGGCCAAAATTGTATAACTTATTACCTTTAGCATTCAACTCAATCAACAATGTACACCTGTATTCTAAAAGAGTTACTGACTTTTTGTGGCTTAATATTGCGCGCTTTAAAAACATTTTAGACTAAGCCTTTACTCAACCGTCATAAGTATAAACAGTGCTATTGCTAGAATGTATGTGCTCTTGCTCAGAAGTGTACCCTTTTTGTGAGTACAACAACAGGCTCCCATTACACAAGCTGGCTTAGATTGGGAGTCTGTTGTGTCGAAATTCTGCTACTCTCTATTGCTTTTTGTATATTCTTGTTACATTCTCGTAACGTATAACTTTTTTTTTGTTATCTTTTGTATTATATATCTGTAACATATTATATATTTGTAACATTTGTAACATCTTACAGATAAACAGTTATCTACAATAAATTGAAAAAAAAAAAAAAATTTAATTTAAATGTTGATTGTTCACTTACACTTACAAGTCTAAGATGGCTGTGAGGCGTTTCGGAACATATTATTTTTGACTTTTCCTTGATATAAGATGTGCTACACATGCTTTTGAGGTAAGTAGGTAATGTTTCATAACATCACTGATTGGTTTTTTAATGTTTAACATCATTAAGAACCAAGAGTGTTTGATTTTAAATTACCTGTAAGCCTTAGGATTCAGTCCGCATGTGTGCGATCCGTGCGATAGCAACACGTTCTGCAACATGAGCAGCCTCCTATACGTCTTTTCTGCAATCGGGAGCAGATATCCCAGCCCGCCATCAAGTGTTGCTGAAAAAGTTGAGTGAACAGAAGCAAAATAGCGATTATTTAAGTAGCTACCGAACATTGTGATATGGCGTTTGTCAACGCCGGGCAGCAACAGCTTTTTATCCTCCATTAACTGCCCAAGCTTGCATTTGATTCTAAAGAAAGTGTTAACAGACTGGCCTAAATGAAAGTCCGCTTTACGCAACAGCCTTTGACCTGCAAATAAGTTCTGTTTTAATTGGAATTACGTCAAAATTTACAATTTACCTCCAAAGGACTCTCGTGCTTCAGGCTGATACATGTACAAAATCAAGTTTTTCTCACTATCAGAAACCAAAAATCCCAGGTTGGTGTTATCAATCATGTACTCTATTGTATAAACTTCGCATGGGCGAAAATCCTGAAGATACAGAAAGCTGTAGAATGCTGCAAAGCAAAAAAACTAACAAAGTACGTACCCTTGATACCAGCGAAAGAGTTCGATATTCTTCTTGAAAACGTAACAGAGAGATAGATTTGTAAACGTCTGCGATTAAAATTAAACTTTTAATGGAGAAAATTTGGTGAGTGTAAATTTGTGTGTCAATGAATGCCACACCTACGAGATCGTTATCTTTTAACTGCCAAATGTATATCTGAAAAAACAAATAATTATAGTTTACGAAACGAATCTACAATCACATACAGACCTTCTGGCCAACAGCCGATACTAAAAATCCAGTAACATGTGATAAAGCAGTGACGGGACCTTTTTGTTCCTTAGCGTAGATTTCTTTAAATCTATTTTTTGTCAGTGGTTGCCCAGGCTCAGGCACTACTTCAATGATGTCATAAATTAAAATCCTGCCCCTCGAGGTGATATCTTCCCCGTAATTGTAATTAGTGCCCAAAGCGACGTAACCTTTAAGTCCTGAACGTGTCCCTTCATAAGCCAAGGATACGTTTTTCAAGCAATTCACATGCTCCCACTCCTCTAAATCAATCTTAGTATTGGGAATGATTTCCCACGAAACCGGTGAAAACAACATGATGCTGAATTTGTCCTGAGGGGGGTAAGGAAAGCGCTCCCCTTTGTCTTCCACCGATAGCTCCTTGTCCTCGCCGTTAAACTTATAATATTGGTTTGAGGGCTCTGCGATGCTCGTCACGATGCAGTATGTTTTTGATTCGAGATGGTACTGAACAAAAATTGGAGTGCAACGCAGGGGAACTTTTCGCACCGGCCAAGGTGCATCGTAGCTAAGGTGGGTTGGTAATACTCCAATTCGGAGTTCAGACTAAAATTAAATGTATTTAAAACGTGATTTTAAAAACTACGAACGGTACCTTTTTATTGAAGTAAAGGAATCCTTGCGGACAGTTGACGTTGTTGAATGAAGTGAAACACAGAATTTCATTGTCGATTGTCATTGCATGTGTGCGTAGCTCTCCTCTGGAGGTTAAAAATAGCCAATGTGGATTGGCTCCGGATATAAAGACGCCATTATAACCTACAATGACACAATTACATGGGAAATCTGTCGGTAAGAGAAGAGTCGAAGGTTTTTAATGGAAAATTTGAAGAGTTATCTCTTATAATTTTTTTCAAAGATGAAAAAAGCCGCAAAGCTCACAAAGGACAATAAAAAATAGGCAGAGGTTGTTGCTGGATACAGTTACTACACTGGACCATGTGGCAGTTTTGACTAATTGTTAGATGAATTTCACACGCCCAAACTTCTATTACCTACGTGTTCAACCAGTCGCTGTCTCATAAATTACTCAAACAGACGGGCGCATAGGTGTACAGCCCAGCTGCCTCAATAAGTGCAGTCCTCGGTTACAGCTGCAGTGCATTACGTCCCCAAATGACCAGCTGCTACCTCATAAATCAGTCAAAATGCACGTTAGGGCATTAAAAAGGCAGTAAGTCACTTCAAGATCAAGATATAAACCATAGAACACAGACGTTGAGCAGATAATTTTGAGATGTCAATCAACACACTCGTTAGCCCATTCATAAGGTCGTAAACATAATTTCAAGACTGATATATATATGAGCCATAAAACTAACAGAGTAAATTCCTTCTCGCAAAAATCAGTCACGCTATCTCTCCCATAGGGCCTCAACCAATGAAATCGCCGAAATTAAATGCTTAACCCATTTTCAACCTATGGTCGCAAACATCTCATTATTCCCCTCCACAATTGGCTTTCAGATCTTTTCAAAGGGCCTCGCATAGTTTTCTGCAGAGGATTTCTTCAGTTGCCGCATCCAAGCAAGTTGTGTAGTTGGTGCTGAGTGTCTTTACGTGTTTTGACCACAACGGTTCTAGTTTCAAAGATATCTTCTCAATCCACTCTGCGGGATTGCATTTACGGTACCGATCGATTTAAGTCACTTAATAAGGAGTGCGTACCGGAGTTTTGTATCGTCTAGCGGCACTCCTAGATTTTCCTGCACAAGGAACCAGACACATAGGCCAAGTTCTCGCATGGCAGCATTGCTTGGCATTCCGTGCACGATTCTGGAAGGGACATCAAGCAACACAAGCCGCAGCGAGGATCTTAAAAAGATACTGTGTAAAATTTATATTAATGTAGACGCCCATTATTTTAGTGTCACGAAAGCAAATTAAAGTGACGCACGTTTGAAAGAACTCTTATAGCATCCAGATAACAGCAAAACAGTCATTATCATTTCACGAATTCATAATCCTGTAAATAGTTAAATTAAGATTACCGAATGAGAATATTTAGCAGTTTGTAAAACACCATGACGTCATGTGCGACTTAGGATTCAGTAATTAAGTCAGCTGTGATCATTGTACATAGTAATTTTGACGTTTTGATGTTAATATATTGAATTTTAATTATTCTGTTTTCTTTGGATTTAACGGTTGTTCCATGCATTCTTTCCTGTATTTGAGTGTAAAAAGGTTTTAGCTGTAGGAAATCACTTAAGGTAAGTTCCATCCGGGACAGTGCAAGGAAGGACGTTGCTGCAGCAGTATTAACAACACACCTACGGGTGATTTTATCTTTCCACTTTTAAGAAATCGCTCAGTATTATCACTAGAAAAGTGGTGGCGCTCAGGCATTTCATCTCTTTTTCCTGGTTTTCCGGCCTTGGTGGTGTGGAGAATTTGTGTTTGTAGTAATCTCTCCAGACTTTTACTATGTTCTCAGTTTCGGTGTATAGTATTCCTTTCTTATCTTTAATGCTTCTTACTTGCTTATCTCTTCGTGTTCTCAGCAACTTCACCACTTTCCACAAACTTCTATTGTTGTTCTCTTTTAATTGCTGGATTTCTTCACCCAACTCTTCCCAACTTTTTTATTTTGTTTTTTGTAATACCATTTTTGCTTCATTTCTTTTATTGTTATATTCTATCTTATCTTCTTCGTTTCTAGTTTTTAAATACTTTTTCCATGCGGTTTTCTTTTGCCTTATTTTTTGTTTTACTTCCTCATTCCACCACTTCGTTCTTTTATGTTTACTTGTAATTTTCGTTTCTCCACATATTTGTTTTGCGACTTAAAGTAGCGTCTTTTTGAGTGTTTCCCCTTTGTTATCTATTGTTTGGGTTTAAGGTTCTTGTCCCCATTTTGTTAATTCCCCTTTTATTTTTTGTGGGTATTTATTTCGTTTGTCCTCTTTTAGTCTTTCTACTTTGATCTTCTTATGTTTGTGTCCTGGTTCCGTTAGTTTTTGCCATTATTAGTTTGTGGTATGTGCTTAGCTCTGCTTTTTTGTTTATTTTAACGCAATTTATTATATCTGCTGTTTCTTGGGTATAAGTTATATAGTCTATCATGCTTTGTACTTTTCTTTAATGACCTATGATTAAATCTTTTTCCATACAAAAGATCATTTTTTGCTCATTGCTATTTTTTCCTAGTTCTCAATAGACTCCTCTATTTCTTTATCCTATTTCCGTATCTCTTCCTATTCTTGCATTCCAGTCTCCCTTTATTATTATGTAATCTGTGTCTTCCTTATATTTGCCCAGAGCTTCTTGTAGCTCGGCGTAAAATTCTTCCAGTTCCTTCTTTGTTCCTTGTATTGGTGCATAGCTATAATCCTTGACGATATTGGGTTCCAATTTGTAATTTTCTTATTTATTTCTTCTGCTGCTATGATTCCAACTCCTTCTTTTTTCCTTTCTTGTTCTGATTTCCCTGAGTAGTATAGTGTATATCCGTCTTTGAGTGGTTTGTGTCCATTACCATTTTTGTTTCGTTTAATCCCATTATTTGTATGTTATTTTGTTTTATTTCCTCTATTAATTCTTCTTCTTTGCCGTTAATTGTTTTGATATTCCATGTTGCTATTGTTAATTCCAAGGTTTTGTTATTTCCTTTGATCTTATGTGTTAGTTGTGTTTGCTTAATTGTTTTCTCTTTTCAGTTTTTCATTTACAGGGTCGCCCTCGGTTGTGCCTCGTTTTTATGTTTTGTTATTGGTTTTTTCTTATGTTCGTCCTCTCTTCTGGGTTTTTTTGTAGATGCGTCCTTTAATGGTTCCAGTAGCGTCTGTGTCTGTGTAGTTGAAGGCATATCGTTCATGTTAGATGGTTTCTTTACTGTTCTCTGCCTTTCTTCTGCTTCGTCTGATCCTACTAATTTCCTGCCCCTTTTCTGGTCTGTTGCCATTTTTCAAACAAAAATATTCGTAAATACACCAGAATAGAACCAAGCAGAAATGACAACTCCATTATGGATTATATAATAATACCAGAAGAACACAGGAAGATGATCAGGAATACGAGAGTAAGAAGAGGATTGGATATAGAAAACAATCACTTTCTTCTGCTATCAGAACTTAAGCAATGAACCGAGACAGCCTAAAGTAAATGAGAATGATAAAAGAGCAGTAGAAAAAAAAGGGTACACAAGCTAAGAGACATGGAATACAAATGTAAATACCAGCAGCACATTAGAAAGAAAATAGAGAAGATGAAGAGATGCGAGGAGGAATGTAGAACAAAGGTGGAAAAAATTCAAGGAAATCTTGCTAAAGCAGCTGAAGTAATATGTGGGAAATTCAGAGCTAAGAATAACATGAAGCAGATGGAATGGTGGACACAAGAGAAGAAGGAGGAAATAACAGCAAAAAAAAAAGCAATGGAAGAATTTTTGTGCATCTAACAGCAGGATGACCTAAAGAGTTGTAAAACATAGAGGAACAAGGTGAAGAGAAAGATGCAAGGGGCCTAACTTTTCGAAAAATAAACTTCAGAGAAAACCAAAAACTCTTCTATAAGAAAAACCCACTGCGACAATTGGCAGATAGAAATGGAAAAGTCCTCACAGATGCAGAAGAGATAATGGAAAGATGAAAGCAGCACTTTATGGAACTTCTAGAAAGCATAGATACAACAAATACAGAAGGAGAAAAGAAGGAACAAGGGGCGAGTAGTTAAGCAGTATAAGTAGTTAAGTGGTCACGCAGTATAAGTTCCTGTACGCAAGGGTATCGCGAATGCGACAGTGATTTGTGCGAATGCAGCTAATTCCTAAACGCACAGTTAAAATTAGAACGATGCGAGCGTGGGCAATTGAGCACGAAGGCAATCGCGTCCAAGCTCACAAAGTGCAAGTGGCGTTCTAGAAGCCCAGGGACGCGACGCCTGATTTTAAAAGTGTATTATCAAGTGTCTGAGGAGATTTGCGATTGCAAGCAGCCGACATCCGTTGCATCTCCAGCCGAGTTTACCAGAGTGAACTTCACCTTGGAAGCCTTTTCGCGGTGTCCCCAGTCAACCCCGCTCAAAGCTGCAATTTAGGCCTCAAAGAAACACGTAGCGCTGAAACGACTTCTTTGTTGGGAATATTAAAGCAAGGTTAGTTCCTATTTGAAATCGTGATACGAAATAAGAAGCAATTGCAACATCTTTGACAATTGCGTATCGAAGGTAACGGGGGTTTATCTGCAAGCCAATACGAAGTTATTTCGTCATCTGCTGAGGCAGTGTTTGTTTGCATTGAACGCGCAGTTTGGCGCCTCCCTGAGTTGCATTATTTGCCCACGTACAAATTATGCATCAGCTAAACTCCAGAATAACAGCAAGCTTATTTCAAGAATAGACAACTTCGCCCAGTTAATTTGTACGTGGAATTCAATTACATTCTGCACTTTTGGTGTTTGACTTTGCGTACACAGTTGAACATTAGAGCACTATTTAAGGTGTTTTCATGCATGTAGCATACATCCTTTTTATATGAGTATTGTGTATTTTTCCTTATATTTTTATGCAATAATGGCAGTAGAAACAGCTAACGCGCATAGATAATTAAAGCATTTTTAATTGCTTCACTGTATGTTAATAATAATAATAATAATAATAATAAATTGTCTTTTATTTCCACATAAACCAAATTTATCCATACATATAAGAAAAGTAACTACCAAGTTTGCGGAAATGAAAGCGCGGTTCGGCATAGCATCAAGATGCGTCGCCGTTCTTCCACCTAACCTTAAAAAAAAACAAAAAAAAAAAACAACACAAAAACAAAAAAAAACAAACAATTCCTAATACAGTTGTAACATAATGTATCTTCAATAATGAGCAGATACCACACGTAGAACTAATCCAGCTCACTGCTTCGAGATTAAAAATGATTTAAATTTTTTTTTAAATGACGCATGCTGTAGAGTTTTCAGGGAGCAGCTTAATTTATTATATATATGTACAATTTGATAGGAGTAAGAGCTTTTAAATTTCTGTGTTCTATATTCCGGAATAGACAGACAATCCTTCCTGCGAATATTAATGTTGTGTACATCAGATCGAAATGTAATCTTATTATATAAATAAGACGGACATTTCGTCGTAACGACTTTATGAAATAGACAGGCTGAATGTAATAAACGTCGATTACGAATATTCAGCCAACCAGCAGTTTGCAATTTATGTGATACTCTTTGGTATTTTCGTATACCATAAATGTATCTTAGGCATGAGTTTTGCAATTTTTGTAATCTGTTTGTATCATCCACTCCCAGACATGGTCCATACACAACATCACAGCAGTTTATGCGCGAGAGCACCAGAGATTCACATAGATTTTTTTTTACATTTGTACTTAAGACCTGTCGGTGAGGATAAATACTTTTCAAGATAGCGTAAGATGACTTAAGAATATTTGTCACCTGTTGTCTGAATCGTAAAGAAGAGTCAATTGTAAGACCCAGATTTTTGACCACTTCTACGGGTTTAATCAATTTTCCTTTGATATCAGTGTGAATAAATGGCAATGACTCACTAATACACCTGGCTGGTCCAAACACTATCACAGACGTTTTACAAGCATTTATTATCAACGAATGCTTTTCAGCTTCTCTAATGATACTGCTAATATCTTCATTTACACGATCATTAGCCATAGCTGCCTCATTCGAGCTAAACGAGAGATAAATTTGTGTGTCATCCGCATATTGATGTAATTTGCAAAACTTTAAAGTTTTTGAGAAATTTATGGTATATATAGTTTGGACGTCGTTCAGCCTTGTTGTTTTATGTATACATGTATTCTCTTGTATTTGTGTTTTTCTTACATATTATATGTCCTTTTATTGCTGGCAGTATTTGTATGCATCATTTCAGCATTCCAGGTGACAACAAGCAAATCCAAAACAATATTAGCTTTCCCTTAGCCGCACTGACAATGTTAATAGAATCTTATACCTCTCCAACTGTTTGAGCTAGCAAACCCAGGGCAATATAAATTAATAGTACAGTAGAGTATAGGGCTACGATAAGACCTACCCCAAAATGATAAAGTTCATGGGGAAAAAAAGAGAAGAGTTGCTGTTAAATATTATTATGAAAAAAGCATGAAACGGTAAAACACTACCACAGAACCAGGAAATGGCGGTGATCCTTCCCGTATATAAGACAGGAGACAGCAACAATGACTCAGAATGCGGCTTCAGAGCAGGAACAGGAACGAATGACCTAATACTTAATGTGAGAGAGCTAGCAGAGAAGAGTATTTTACAAAACCAAAATTTTTTTGCTGTTTCATTGATTTGGTGAAAGCCTTTGTCCGAAGGAATTGAGAAGAGATATGGAAGGTGCTTAAAAACAGAAAAGCGAGGGGTTTATCAAAGTTATACAGTGTATATAAAAAGTGCAGAAACTGCATATGGACACATAACGAGTCAGAGAATTCCAGACCGAGCTAGGGGCTAGACAAGGAAGAATGCTGATCCCTCTACTCTTCATATTTGTGCTAAACGAGGCGGTTAAAGAGGTGAAGACAGTTAGAATATTCCAGGTGGGTTACTACAAAATGAAACCACAATCTCAGGGTCAGAAATGATGTACGCAGACGATATGTTAATAATAGCTAGAAACAACGAGGACTTACAACACAATTTGGAGATTTAAGATAAAGTACTGAGGAATAAAAACATGTCAAATAATATACAGAATGCAATTTTTTTATACTGAACTAACCTGCAATGTTGCTAAAGTATCTCATCTTCGAAACTCGTTCCTGCAAAGTGAAAAACTCAGAGTTCTCAGTTTCAATTCGCCCCTCCACATTGGGCGAATAAATGACATTGTGCTTCAGTTTCCTGAATCTGAGCTTTAAGTTGCCGCGCGGGAAACGGAACATCTCGTAAATGTATAAATCGTGATCCAAACGAACTAACAGCAGTGGCTTAGACCCGTGGTTTCCAAGAGCTACCATCAGTATCTCCTTCACTTCGTATTCCCTTTGGATGGACATTTCGTGCAAGACCGAGGCCGTGTTCGTGACGAGAAGTGGCACAGATTCCAAACTGTCGACTAGAACTTTATAGCCGAAACACAGGTTACGCACGATGAAAGACAGTTTAAACTCCGGCACAGAGTAGATTTCTAGGTTGGAATTTTCACGTACGATGAACAGCCAATATGTGGGTTTCACTTCCATTAGGTACTTCTTCCACCAGTTAAAGAATATTTTCGGCTTGGGTGTTGGTGGGTTTAGGGTGGGCATTTTAAAGTCACTTTCGTCACCGTACAAAAGGTCGTCTTCGTTTTCAACTTCTATTCTGGGCTCGGCCTCAGTGACGTAAGCCTCTGGGATGTGAGTGAATTCCTCTGGAATTTTGTTGGTGAATAGTCCGGATACATCGCGGTACATGCACAGAGTCGTTACAGCAGGTGTCTAAATTTAAAGACTTATAGTTGCAAACAAAATTAAATTAATATAAAACTTACATTAGCCAACGTCGATTTGCTTACTACTAACCGAGCACTGCCTCGGGTTTCACGCAACATCATCGTGATCACTTGTCCGTCTGCTGCTAGAATGGATATGTAAGGATCAGCACTAGATGCATGTACAATCGGAGATCCCAAATCCAATGGAATGTGCTGCATTTGAGCGGTTCCTAAAAGTGGAATAACTATTTATAATCCATTCGCCATTATATCACTCATGATTAAAGGCCAGATTTATATGCATTTGCATATTTTTTCGTATAAATGCATACTTTATTATATGTGCATATTTCTTTGCATATATCGCTCATTCGAAAGAACAGAGACACATCTCAAAATTTAGTCATTTTGAGTTATGTGGAATACTTACAAAAAATGTTAAAGAATATTGTACAAAAACGACACATATGCCCTTTATTAAATAACCGCTAGATGGAGCAAGTGTCACTATTCTTTTGGTTTGAAAATGATATACCCTGTTGTTAAACACTGTGACATCCAGTCTCGATGCAGAGTTGCCGAGAAAAAGTTTATTTTAATTTCCAGAATAGTGTTACATTTCAAAAAGTGGCCTACTGGTAAGTACTTATTTATTTATTATTATTAAAGGCAACAGTGACACATTTTGAGTTGTGTATAACTTCAGCCGATGTAATATATTTCGTATTGTGTCGTTTCCCTTAAATTTGTAACAGGTTGTGCTTTCATTTTTAATTTCATAGTGTCACATCCCGTTTTATGCCATTATTTCTTAAAAATAAAACTTTTCGTGTCACGCATCTTGACATATGTCACTGTTGAAAGTAAAATGAGATATAAATAAGCTCTCATCTTTGTATATATTGAATTGTCACTTCAGCATTAAGATATGGGCTATAGAAAACACACACGTTGAGCGGATAATTTCGAGATGCCAATCAAAGCGCTCGTTAGGCTATTAAAAAGGTCGTAAGTCATTTCAACATTGATATATGAGCATAAAGCAAAATTCGATCACGCTCTCTCTCGCATAGGGCTTCAGCCAATCACATTGCCGAATTAATCGCATGCTCCATTTTAAGCCAATAGTCGCAACATCTAATTGTTTCCCCGCCACAACGCTTTCAGATCTTTTAAAGGGGTCTTGCACACTTTTCTGCAAGGGAGTTCCCTCAGTTGTCACATCGAAGCAAGTCAGGTAGCTTGGTGCCGAGTTCTTGCGTGTTTTGACCACAATGGTTCTAATTTCCGGGATTTAATTTACGGAACCAGATTGATTTGAGTCATTTAACCAGGAGTGCTTACAGGATTTTCATCTCGTTATATCGGCACTCAAGAATTTTCCTGCACAAGGGACCAGACATGAAGACCAAGTTCTCGCACTGCAGCATCCATCGCTTGCATTCCGTGTTATCGATTTCTCCTTCGGATTCTCTAAGCCACAGCAAGGATCTTAGAAGGTACTGTGTCAAATTTATATTAATGTAGACCCCCATTATTTTTGCCAAGTGAAACGATGTCGCGGAAGCAAATTAAGTGACGCACCTTTGAAAGACCTCATATAGCGTTCAGATAATGACAAAATACTCAGTATCATTTCACAAATTCATAATCCTGTAAATAGTTAAATTAAAATTACCGAATGAGCATATTTAGCAGTTAGTAAAACACCGTGACGTCATGTAGGACTTAGAATTCAAATAATTAAATCAGATATGATCATTGTACATAATAATTTTGTGTTTGACATTAATATATTGAATTTTAATTATGCAGCAGCATCAACAACACACTTAAGGGTGGTTTTTGTCTTTCCACTTTTAAGAAATCGCTCAGTATTATTATTCCAAAAGCGGTGGCGCCCAGGCATTTCATCTAATTAAGTTATCGAGCCTGCCCGGTGTAACAGACAAACCTGAAATAACCTCTCGACTAGCTGCCGGCAAATTTTTTTTAATACAACCATTCCGGCGAGCTGGGCTTGTAATCACCCAATATTGTCGTAATCCCGTTTTACTGTGTAATAACCTGTTAATGGTTTATATGTATGCAAGCAGGCAATTCATATGTAATTAATAGATAAGAATCACAAAAAAAATCTGCTCATAACCGCATTGTTAAAATTTTCATTAATCCGCTCCACTTTACAGCTGCAACTTATTTTATCAATATTAGAAACTCGTTTAACTTCTTTTTTCTTCATATTAATTTTAAATAGAACATTTTGTGTGTCTATTTTGATTTTTTAATGCATATTTTGCACATTTAAGTGCATGTCTTGCCTGCATATTTCGACTTTCTTAGTGCATAAAATCTGGCCTTTACTCTTGATAGACTGTTGCACTTACCGTATAATAACCTAACCCCCATGGTAGTAACTTGCACTATGTATTTATTTCCACCTAAATTAGCTGCATAAACGGTAGGACCTTGAGTTGAAAATCCTGTATTATCGATTTCATTGATTTCGTGTCCCGTTTGAAGAATCTGTCACATGCAAAGAGAACATTTATAAACGCTTTCAAATCCAATAGGCAATTCCTTACCATTGTACCATCTTCTTGGCTCAATATCAAAAACGCATGCTTCTCATCATTCTTACAAACAGTCCACATATTAACGCATCCTGGTAACGTGAATGTCGTCACAATTTGAGGCTTAATGGAGTGTTGCAGAACACATAAAGCCCCATTTTTGCCATACCCTGCAGTTGTCACCAGCTCCAGATCAAAGTCGAGGTTGTGCGCAAACTCTTCGCTCAAAAACGCCGGTTCACCCACAGCCACGTTGCCACAAGGGCCAATGTTCAACAGGCTATCGCATACCTAAAAGAACCAACGTAACGCCCTGCTACTAAATATGGCAAGTGCACCTCAAAAATGAAGCTCGTTATTTGCAAGCTGGCTTGCTTTTCATTTCCGTACACCTCCAACTCCTCTGGATCCCGTATGTCCAGAACATCACTGGCCATGCAGTCATTCAAGCTGTCTAGCACTCGCTCAGGCTCATTTGCTCCATCACCGTCACCATCGGGTTTGGCACGTTTGGTGGCTGGTTCATCGTCATCTAGTGTTATCACCTGGTTATCTTTTTCAGTGAATCTCAGTAGCAGCGAGTTTCCTAGACGTGAACCCAGGAAGAGGAAGTTGTCTTCGCATATACATATCTGGAAAAATCTTAATAGAGCAATCTAAAACACAATCGCAGTGTTGAGCAAAATGAACTAATTATTATTAATATAGTGTCTGAATAATATAATTTAACAAGAACATATATTTAGAATATGAACATTCTTCTTCTTTATAAAAAGGAGTGGTGCAAATTTTCGGCAGGTCTTACTTCTAGTCCTGCACATTGTCAAATATTCATTCAGACCTGCATCAAATTTCGCACCTCAATGGCCAACACTTAACAATATTAATATATTTTTGTGTGCGATATTTTTCTTACTGTACACAGCCATAATCCTATTTTACAGGCCGTTGGATTGCACTATTGCTAATCAGTAAAAAAAGTAAATCTTACACAGGTGGTTAGAACACTGGCAGCTGCTCTATCGAAGTGAAAACTCCTCACGTAGCGCATGCTGTCGGCTAGCAGAGTCAAAACGTACAATTCGCCCCCTTTCAATGACAGCACAAGCTGGTCGTCTGCCAAAAAACCAACTTGAGCACAGTCGAGACTCAACTTAAGATCTTCTTGCGGCTCTAAAAGTAAAAATGTAGCAAATTATTCAAGCTGCTTTCTAAAACCTTACTCAGCGGAAAATTGGTACTGCTTTCAGCTATGCTATTAAGGGATACTCCGTATGGAGGGATACTCTGATTCAAATAGACCAAAGCATTCACAGAGAAAATAAGTGTGCCCCCTAAAGGCTTCTTGATGGGCACCGCCCTGGTGCAGTCGAAGGGCAAGTTAGTGACTTGCCAAATGATCGGGTGCACTTTTTGTTGCAAGTTCAGTGAGAGTGCAGCCATGGCACAAGTATCCGTTCGTACAGCCACACGTCTATAAAAAATTTGATTGAACACTTACAATGATATTTACTTAACCTACCCTGAAAATGTCTTGAGAGGCTCGTATAGAATCAACAATGTAGGTTCATAATATCCATGAAGAAATTGAATATCGATTACATCATCGATTTTATCAATGAACTCCTTCAAAACGATCATATAAGAGGCCAAAATGGGAGCCTTTGAACCATAAGCGCTACTCGTCATCGGTTTAATGTCTGTAGGATCCCCTTCGTCAATGGCATTTTCGCGGCGGAATGGTAAAACTACCAATTTACGTCCAAAAACGGTCATGACGGCACAGCGATTCTCTGGGTCCGCCCTTACAATTGGTACGTGGTGATGATGAGTCCAACCATCCTAGAATTACATATGTAATATATGTCCATTAATATAACAGTTTCCCTAAGCTACACCTTACTTTCATGTCTTCTTCTTCGAAATAATGTAAACTTAACGTCTTCAAATCGTGAGTTTCAGGATCATACTCGACTACCGACAGTTTGGCGTCAGAGAATGCTAACAATAAGGCGTCCCTCGGCGAGTTTGCCAAGTTTACGCTCTGCATGGACATGACGTTTCCAAATACTGTATATTGACCTACACATTCTAGCTTGGATTTTGGAGGCCTCGATTCTGTAAAATTTTCTTTGTAACTTGAGTATAGCTAAAAAACATTTGGCATACCACAATATCGCTCTAGGCGGTTCTTCGGATCCACGTCTGGTATCAAACGAAAAGCTTTAATGACATTTGCACCAGCAGTGATTAGCGTTCTCTCAGCTTTGCTGAAGAAATGGCAGGTGATGGCATGTTCTACTCCTGTAGCAGGATGAGATTGCTTGCAGATAGAAAACATTGTATTTGGTGAGGTTATGATATCGCTTTAACAACAATTTTTTACTATATATGCATTTGATTGCACATAGTTAACCATTTTATATTTTTACGATGATTTTATATCGTATTACTTATTTTTGCTCGTTAAATGCAACTTAGTTTCAAAATATTATTATTAACAACATAACCTTACAAAACGAGTTATACTATCTTATACAGGTTGTATCAAAATATTTAGAAAAATCTACAGCAAGTCTGATGGTAGCAGGGATAGCAGCAACAGTAAAAGAAATAAGGGCTATACAACAATTTATTCTGAAATTTTATACAGCTTTTAAGATATTTTCTATAGAGTTCCTACAATATTAAATGCGTTCTATATACGATTATTTTAGTACAACTAATAATTGAAAGAAATATGATGATTTATATGCTAGAATTTAATTGAAGTAGAAGTAGAATATGTTGAATTAATTATGAAAAGGCAAGGTAAAGGTTCAAGGTAATTTCAATTCCCCCAACTGATGATGGCGGGCTACTATAGGGACCTTGTGTTCCTCTTCAGCCAACGACATGAATTTCAGGATGGGTGAGAGAAAGGAGAATAGAAGAAACGCCAAGAATGGTGGTGAAATACTGCCCTGGCATTCGCCTCAGAGAAGGTACGCTGTTGACTCAGGAAAACCACCTAAAAACCTGAATCAGAGCAGACGGTCACGGGAATCGAACCCGCGATCTCTTGAATGCTAAGCACACTTGCTAATTACTACTCCACAGCGCTAGGTAAATCTTAATTATGATGCGACGCCTCAATATTTATAAGGTTTGGAGTGAAATCCGTTTTTAATCTACATCTAGGGACTGCGTTTTTTTAAAATTTTTATTACAGTTGATTGCAATATAAATTATTATTCTTTTGACAACCCTCCATTTTAAATAACAACACAATATTGATTTCGGATGATATTTTTTTTCAAGTACCTATTGCATTTATATTTTAAGATCGGGGGAGTTTAATGAGATTATAATTCTAAGTAGTAAGATCCGACCATGTCAAATTGCCTCTCGCTGCGCTCTCTCTACCGATTTTCAAAAACTTATCACAGGCAATTTGATATGGTCGAAGGATCTCTTGGTAGACTATTCTTCAAATACAATTTCAACACCAAGAATTAATGAACAATTTGTTTAATAATGTTAAAAACCAGGTGTTTCTTTAATTCTCTAAAACCTAAAAATTGCAGGAGAATTGTCGCAGGAGTGTTATCATCAATTACCCTGGTGAGGAGAAATTGTGACGTAATTCGCACCTGATTGGTCAAAATTCGAAAATGTTAGTACTTTGGTTGGTTGAAAATTTTTAAGGGGAATAGTCAGTAGTGAAATCCCAAGACCATGTGAAATTTTTGAAAATTGGCCAAGGGAGAGTATCGAACGAGGGCTATTTTCAAAAACTTATCAGAGAACATTTTGGTAGACTTTCGGGTCCAGGACAAAACGCCGACTAGATAATTCGTCCAAAACGCCGACTGCCATTCTGCTGACCGTGTCCAAAACGCGGAACGACGCCAACTGACCTTACGTTGTTCGTGGGCTTGGCGTCGGAGCCGAATATAATCTAAAATTGTATTTTCCCCAAAACGCCGACTGCAGATCTAGTCGGCACTTTGGCCATTCGGTATAAAATGTGGACTGTCCAAAACGACGAACCGATAATTCGACCAAAACGCCGACTGCCATTCTGCTGACCGTGTCCAACACGCAGAACGGCGCCGACCGTCGTCACCATATATTTACTGTATAATACATATATGGTCGTCACATCGTTCGTGAGGTTAGCTTTGGAGCCGAACGCGAATCGAAATTTGTATTTAGCTCAAGATGCCGACTGCACATCGATTCGGCACTTTGGACATTCAGCAAAATGACCTAGAACGCTAGTACGAACCTCGCCCAAAACGCCGACCGCGTTCAGAGTCGGTAGTTTGGCCGTTCGGCGAAATGTCTTGCAAGGTAATCGCTGTCATGACCAAAACGCCGACTGCATGTACCAGCGGCAGTAAACAGTTTTGAAATTGCATTGTTGTAGGTGACGTTGCAATATGGTGGGTTTGTTTATTTGATTAACTGTTTCTTACTTCAAGACACCGAGCTCCGTGGTCTAGTGCGTAGCACGTCCACTTAGCATTCGGGAGGTCGTGGATTCGATTCCTGCGGCCGCCTGCCTTGATTCAGGTTTTTAGGTGGTTTTCCTGAGTCAACAGAGTACCTTCTCTGAGGGCAGTATTTCTCCACCTTTCCTGACCTTTCTTCCAGTCTCCACCACTCCTTTCTCTCACCCATCCCGAGTTTCCCGTTCTTGGCTGAAGAGGGACGGAAGGTCCCTATAGCAGCCCGCCCGCCCCCAGTTGGGGGAATTGAAATAACCTTCCTTCCTTCTTCATTTCAAGATTAAAATTGTGGAAAAACAAATACGATCTGGCTTTCTGAATTTTTTTAGTAGTCGCGCCAAACTTGCATAGTACATATGAATGCTGATTCATTACGGGAAAAAACGATTCATGGGTCATAAAGTGCAATTCATTCTACACCTACCAATACGTCCACAATGTCTACTTTTGTATTTAAAACTGCCTATTTAATACTTACTAGCAACCAGTGAGACAAATGTCTCATTTAATAAAACAAAAAGACCGTCCCGGACGGACCAGCGTCCCGGACGGACGGAAATCACGTGATTTCTCGAAAACCGGAAGTGTCACGTGACTGAAATTCGGTTCCTGACCTGACATGGCCATTCCAAACATATAACTTTCATAACTTTTTTCTCTATCTCTTACGGTTTGGCTGCTGAAACAGCGTCCCGGACACACAAAACAGCGTCCCAGACAAGCCTATTATATCGAGAGATCCAAAAAAAACTACAGTGTCACCAACATATTATCCATACGTTGAATTTCCACAGCCTGCTGAGGGACAGTTTTTTTTGGATCTCTCGATATATATGGTGGATGATGCCTTTCTCTAATTATGATTGACGTTTTGTAGGTAAATGAGGTTATCGATAATACATACAAAAAGGCGTTTGTGATTTAGTTAAACTTCCGACAAATGAAATAATTATACAGGGTGTTTCTTAAGTCGACCATGTGAATTCTGGAGGTACCAACATTGTAACGCAAAAAGAGGTCTAAAAAATTTGTTTAAGGTTTTTTGCCTCAGATCCGTAATTCTCTTATAAAACACCGTTTAAAAATTTGCGAAAACGTTTTGAGAATCTCCTAGTTTGTCATATAGCGGCATATTTTTTTAAAGCAGGTGAGTAACAAAATCTTTAAAGTTGTCTAATATCCATTCATAAAATTCGTGAACTGTCAAAACGCTGTCACGTTGGTATCTTGTTTAAATTCTGTTTTGGAACTTCTGCTTGCTGATTTTGGCAGCACTGAATTTTTTGAAATTAAAAATCTTGACATGGCACACTTTCTTGTAAAAAATAATCTGCAAAATTCTTTAATTTTTGTGCATACACTTCAATTGCAATGGAATAGAAACGAAAAAGGGTTTTATTATTGAAAAGGGAAAACTTTTGACACATGTAACATAACCTAACTTTAAATATTACTAGAAATTACTAGTTCCGAAGTATATTTAAAAAAAAAACTAATTTTCAGATACCTACACTCGGCAAATATTTAAAAAATTTGACGTTGACAGTTCACGAGTTTTATGAATGGATAATAACTGTAGTTTATAAAATGTTGCAAATTCCAAACTAACACACCTTATTAAAATCTCATTAGCTAATTTTAAGTCTTTTTTACTCGATTTCTTTTAATAAATCCAGTTTTACGGCAAATTCAGCATTGTTTTATAAGAAAACTGCAGATCTGAGTCTAAAACCTTAGAGGAATTTTAGACTCCTTTTTATGTTACAACTTATGTATGATGATTATTATTATTATTACATATATATGACAAGCCGCATTGCTGTTTATGTCAAACAAAATTCGTGAGCAAATATTAATAAAGTACCGGGTGGCCATAAATATCTGATATCACATTACCTTTGGAATCAACACCGCTTTATTAAAGTGATGAATCCAACTAAACTAAATGTCATTAATGTCATCACACCTAAAATTCCTATCTGTCAAAAATTATTACAGATTGCAATAAGTAATCGACTTAGAACAGGAGATTTTTATAATTGAGTCGTAGGCTAAACTGCAGAATCCGGGGCACATTTCCCTCCTCTTATTGCATTTTATAATATTACATAAGTAACAATACTTATCGTAATTGAAATATAACGCTAACCAACATTTATAAGTTGCTAATTCCATGGCTACGGGGATCTCAGATATTTATGGCCACCCGGTATAACAAAATATAAACTACAAATTAACATAAATTATACATACATATATAGAATAGAAAAAATAAATAAATTATGATTAAGAAAATTCAAGTTGAATTATGTATAAACAAAATATACTTAAACTATCAAATTAAAATTATGAAATAGGTACATTATATAGAATAGAAAACAAAAATAAAAGTTAAAACAGTAAAAGGTAGAAAAAACAGTAAGCAGTAAAAGTAAATAAAAAATAAATCATACTAACCATAATTAAGAAAACTAAAAATACAATATAACCTAAATTAAATATAGGGTCCCGGGTGGTGTAGCTTGAACAAGCGTCCACGTTCGATCAGCAGAGTTAAGCAACGCTCTTTCTGGTCAGAACTTGGATGGGAGTTCCACGGCCGCATCGCTAGGCGCCTCGTGGTACGGCTGCCACGGAAATAGTTGATCCCGGATGTCATAATAACATCATGACAAGTCGTTAGTGGGGTTGGAAGTCCCCATAAAATGTACAGCAACGCCTATAATTGGCCTAACGGCTGTTGGTTGAGTATTACTAAATAAAAAAAAATAAATAGACTACAAATTATCATAAATTATAGATATATAAGATAGAAAACAAATAGTATATTATGTATCAAGTTTTATAAACGTCATTTTAGTCACGAGTTTTATTAATCACGAGCGAAGCGCAGCGGAGCGAGTGTTTAATAAAAATGAGTGACTAATAAGTTTATAAAACGAGTTGCATACTATACTTTTTCTACGACCACAAATTTAGAAAATATAACATCATATTATTTCATTAAAATTTTGACATTTATTATATTAGGTTAAATTATGCTTGACAAACAACAAAGTGACGGTTGAAAACTAACTTGATTTTAGTTTTGGCTGTGGCTAATAAAGCAAATACTATTTGAACCTAACTTCACCCCATGACTAAAACATCATTGCCAACTTCAGATCATGACTAAGAGGCTCTTTAGTCATAGGTTATGAAGGCATGATTAAAAGGTTACTTAGCGACGTGTATGTTAGTATGTTAAATGGCATTTTAGTTACAGGAGTAGAAAAAATAAATTATAATTAACAAAACTGAGGTTGAATTATGTATAAACAACAAAATATAAACTGTCAAATTAAAATTATTAAATACATATATAGAATAGAAAACTAAAATAGAAAGTAAAAACGGTACCAAAGTTACAATAAAAATGATTGTAACTATAGGTAAATCGCGGAATCAAACAGTGCACGTCATCAAACAGTAACTCTAAATTAATAACTAAATATTTAATGACGTGCACTGTTTGATTCCATGATTTTACTATACACAACTTATACAGTGATTGTACGAAGCCTCTTTGCTCGTAAGCCGAGTAGTGGCTAGCCTTTACCGTCGTTATGGAAGAAGAGTTTCCTTGTTAGGGGTTAACAACTAACACAAGTATTAGCATGATAGCCGGAGAGCGTATTATTTTTAAAAAACCTTTTATAGTCGCTGGGAATCGAACCCGGGCCGGCCGCATGAGAGTCGAGCATTTTCTCACTGGACCATTGGCTCACATTAATGTTGATTTTTATTATGTTACTAGTTCGTACGTCGAAAATAGAGATAGACCTTTTTCCCAAATCTTTGAAATTTGTTTTTAATTTTTTTAGTATAGAGAAATACCCAAATAAACAGCTTGAATATTAAAACTCCAGAAAAAGAGGTTATCTTTAGGTTTCTCATATTTTATTAAATTAAATAAATACCATTGAATAAAAAATAACTAACTAACCACACCAGGAAAAATCAGAGATGAACTTGTCACTTTTTAACATTATCAGTTAAGTGTATGTTTGCTTGTTTGTTTGTTATCGACAAGGTCTAGGCATGCTGAGTACCAGGTACCTTAGACTGCATTTATGTTGGAGCAACGATAACCGATAAGAGTGGTGCTGAAAGCAAAACGACGATAAACAATATTGGTTGGTAGTGGCTTGTGCGAACATAGAGACATACTTAAAAATGGAGTTTTTATGGCTGACAGTTTGATGTACTCTACTGTGAAGCAGGTAGAAAAATAAACACTTGCATGAAATTTGAGTTTTCACTAATGCGAATGTATAAAATTGTGATTTTTCATGAAAAAAGAACAAAAGCGGGAAAAACAGTTGTTTCACTAAAAACATTAAGTTTATGGGATGGATAATAAAGATTTTATGACCCAACTACATAAATTACTTTGTTTTGTGATTATACAGAAGTATTCTATATTAAAAAAAAATTAAGGTGCATTATACCGGGTGTCTTAAAATGAATTACATCTAGTATGCTTTGAATTTCCCATAATGCAATCTAAAATTTTACTTGAAATTGGCAATACTGTAAGTCTATGTCAAATTCGAGGTTAGCAGGTTAGATTTTGCGTCAGTTTTGACACAAACTGACGCAAAACCTAACCTGATAACCTCGAATTTGACATAGACTTACAGTATTGCCAATTTCAAGTAAAATTTTAGATTGCATTATGGGAAATTCAAAGCATACTAGATGTAATTCATTTTAAGACACCCGGTAGTACAAAAGAGAAATGTTGTCTTGCAGGTCCTTATATTCTCACTAGCCTGCACCATTCTGTATATGTAATATTAACATGTTATTATTCTTTGCTTTGCTTTCAGCCCGGCTCTTATCGGTTATCGTTGCTCCAACATAAGCGCAGTCTTAGACATAGACTGCTATGGCCATATGGTCCAAGTTCAACCAGAAATTTGCGAAGACTACGAAGTTCCAACCCCAGCAAGATATCTTTTACATGCTACACATCGTACTAGCATAGCAAAGATGGTGGTATTCTGTAGAAGCTTTTATACACATTCTTTTATTTTTAAACACTTCACCGGTACCGACGGTCGATCTCCCAACCCTTGAATATGTACCCAGGATGCTTAACCACTGAGCTCGATAGTAAGTGTATGACATCAACTTTTTCGGTTTTATTGAGATTTTCAAAAATATATTAAGTATATAAAAATACTTACAAGGAAAAATTAACGGGCAGTAGCGGGGGATTTTCCAAGAATTCTCAGTAGTGTTTTAGCAGACAAATTAAACATTTTAGTTAAATTTTGCACCAGAACAATAATCCGTGGAAGTAGAATAAGGGATGTTTATCCCACTAGGTGCTTTGGCAGTAGAAAGGGGTGATTTCGACAGACTATCAATGAGTTTGGCCACTGGATGATGACGCTACTTTACCAAAACTGGTTAACTTGTAATATTATCTTGCACGATAAGGACAATACTCACCTTGACTTGTATAAGTTCACAAGCTCTCAACACCTCCAACTCTTAAATAAGACTATAAGATGTAAGGCAAGTAAATTGTAAGATATCTGGGTGTTTGCCTGCAAAGGGGACGTTGTCTATGTTGGAATATAATTTGTTAAGAAAAATAATCGATTTCTTTTTTCTTTTATTTCATAAAGTACAGATTGAAGTATTTAGGTAAACTGCACCTTGAGAAATTTTTTAGGTAAAACAAATTAAATATCATAACAGTACCTACATATGATCAATTTTTGATTTCGTTCAGAATATGATTTTAGAGTCCATTTAACTTTTATCATCAGAAGTCCTTATTACAACCTGGCGGCTTTTCTCTTTTTCATAAGGTGGTGTGGGTGCAGGTTTTTCTAGAATGTTTCCCAAAGTGCGCAAGTCCAAATTAGTTTCTTGAAAATTAAATGGGCATTTTATTACGAATCTAATCATCGACTACCTCCTACCAGCAGGAATAAGATCAACTGGCGCAGCGTCATCGCTTGAACCTAGTCCATACATCGGTTTCTTAAGTTTCATTTTGTGGATGGGTTTGTCTTCCTTATTTTTAAGAAATTCCATAACAGAACAAACTTCACTGGCGGGCTGTTCTTCCTCATCTGCAATATTTAGTTCTTATCGAATATTCCCAACGTTATCAACTGTTTCTACCAGCTGTGAATATCACGTTCATGTCTTCAACACTCGACACTGACTTAGTTTCAGGCAAATTTAAATCCTGAAAGCCGTTTACACAAACAGCTTTTCCGATTGAATCTTGATCTGCTCGAGAAGGTGCTGCTTTTTCAGTAGTGGATATGCGTGACTTTTTCGCTTGGAAAGCTGCAATTAGATTTGTTCTTTTATCTGCATGTTATAAGCTACGCAAATTCGCTATGATGTATAATAGGAGAAGAATAAGTAAATAGCTAATAAAAATTAGGCACTTCTTACGTTTCGGTGGTGGCCTTGGCAGGTCTTCAATTTTATTGTAAATAGCTTCGTGAGCAACCTTCAGATAATTGTGCTGCTTCTGTTTAATTGTATCCCTTACCATTTGCTTTTCCACCTCTGGCAACAAGAAATTGTGTACTAAATTCGCAATCAGCTCTTCTTTTTCATTTTGATTTATCCTGTGTGCATAAAGCATTATCGAGAAGAAATATTGATGGAATGTGGTAGCTACTTGTTATGTGTTGCATAAGTCTCATCGTCGATTCTCTTCGCCAAAAGTTCAATATAATGCTGTGCTTCTTCGTGAGAAGCGAACTCCATGCCTTCTGTGATGATATCTTCCAAGTACAAATCGACAGTATCTTGATTAACTTTGACGATCTACAATTGCATATAATACAAACATGAAGAGACTACACTGCGAAAAGTGCACTTGTTTGAATATTTCATCGTGTTCTAGTCTCCGTCGTTCCTCAGCTTGCCTTCTACCAGCTTCAGCAGCCTCTCGAATATGTCGTTCTCTTTCAAACAGAAGGCACATTGCATGAGCTTTGCGCTCATCTATAAGTCGTCGCAATTCCTTATTGAGGAAATCCAAAAGTGTCCCGACGATGGTACCTGATAGTTTACTGAGGTTCTCTTGCAGTTTAACTCTCTAAATAGTAGTTTCTATATCAACAACGATAGAGTATACTTTGGTAACTTACGTTTTTGTTGCAAATAGCATGCTGGCGTTGCTGCGACTTCACTTCCAATCGCCTTTCGAACTTTTGAATCCTATCTTCTTCTTGAAGAGCATGAGTGCTGCGGAGCTCTTGAATGAGCTCCCGACAACGATCTCTACCCTCGAAAATCTGTCACAAATTTTTGTCGTGCTTTATTAAACACAATTAAAGGTTCTTAGTTAACAACTTGACAAACTCGATGTGGTAATTATTACCAAAACTTGCGAAGCGCGCCCTCTCAAGACGCTTTCTATCATAATTGAAGCTTGATGCAGCTCCTCCTCCCACTCGTCGCCAG
Source organism: Agriotes lineatus (assembly GCA_940337035.1). NCBI lineage: Eukaryota > Metazoa > Arthropoda > Insecta > Coleoptera > Elateridae > Agriotes > Agriotes lineatus. The sequence goes on along the minus strand of OW679201.1, from coordinate 25,887,676 downwards.
TCTCCACTACAGGCGTTGTCAGTTCCGATGTACCCTTTTCAAGCTTTACCATCAAAGTGCATCTTCTCGTCTCAGTCTTGCGTAGATCTAAGCAATTAAATAATCAGTGTATCTAATTCTAGAGTGTTTGTACATACTTTTAAGTCCTTCGTGCAGTTCCTTTAATACAGGGGTTGTCCATTTGGTTTCTCGCATGCAGAGACGGGTGCCCGGAAGCTTAATGCAAACGCAGTCCTTCATCTTGGTCGCTTGGTCAAGCCATCTTGGTAAGGTACTGATGTCCTCAACTCCTAAAACACTATGATACATTCGTTCGCTAAATTGGTTTATATATAAGTTACCTAGGAACTGCGCTCTGTACTTCTTAAGATGCTCGTCTATTACTTGGTGCCAACGTTTGGGATGTTCACCATGTCTCATCAGAGGTCCATACAGTTCGGATGTTCTGTTAGCATGTTCTTCAACAATATCAACCGGGCCATAAAATCGCTTAACTCCGCGATGTTTCATTTTTAGTTTTCTCATTTCTAAAAGGTAATAAGAAAATAATAACTATTTGTAATACCTCACAGGAATTTTACAGTTACCCATAATTCTAACATTAACATACATTTGAGTACAATTATAACAAATAAACCGAAATTGCTCTTAAAAATTGGTTAATAAAATCGACAGTTAAAAACAAGACGTTTGATGAACAAGAATGAGCTAAAATAGAAAAAATAAAACGTAAATGACCAACGTCACCACAATTCTTTTATGAAGTAGCACTAACCAGTTAGAATGTGCTGTGAGGAAAGGAATGGGTCGATTTTGTCCAAAATATTTGAAAAACAAGAACGAGCTCAAACAAGGAAAGTGAAATGTAATTGTAAACGATCAATGTAACAAGTATGACTTATGAGAAAGATGAATAGAACTATATCAAGATAACATAAAAAAATATTTAAGCGGGTACAGCTTAAAGCAAGAACCTCCTGACAACAAACAATCCCTAAGAATTCTACCTGCTACTCGTAAAGTCACGTCGGGCGATAAGCAAAACCGTCACACATGGTACGACGAGATTCGAAGTCCCCTCTATCGCGTGCTTTAAAAAGTCGCGTAAAATCTCAATCTGACTTAAAATTTAGTGGCTGAGCTTACTTTACTCCACAGGCAATTGTACATACAGCAGTTTCGGGGCAGTTTAGCTTGGAAGTTGAAAATTTTACTTACAAAAACTAACTAATAAAAAGAAGAAACACTAAGGGAAAGAAATAAAAGAAATATCAGGAAAATAATTGGAAAAGATAATAAGATAGATATTATAGACATGCTTGATACAGAAAAAACTAGCGTTATAAAATATACACACTAAGGGATAGTCGGTTCTATTGAGCAAAATATGTAGTAAGTACGGAAACTGAATGGGATGATCAGGAGAGGCACAAACAAGCAGAAGCATGATGAAAGAGCAAGAAATATAGTAACGAGAATGGAAGGAAAAGGAATCAGATCATACTGAGAAAGAAGGAAGTATCAATAAGTAAACGATGGGGTGACGAAGACCTGAAACAGAAGTTCTATCGATGAGGAGAACCCAGATTAAAACAGCTCAGGTGTGATAAATGTAATTCTTTGCAAAAGGTTTATAATATTTGATGAGTTGGCTGAACAGTGGACATATTCAAAAATCGCCTTCGAAGTTACGGAAATGTGTGTGCTGATGACAACAATAGTTTCAAAAAAGAAAATTATTTTTAGAAATGTCAGTAGATACTTCTCTAAAAAAAGATGTTATAAACATACAACTAAAAAAAATGTTGATTCATTACACCTATCGCAAAGTCAATATACTTAGCCACATTCACTGCTGTTGGTGAAAGCAATTCTTGCAAACTATCGCAAACATTAAACTTTGACTAAACCGATTTAGTGATAAGGTGTACACAGCGCATAAACTTTGACTAACACAAACCTCTTTCTGTATTGTGCCGCAGCTTTTTTAGCTTTTCTTCTTTTTCTGCTAACTTGGCTTTGGTGAACATTTTAACCTTCATTTCTGTTCTACATTTGGATTTCTCGTGTAACTCATTCAACATTTTTTCCAGTAGCTCAAGTCGTAGGTCGTGTATATCTTGAATTTCCTGAAGATGATATACATATATTAAAACGTACATAGATTTAATAATATCATCTTGTTTTAAAAAATAAACAATACATTAATAGCTAATGGAAATAGATAGTTTAATGGTGGTTAATACTGCTACTTTATTTAGAAATATATTTTATAAAAATTATTAAACAAATTGATTGACGATATGGATAATGCTTGCACAAACTGTTGTTTTACCGTTTTTGTAATTATCGAGCATAATTTCTTTAGATGCAGTTGTAAACGTAATTTCGCTAGTGGGTAAATGACATTATGCAGATCACTAATCAAGCAAGGGAGCTTTACGTTGGAAGGAATGCGTGCAATCCACAGAAATATTGTCGTCGTCGTAAGCGAGAGGGGAATGCATTATGTTGATTGCGTATTTCGTTCTTCGATCTTGGTGTTCGCGTTGGGGTTAGTGCCAGCACAGCTCGTAGCCCACGGCTGCGGCGCCTACGGCGAGGACGTCGCTTTCCAGTGATTAGATATTGAATCAGAGGCATTCGAGATTAGGTGTTGGTGCTAACACGTCGCTCCGACGGGACGACAAGCTCGTAGCCCGCGACTGCGGCCGTCGCTTTCTGGTGATTCAAAATTGAGTAAAAAATGGAGGCTCCTTGTCATGAAGTAAAGCTCCAACTGCGGCTAAAAGGTGGCCAACCTGGAGGCTCCTTAATAATTACGAATAATGAAGCGTGAACCTCGTAACAGGTGCCGTTAATTAAGTTACCTTTCAAATAACATTTTGTGGATATAGCAGCTAGTGGTCTTCACCCCATGCCCGCCTTTCGAGACTATTGATTTCGATCCTGTCCACGCAGCATTGCTGTCTTGACCTGACAACCTTTTCAAAGGCCATCCTCATCGTCGAGATGTGTGAACAACACTGCACGCCAAAGGTGATCTTTGCAGTTACCAGAAATGCCCTGCCACCAGTTCAAGGTAGATGTATTGCAATTGCTTGATTTATATGTAGTGCCGCGGAAAGTGAGTTTAGTTCTTCGTTTAGTAAAGTGCTTTAAAAAACGTTATCGATAGGGCTTTGAACTAGAGTTTGTCTTACGACTGCATGTCGGTGATTATTACATCGCTCTACCCAGAATTCTGCGAGCTTGGTAACTTGAGTTGTCAGTTGTTTACTGTCAAACAGCGTTTACCTTTTAGAAGCGTTATTTATTTTGTTCGTGAATATTTCAAGCTTTTCTATAACACAATAAAAGTTAACATTTATTTGTTTTATTATAATTTTTGTAAATAGCTTTTATGTCAAATGTGAGGTTGTCTGTATATGCAATCCATAAATTAAGTTACGACATGACTTTGAAAAATTACTGTTTGACACAATCCCACTTGATAAAGTTTTTACGCACTTTGTGCTTATACATGTGTTAGTTTTACACGGCCGAATACTTTTGTCATGTCTATAAAACGTATGTATACAGCTATATGCTGGGTTGTGCGCCAACGCTGTCGAGTGATTAAGGAACTCGGCTGCATTGCCACGGTATGTGGTTTAATTCCTGTACCTGGTAACTGGCGGGCTGCACACCCAGTCGCTTTAAAAATTCGGTACAGAAACTACAGTTGTGGAAATATGGAAATTAAGGCAGTCGTCGAATACGTGATGCTAACTACATCACTCAGTACGCCGTTAATGGTGTGCCAGATGACTCAGTTTCGGAAAAAGATGTTCGGCGGTCCTGACCCGCCGCGTCTCAGGTCATGTTCCTCTATGTGGAACTACGTGCCCTAAAGTTGTAATTTGTTTTAATCCCGTTAACGTTGAGTTGTTATTTCTGAATTATTGGTGTTTTTCCTGTATAGCGTAGTTTTCAGCGCTTTGAAATTATTTTTTAACATGTCTGAAAGGGAAATAGTTCTATAATTTTTAAGGTATTCTTAGAGCTTGGACCGGCGAATCAAAGTATTAGCCCACTTTGATACCGTGATTCGAAGATAAAAAACATATCCATATAGACTAACATGACTGTAACTTTATAAGTGGCAACAGAAAATGAGTTTCAAAATTGGCAGCAGAAATATGCTGAAATTTGCACATACCACCATCTGTACGACGCGTACGAGTGGAGGGAAGACGAATTTGCAAATTAATCTATCAGTATTTCGTCTACTACCTGTTCTCTAAAAGCCCACTCGTCCCTCTCCATTGCTTCGATAAGCTGCCTTCGCTTTTCCAAGCTCGCAGCGTCGGTCACCGGTGGCAAGGTTTTCTCCCAGGCTCGTTTCATTCTTGCTCTTTCAATTAAACGCACCTCATGCATGCCAACTGGTAAGCCACTGCCTAATGTGAAAAATTAGCTTAAACACCGGCAGCGTATGGCAAAGCTTTCAACTCACCCCACTTCAAAAAACTTAACATCAGCAATTCAGGATCGCCTTCATCCATGACGATGTAGTCTGAAGGCTGCCAGGGATATGTTTGGGCGGAAGACTCTCGGTACTGAGTTTGTATTTTCTTGCTGCGCTTCTTAGGTTTCTTAGGTTCCTTTCGGGGCGTGGGTACTGGAGTAGGCAGAGTTAGAGGAGTAAGTTTGACTTCGTGCAGGTGAATAGCAGGGCTACAATAATATAATTTTTGTATTAGTTAAAAAAATACATCGCGTTCGGTTTTTATAATAAGGCTTAACGTTTACTGGAAAACAATAACGATGAACAGTAAAAATGGAAATATAAATAGAAGAAGTTTTATATAGATTATGCATGCAAATGGCATGATACGAAATTGTTAAGCAGAAGTGAAATTACAATCCGATATATAAAATGCAACTAATGGATATGGAGCAACACTGAAGTAAGCTAAGAAGAAATGGATCTGGACAGGTCATACACTTCCATCTGATAATAAACAGACCAATAGGTATTCAGGAGACTAAGACGAAAAAAATATAGAAAACGATCTGAAAAGAACAGCATGAAATGTAAAAACAGAAAGGGGTGAATTATTATATTATTAATTTTGGATAAATCAATACTAAAAGGAAAAAAAAGTCGTATAAGGTGTTTGTTGTCAAGGCAACGGGACAAGTGGAGGAAACCTAGAGACATGCATTTTTTTTCATTTCTTTGCACAATTACATGCTTGAAGTTCCTGCAAAACAATTTTAAACTTCACGGTAGCAAGTATTGTCCGTAAGTGCCACTAGTTGTTCTTAGAGTAGTTCTAATGCCAAAGAAAGTTGCATGGCGTGTCAAATATTGAATTGATATGAAACCTACCACGTAACTATTTGTAGATGGGGTTGCATATGCAGTACTGAATGTAATCAGGTAGTTAAAAAAAACAAAAAAATTAAATGATGAAATTTTTTTTTTTTTTATTTTAAATACTGCACATTTACAATCTGTTGTACATCAACAATAAGTAAATAGTTTGGCTAATAGACATGCAATATCCTGTAAGAATAAAACCCACTGACTTCATTCTTGCTTAGCTAAGGTCGAACTGCGTCGATAATGAAGAGGTCACAGATTACACTGTTCACTGAAATCGAGTCTCTAAGTCTAATGGATCGTGTCTTTTTAAACGTTGCACACACAGTCTCTCAAGCAAATTTACTGCTAGGGTATTGGGGTGAACACTAAGTTTCGTTAGATAGGTTGCACTAGCTCTGCGAATTTCCTCGTGAACGGTTGGGAGAGGAAGATCCTGTTGGAGAACCCAATTGGGGACATAATGTGGAGCGTTAGCTATCGTCCTTACGACTTTATTTTGGAACCGTTGAAGGATTTCCAAGTTGGAATTGCTAGCGGATCCCCAGAGTTGGAGTCCGTATGTCCATATCGGTTTGATGATCGTTTTATATAACAGCAACTTATTTTCTAGGGATAAGGAGGAGGTTCTTCCAATTAACCAGTACATTTGTCGGAATTTGAGCCCTAATTGCATTCGTTTTTTTATTATGTGTGTTTTCCATGTGAGGCGCCTGTCCAGATGGATTCCCAAGTATTTGACGTTATCCTGTTGTGGAATAGGTTCTCCGTTAAGCGTCACTGATGGGCAGGTTTCTGACCGTAAGGTGAAGGTTGTTTGTACGGACTTTGTTTCATTGACCTGTATACGCCATATTTGTAACCAGGTATGTATTTTATTAAGGATGTTTTGGAGGTAGTTAGAAGCTACACGAGGGTCTGCGTGTGATGCTAGCACTGCTGTATCATCGGCGTAGGTGGCTGTGAGTGTTTGAGGGGTTGTGGGCAGATCGGCCGTGTAGATAAGATAGAGAACTGGTCCTAGTATGCTACCCTGTGGCACTCCTGAGGATATTGGATAGAGGTCAGTCAATACTTCCCTTAGTTTAATTTGAAAAGTTCGTCCGTCCAGGTATGACCGGATAATTTCATACATTTGTGGGAGATCTCTTCTAATTTTATATAGTAGTCCCGTGTGCCAGACCTTATCGAAGGCCTGCCTAATGTCGAGGAACACAGCTGTGCAGTATCTTTTAAGATTGAAGTCGTGATTTATTTTTGTCACTATCCGATGAACCTGTTCTATTGTGCCGTGTCCTTCCCGAAAACCAAACTGATGTTGTGGTAGCGTATTTTTGTTTGCAAGCATAATTTGTATTTTTTGTAGAAGCAGTTTTTCAAAGAGTTTGGAGAGTACCGGTAGCAGGCTGATTGGTCGGTAGGAAGTAATGTCCTCTGGATTTTTTCCGGGCTTTGGGATCATTAATATTTGCGCAACTTTCCACTGTTCGGGAAATATTTTAAGTCGTAGAACTGCGTTGAATATATATGTAATTAATTTAAAGCCATTTTCTGGCAATTGTTTTAATATACCTGCCGTGAGTAAATCATAGCCTGGTGCTTTATGCGGGTTAAGACTTTTAATAGCAGTTATTACTTGTTTGACTTTTACGGGCTTTAGAGAAGGTTGTGCTTCAAGTGGTTCCGCTAATGTGTGGTGAATTGTTTGTTCTTCTTCCACTGTGCAGGTTCTGGGTAATGGCTGTAACACTGTAGACATGTGATTTGCAAATGCTGTTGCTTTTTCTTCGTCGCTTCGTGCCCAACTACCGTCTGGGAGTCTGATGGGAGGTATAAACATAGTTGGTCGTTTTAATTTCTTTGTTGCTCTCCAGAGTGAGGCATCTGTGGCTTCGTAAGGGGTTAAGCGGGATAGGTAATTTTGTATTTCCTGATTTTTGTGCTGCTTCAAAAGAATTTTTAAATTTTGAGTAGCATTGTTGAAGTTAGTTTTGTCTCGTGGAGATCTTCTGTTTTGCCAAATACGTCGAAGTCTTCGTCTCTCAGCTATTTTTTGTTTAATAATCAGAGGGCAACGGTCAAGTGTACCCTGTTCTTCGTTGTTAGGAGTTGCTTCCCAGGCGGCATCCTGTAAAGTTTGGTTAAGGTGTTCCACTGCATTGAATAAGTCTATATCAGTTTTCAAAGGAATGTTTAATTGCACCTTTTCTTGAATAATCTCTCGAAAATACTCCCAGTTTGTTCGTTTACTATACAGAGTGGGAGATGTACTTCTTGTTAGTACCTTTGAGCTGTATGTTACGATGACCGGGGAGTGGTCAGATGAAAGGTCTAGATTGGATTCAGCTTTGGTGTATCTATCAGATATTCCTTTGATCACACAAAAATCCAGGAGATCAGGAAGTTTTCGTCGATCGGCTGGCCAGTAGGTAGGCTGACCTGTAGATAAGTAGTAAATATTGTTATCTTGGATGGATTTCAATAGCTCTCTGCCTCTGGTGACCGTAACCCTAGATCCCCAAGTTTGATGTTTTGCGTTATAGTCTCCTCCTGCTATAAAGCAGGGTCCAAGCGTTTGGAAGAAGTCTGTGAACTGTTGTTGGGTTATCTTGTGCTTGGGCGGGCAGTAAATGGCTGAGAAAGCTATTTCCTTGCTCTGTTCTTGTACAGCGATGGTGGTGGCTTGTAAGTGTTCCTGGTGATATTTGGGAAGTTCATAATGCTTTAATGTGTCTTTGACTATGAGTGCAGTTCCTGCGTGAGCAGTGTTGTCTGGATGATTAGTTGCATAGATTCTATATTTGGGTATTTTCATGTATGTTTTATATGTGAAATGTGTTTCCGATACCATCATAATGTCAATGTTGTTGTTTAAGAGAAATTGTTTGACTTCTAAACTATGTTGTGCGAGTCCGTTGGCGTTCCAGATTACAATTTTTAAGGTGTTGTCCATTAAGATTGAAGTTTGCTAACCAGGGCCGTTAAAAGATTGAGCATGGTGTCCATTCTTTCCATTAGTTTGACCATCATTTTTTCTAGTTTGTTATCTGCCATAGGTGAATTTTCGTTGGGTGGTTGTTGTGTGGTAGTAGGAGGTTCTTGACTGCGTGCTTGCGCCCTCTGTGAATACGTCAGTCCCTGTTGTACTAATGGGCTTGAAGGAGTTGTAGTTTCAACTTGTTTTGAGCGTAAGGGGGGAAATTTTCGATTTTGTATTTCCTTGGCCACCGTACATCCTCTATAATTAGCTGGGTGGTTGCCCTGACAGTTAACGCATTTTACGTCTTTACTTTTAGCTGTACGCGTACAGTCCTTGGTTAAGTGATCGCCGGCGCATTTCACGCATCGGGCTGTTCTGTGGCAGTAATTTTTTGAATGACCGTATCTTTGACATTTTTGACATTGAATTACCTCTCTCTTGACGTGCGGGGGTTCAAACCGTATTTTAGAGTGCATTAATAATTCAACATTGTAGATGTCTTTGTTATTATCTTTTTGCTTAAGTTCTACGAAGAAGAGAGGTAGCGGATTTTTTGTAATTCTGTGTTTTATATTATGAATGTTCAATACTTGATGTCCGTGTTTTGTGATTTCTGCCGCTAGTTCTTTGAGATCGGTTGAGGGGTGCATGTCTCGCAGTACCACTTTATATTTTCTATCTATTTTGTTCTGAAACGAGTGAAACTCAGTGTTTTTGTCTTTTAATATTTTAACAATGGTGTTGTAATGTTCGGATTTGTGGAGCTGTATTTTGATTTGTGTGCTTCCTATCAATTTGAGTGTGTATTGATCTTCGACTTTTTCTTGTAACATGTCGGTAAGGGGTTTAGTGTTATTAACCTCGTATACGAATATTGGTGGTGGTTGTGATTTTTCCGTACTGTTATTTTCGGCTTGCTCTTCTGCAAGGGGCTGATATCGGTTTGAGGTTTCGGTAGCGTTTAACCAGTAATTGTCCGATTTTGTTTGTTTCGAATGGCGATGTGTGTCGATATCAGAGCGTTTTGTCTTTTTTGGATTTGGCGTTTGCCAGAGATCGTCATTATTTGTTTGCATTGGAGTGATTGCTGAATGTTGGTTTGCGTTTTGTGATAAATAGTTTGGGAGATACTGCGGCATTGGTTGAACATGTGGCTGCGATTGCGATTGTGAGGCAATGTATGGCTGTTGTAATTGCTGTATCGGTAAGTTTTGTTGGAATGTGCCTTGATTGATTTGTTGGTCGTACATTACGGGTTGTTGGCTGTGCGGGTACTGATACCCGTAATTCGGCGCGCCTAGCATGGCGGCCTTATTTCCGTGAAATACTATTCAAATGTAAATAAAATGTTTAGCTGACCTTTTATCTGCTGTTAACGTTTGCGTTTTTCGTATCGCCTGGTGAAGGAACACAACCTTACGATGCAAAAGTCAAACGTGAACTCAAATGGTGAAATGGATCGTTGGAAAAGTAGATTAAGTAAATAAGGAAGACACTAGCTATTTATGCAACAAGTGCTAAAAGGTGACGTTTATGCACATGTCTCGTGCATAAACGACTTTTAGCACGCGTTGCATACAATATTTTATCTACGACCTTAATTTTACTGATATTAATCCATAAATATCGATTTAAAAAAGGTTTGCATCTACGACAGTTATAATTTATGTCACAATAAACAGTAGGCCTTGGCGCGCGAGGGAATGTTTGCGGAGCCAGTACTGTCAAAGTCAATTACGAAAGGTAATTATTAATACTACACATCTGACTGTATTCATTACATAACGCTTTAATTATTTCAAAAACACTTTACCTGTAACGCAAGAAGTAGCTAGAATAACTTTACAATTTCACTTCCAGTTCGAAATTGTAGTTTTATAACCTCACTTCACTTTATACCACACATGCGCTTAAAGTAAACAGCTGATTTCTTTAACCACGTTAAACTATAAAACGTCACTTTTAGTGAAACAAGCTAGCGCTAAAAGGCCTACTTTTAGTAGTGGTCGTAGATAAACATATTATAGTATTTGCCAATCTTTCTCACGATTTGACTTAAATGGTATTTGGTATCTAAGAATTATTCAAACTTCTCCGTTTTCATTTTTACCAATTGTACATTAATTATTGAACATACGTACCTGCGAAAGAACTTATGTCTGTCGGTACCAGCCACGTCAATGGGCCGTTTTCCACATTCTGGACTAGTACCACAACGGCTAACGAATTCAGGTACAGGAGGAGGTCTTCTCATTACTGATAGTTGTCTATGCTGATGTGGAAGATCTGAGAACATGCTGGGAAATATTGGACAGATGGCCTAAAATAGAATTTTTTACTTTAGCTAGTACGATGTAGTTTTCTGTTGTTTATTTCTGTAATAATTAACACATTAACATTGATGTGCTGGTTTATTACTATAATCACAACTAAGTTCTGCTACTTTCAGTTTTCAGATGCGTTCATTCAACAAAATTTTTTTTAAATGTATATATAACCACTTGTTCTGGAACTGCTCAAACATCTCTAGAAGTACCATCGTTTTGGTTAAACTGTCGCTTCTTTATTAATACCATAAAATTATACTCCTATTTACCAAAGCAATGCGAATGCAGCAAATAGACACTTGAACGAACTTAACGCTAAAAACACCTAAAATGTATTTGTTAAATACTACATTTTAATTTATAAATTTTTTGCTGTTCCTAATAGATAGCGCACAACCCCTCCTTAAAATCAAGGAGAGGAAGTTAGACGTTCTCTCATTTAAGTACTAACCTTATTATAAATAACATTAACTAGTTCGTGAATTGGTATTTGTATTATTTTTTAGGCTATCTAAATACTAGCTCGCATACGATCGCGTTAGGGAGTTATCAAAGAGGGGTGCCCACTTCTCGCAGCGCGCGTACTAGCTGTATCAGTCAACGACTGGTCATTATGTGACTTGAGTGGGTTTGGGCATTAAATAGTTCACGTGCGTAGGTTCTGTAAATTACCAAACTACGTACAGAATTAAAGTACGATTTATCTTTAGATCATTGTTTCCGCGATAGTCGACCATTAGTTCTCTATCCTGCTTACACCGCCGTAGCTGTGCTACTCTCTCTCTCTCGCACTCATCGCAGCGAATTCTACTGAACCAGCCAATATGGGAACCTAAGCTCGCCCGAGAAGAGTTGCCTGCTAGCTGGAGTCCACCTGCCCGTATTCAGCTGAGTCGTTTACGTGCTTGTATTATTTTATTTATGCATTTATACATATTTAATTTTTGCATTTTGTAAATATTTACCGTCCCAGTTATTACGTAATTGAAAATAAAGTCCGTCCAAAATGAGTAATACACTATGTTTTTCATGGTTTTGTTTATTTAGGGCGCCTTATGCTCATTTTCAGGCCTTTTTCAGAATTTATCAGTCGTAGATTGCACCACCAAACATAATTATGCATTTCTTGTTTTGTATTGGCTACGTAACATCACGTCCTAATAATTCTTTAGAATTTATTGTAATTTGAACCAATGTGATTAATGTAAAATGCGTGTTGACTAATAAAGCGATTCTTTACTTTGACACGTTGTATTTTCAATCTAAAGCTCAACGCAGACCAGGTGAATTTCAGGTTAAAGCATAAACCTTGCAACGACCATGTAAATTCGTTTCTTGGCCGGTCATCTTTCATATGCTAGAAAGAAAAGTTCTTATTTTGCTGGAAGGCCTCCTACATTATCTTCACGCTGAAACAGCAGATGGAGGCTAACAAATTGTGACGAGTTGGTTATGTACCCCCATGGAATAACACTACTTTGACGTGAGGTAAGCAAGCGAAAATACAGGGCTACCTTCTTCCCTCCACTGGTTTAATGGTGCAATCTTGTTGCTGTATCTTAGCTAAGGTTTTGGTTGGAACATGTTTGTCTACTGTTTTCAATTACATAGTTTATATAGCGCGAAATGTGTTTTATTTATTAAGCAGCCCTAAAGAACGCTTAGACAACGTTCTGGGTCATGAAAAACAGACAACTACGGAACAGCATAAGATTGAAGCGTGTGAGGTGCAGTGAGGCGAATAGGCACTGTTGGGAGTGATTGCTCCTTGTGTTACCAAATGATACACGTTATGGACAACAACAACACTCATTCTTATTTGAGAATAAAATCAATGAACATATACGAATATATCATGTAGCAGTTAGTTCAATTATACGTATAGAGTACGCGAATACAACACTTTAAATACTTATTACCAATTAGACGAATATGCTATACCAGCGCACGAATTACAAGTGCTCAAGGTAGATGACTTGGAAGCACAAGTTACAGAGTGCTAATGACCGAAAGCGTAAGTAAGCGGGTGAACAAACGAGTCGAAGTGAACGGTCGTAAATGTACTCTAAATTCCGGACTGAATTGTGGCACCTGGACATCTGTTTGGTTATATAGTCCCTGGTTTACTCAAGTAGGGGTTTTATGGTTTAACGGCTGCCAAAGGAACCCTCAGTATTGCCGAGATCGCAATAAACCATTGTGCTTCATCTAGAACGCAATGGCATCGAATGTCATTTTATTGTGCTGTTCCTGCCCAGTTACGTCAATTCTTTAGTACCTACTGTAGCGTTCAGCTTTATCTAGCCTTGGCGATTATTACTTGGTTACATAATACAAGGTGGCGCTGAACCGACTGATACATTGTGTTTTTTGTTTTCTGTCGAAGTGACAGTGCTAACAAAACTTTGCTATTCGCAACAGTTAGTGTAAGTTTTCAAGTTAATGTTTAGTAATTATAATGAAGCAATGGACCTTAGTTCATCGTACAGTGGCAATACGTGAAGTAATTAACACAATTGATCAAGAGTTATTACATAGAGTATTTAACATCTTTGTGAATCGCTTGCATAAATGTATCGACAATGATGGAGGACACCTGCCTGATGTAATATTTAAAAAATAAAATTTGGTGTTTTTGGTTATTATAAAATAAATGTTTCCTTGTTTTAAAAAATCTGGTGTGATACACTCACACAACTTCCTTTTACAGTGATCTTATAATTAGTCAAAAATTTCATTTTTAATTTTTAACCATTTGTTAAAATTTTTCAAAAATTACAAATTCTACAAAAACGGTACAAAATCGAGTGTTAGTTGAAGAAACAAATTTTCTCTAGAATTTTAAGGTGAATTCAAAAATGTAATAATATACCGGGTGTTTTATTTAAAATAGGAATTAATAAAAAAAATAGAAAAAAAAACAAAAGAAACCCACTTTAGAAGTATTCAACTGGAAAATCACCTATCTCACATCAATACACATTAAAAATGTAAGAAAAATGTAAAGTTTAAAAAAAATCGTTAGAGCCGTTTTTGAAAAAATCGAAAAAAACTGAAAAATCATAAGAGTAAACACCTACTTCCGGTTATGCGATTTTCTTCAAAAGCTTGCTGTCTCATCTACATAGTACACAAAACTTATATATGAAGTTTCAACGCCATACCTCTTTTCGTTTGTGAGATATTCTGTTCACAGACAGACAGACAGACACACAGACAGACACACAGACAGACACACAGACCAATGAAAAAAAATATGTTTTTTGGGATCAGGGGACTCTAAAACGTGAAGATCTGTTGAAAACTCAATTTCGAATTTTTGGGGTGAATCCAATACTTCCTTTATAGTAAAAGGAAGTAAAAAGATATTTCTACTCCAACAGTGATTTAAAACATATCAGTCGGCTGTGCGCCACCTTGTATAAATAAACAGTTTAGATTTTTATTTCATGACATCCAGACATGTGTTTTACTTCTAAATTAATTGTAAATATAATGAAGCCCCGCAAGCCGTTATATCTTGGTAACTCCGGCGTGATTTCTCCATGATCCGGACGTCAAACAACCGTACAACCATCTGAACAACTCCCCCCGTTTTTTAATCACGAGCCGCCCCAGAGATATTTTAATTCAACCTACTTCACAGCAACAGCAACCAGATCTACTTAGTCTACCTTTGAACCCCTTCCTTCATGATATCCTGCAACATGCCGCCTGCCATACATAAGCTAAGTTCCCTTGTCAGTTGTATGTGTGCGTGTGTGTTGAACGTTGGTGGCTGCGTCCGTGGTGCAGTGCCGTGGTTAAAGATAACTTTATAATATTTTACCCAGCTCCGAAACAGCCGCGGATGATAGTTTGGCCGGCGCCAATTTGCGTGCGTATGTGTAATTGGTGGGGAATTCGTTTCTTTTCAAAAACGCTTTAGCTCGGGGAATGATGACCAATTTATAATAGTTGAATCATTTCCTGGCTTGTCTTTTGACGTTTTTACTGTTTGTCTAATATTTGTTTGTTGCCGGTTCTGTTTCTTGCCTTCTGTCGGCTCTTTTTCTCTGAGTTTTTCAGGTTACGCTTCATGGCCGCTGCGCTGCCACAAGTTAATGAAATACTTAAGACCTTGAACTGTACTATTTACCTACATATTGTAATTAGCCCTAAGTGTTTTGGAAGAGATCTATAGAGTTTTTGTGGCTAAATATAATTTCTTCAAAATTATATATACCTTTTTTCTCTATAGTAAGCAAAACAAATCATTTGGGGGGGGGGGGGGGAGTAATGTAGCCGTTGGCGACCATTACTTAGTTACATAGTAAGTTTAGATTTTTACTTCATCACATCCTGACGTGTTTTATTTCTAAATTAATTGTAAAATATACGATACCCCCCCACCCAAGAAAAGCGCCCTTTCGTGCTTTCCAAGAATACTTCGATACTCAGCATCACTCCGTTTCGCTAATACAATGAAATACTATGAACCAGTTATTTATCAAAAAAAAAAAAATTTTTTTTTGCCGACGACCATAGCTCAAAAGTTGATGTTGCCTTCATTTTCGGAGGACCTATCGTATGAAAACGATCCAAGACTTCAGGAAGGTTCGTGGCGACCGGGATCGTGTACACATACGAACATACATCCCCCGCACAGCACGTTTAGGCACCCCCCAAAACGGGGGATTGATCTAGTGGGCTGGGATCTTTACCAATAGATCCGCACCGCCGAGACGGAGATTTGATATAGTGGGTTCATTAGTCAGTTGGCTCGAATTTTAGAGATATTTGACTCAGGGTGGTTTTCGATATGAGGGAATTTCAATACTTCGTACACTTCGTGTCGAAGTAATATAATAAAAACCCGCAAGCCGGTATAGTACTCGCGGGTGAAGGCTTAGGATGCGGCCGGGTATTTCAATTGCTTCTTTTGTTATTAAAAAGAGTTTTTGCAGCTGCGTGTTTTAAAGCCGAATCTATTGCATTTCGCAGATGGCGTAATTACGCCGTTACTTGCATGGTGTCTTTTGTTAATCAGAAGAGCTTCGATGAAATCTGTATTTTGAATAGCTTGTTACTTATTGAAATCGTAGAAGTAATCTATCACTCCTCGATGCAAGTGCGACGCATATAATTTAGTTTCTGACATTAGACATTACGTTGCACACCGTGTTATGTTTTAATTCGGCCAGCCACTAATTAGGCTGCAAAGCTGTGACCTGAAGTTTTTACTTTTTGTTGCTGTCTCTGTAGGTCTTTCACGGGACGATTTATGATAATGCACGTGTTGGTTTGCAGAAAGTTTGAGATGTATAATCCGAAGTACGCATTGTTTTAGATTCGATTATTTTTTGAGTAAATTTCAAAAACAGAAACAAATAAAAATTTTACTGAGAGCTCGATTTGTTTGTTTTGACCGGACTGAATGTAATCTCCTTGGAAAAAACATATAAGTTGACAAAAGTTATTTATTGAGTTGCCTAGTGAAGTTATTTTAGTATAATCGCTTTTGTAAAATAGAAATTATACAGGATAACTTAACTAAATCCGGGATTCTGATTGGTTGATATCGGTACGAAAAGAATAATCACTTATAATACCATGAGTAGTCAAAGTTATGTCGACTATTTTTGCGGTGGTGTCACGAATGTCCATTGCGCTTTGGTACGATTAGGACGAGTGCGCTAGCACGAGTCCTAATCTGAAGCGCAATGAACATGAGTAGTGATACCACCGCAAAAATATTCTACTTAACTTTGACTAAGAATGGTATTCGAGGGACTATTTAATGAACCAAACTACTTTTTCAAATTAGTTTTCAGTAAATCTAGCAACAAACTACGCAATTTCTATAGTAACAGAACACTAATATTGACTTTTTCTAATAAAAATCACATTTGTTTAAAATAGTCACTTGAATACCTTCTAGGAAGATATATCCGCTGATATTTTTTTAATTGGTCAAGAAATGTCAGAATTCTGGATTTTCATTGGTCTCTTTTTGACAGATGACAGGTGAATTGAATAGTCAACAGTAATTACATAAGTGGTGATAATTTTTTGATAATTTTAACTAGATTTACGAATCTAGTCCACTCGTGAGATTTCTTAATAGCAACAAAGATGAGTGCTAATCTAGTGAAAATTATAAAACAAAATTATTACCACGAATATAATTCGGCGTGATTATTTTTTAAACAGTTCAAGTTATAGATAGGGTCTGATGGAGCTTCCAGATGAGTGTCCTGTCATTTTTAACAACGGCTGCTCACCTACTCCACTTTTAGCTAGTTGTGTTACAGCACAAGAACGATTTGAATGGTTTGTGAAAAAATAGTCCTGTAATTTGCTACTAGCAAATAGTCAGTATAATTTCGATGCTACTAGCAAATAGTCAGTGTAATTTTAATGCTACCGATCGATTTGAAATTTTTTCTCATTACTATTGGCTGATAAGACTGTTAAAAAATTAATCACCATTATAATTACTTGTAAATTGCGACGAAATTGAAAATTTAGTGTTCACCTTCAACAAATAGGACAAGTTTTGTTTTCCTTTTGTTTATTTAGAGCACATTCTGCATAGTTATAGATCTGTTAGAGCCCATTCAAATTGTAAACTTGTTCTGTTAATTTCGTCCCGGTATAAATACGGCTTGAACGCTTTATGGACACCAGCCCATAGAGGTCGCCAAATATTGTCAATAGACAGTCAATAGATAACGTATAGCTTGTAACCGCGACTTCACCAATTGCGTTTGGATATTTTGTCCTGTAGTCCTGGGTCATCAATATACCTTATTAACTGTACAATATATTTGCCTGTACTCTATCTATACTCTATACCACTGCATGCACTTGATCTTGTGGGCGAATTAAACATTAAAAGGTGTGAGCCAGTCAAGTCCCCAGCTGTACTAACTTTGACGACCCCGCTCTTTGCTGAGGTCTAGATTAGAGAATACCAAGTATCTCTTGCACTGAGAATTTTAACCCAGTGGGGTCAGAACAATACCTACTACCTACTTTCGACGTTCTTTCCGAACTTATTTAGAGAGAAACACCAAAGCTTTCAGAATAAAACTGCGCCCCTGTCCCACTGTAGCTAGCTAGAAGCACTATTGATTTGATACAAACTGTAAATGATCTTATATGGTCAAAGTGACGTCACCGGCCAGGATTTAGAATACACGCACACTATGTGTTTTTGCACAAACTTGTTCCAGGAATGCTTGTGCAAGTTTCGATTCACAGTTCGGCAGTTTTTTTCGAAGCCATGAAGATTTATTGTCCTGCTGGAAGGGTTTTGACTTCACCTCTAGGCGTATATCAGCAGGTGGCGCCTAATAATTTTCCGGATTGTTATGTACACCGGGGTACGATAATTGAAATGTAAGTTTTAGAGATTCAGATTTTGAAGATATAGGCATACTAACGTTTGAGATAAACTTTTGCGTTTTCAATAATATAGTTCCTGACATATAGATTGTGAGTGTACTATAATACTAGCGTTTCAGTAAAACTCTTGCTCTATTGGTAAAGCCATAAAAGACTATCAAGCTCATAACTTGACACTTAAAAATGTATTACTGTAAACGTAATAGCTTCTCTAAAGTAATATCAATTCAGCAAGTATTTAACGTCTGATAAAAATATTCAAGCTTTGTTTTACATTAAGTCTCTTGAGATATAAATTTTGAAATTACGAAATTACATTGGAACACTAAGTTTTCAGATCGTTCTCAGAGTTTCAGTAATACTATGAAATAATATTTACTCTAAAGTAATTCGATACAGCTGGTGGACACTTGACATTACTTAACGTTGGAAACGCATAAAAATTCATCACGTTAATTTCTGACGCAAGATTTTGTAATTGAAAATTTTAAACTGTATACGACTTGCATTATTTCACCCCAACTCGTATATCTAGTATTACTATAAGATAATATTTGCTGCGAAGTAGTAATAATATGGCAAGAGAACATTTAAAATCACTTATCCAGCCTTAAGTGATTTTAAATTAAGTCCTTGGAATTGAAATTTTGAAACTAACTATGTAGATTGCAATAGGTACTGGAATACAAAAAATATTATAGACATGTGAACTCATTTAATGCGAAAATGTTCCACTTCTGTTAATTTTAAAGCTATTGTAATTGGAAAAGCATCTAATTAAAACAATTAGACTCAGTGTAATGCAATTGAGGATAATTGCCACGAATAAACATGTCGAGGTTTAATGGTTTTAACAAAACACAACGTTCTGTACTTACAAATTTAGCACTAGACATTTGAGCCACCATGGCTGCTTTATAGTAGTCTTTTTCCCCGGAGACTATGAAGAGGGGATCTGCAAATAAACCATATATTTAAAATTCGCAACAGCCCAACAGAAGTTTATCTGGGCTTACTTACCATATATGAAGTCGTTATATCGTGCTGTAGTTACTTTGCCCGCTGCCATTTTTTAAAATATTATTAATCAGCTAAGGCTATCTATACTTAAGAAGGGTAAATTATGACTGGCATGTCGTAAGAACGTCAAAATTGTCAGATGCCTTTGCATTTCCCTGGATACGTGCTAATCGCTTGTTAGATCAATATCAGTTCAAGAGTAGAACAACATCGATTCAAACGTTCTGATTTGAAACTACATAAGGGCCAATTAATATAAAAACACAGTATGAACGTTTAGTCCAAAAGTCTAATGGGGAAAACTCCAGTATAGCCCACTGTTAGTACATTTTGACATTGATAGAATATGCACAGAATGGGACTGTTATGTCAACGGTTTTAAAATAGTGGTGAAACTGAATTTTACGCCATGGATAAAAGAAATATCTTAGAAACTGTTTATTTGTTATTAAAATGATCAAAAGTAAACTGAAAAAACTAGAAAACTGTAAAACTAAATCTGACCTAACCCGCTTTCTTCGGTTTCTTCCTGATTGGTGGAACTATATATTTCAGCGATATCCTTGAGCAACCGAAAGTAACAATTTTTTTCGCTATATTCATAGCGTAGCTCTGCTAAATATGAATTGAACTGAAGTTTTGGACGCTTCCTATGTGGAAATTTGGATTTGACCTGTCTCCATAAGCATTCTGTTTTGTTAGAATGATATCCCGTATCTGTATCATTTAATTTAACCGAATGGTTCACTGTTGGGTGTTTGAAACCGTCATTTTTTAAACAGTCGTACGACCAACAATCGGAATAGATTATTGCGACAACCTAGATTCTCTCCTAAAGTATTTGCAATAATGTTTTCGCAGTTCTATGATGTACTGAAGCAAGCATTCGTTTTGCGGCATACCCCGCTGAAAACCCATTGCCCATCTATTTGCTGTGAGCGGTTATATTTCTGTCTTCCAAATTTACTTTCGTCGATCTGGACGATTTTTGCCCTAATTCTATTTTTTCACCGAAGCAATATTTCCTGGCATAGTTCTCGATAAAAGTTGTACTATTGTACAATCTACAATATACAGTTTAGAAAATACAATATAGTATATTATACAACATGCAATATGCAATATAGATAGGTATACATATAATTTTTTTTATTGTACATTATTATTTCGTATTTCTTACTGCTATGACACTTTTCCACTAATTCTGGGTTTTCCTTTAATGTTTGGTAGAAATTTTCCACAGCTTCCCATGTTAAATTCTACAATTAACATTGCGCCCATTGTCTCTACTTTTAAAGCTGTTTTTCCTATATCCACACAGTAGTCATTAAAGAAAAACTCACTCCGTGGATGCATTGATCCCTGGCATACACAGAAGATATCGTACTAGTGGGAGGCAATTTTCGTATGGTATTGAGTCTTCTCGATTTTTTTCAAAAATGTCCAACCATCTTTTCTCAGTACCGGAACTCTCCTCTTCACCCCTTTTCTTTATTCTTCTCTTCTCCTCTATGCTTTAAGTGCTTTCGAGTAAAGCCAAAATTCCCACAGCCACCAATGGGCGATCTATTACCCTTAATAGTATAGCAGGTAAAGGCATTTTGTTCAGTGGAAGTTGACTTTGGGGGTCCATATGCCGTAACTATGGGTAGAGTCCGAGGTGCCAAAACATATAAAGCATACATCTGTCTATTTGTTTGTTTGACCACTAAGACGCTCCACTTAGAGTTTGTTCCAGACTTCTACACAGACGCTTTTCTCGCGACATCGCGGCGTTTTATTGCTCATTGCGGTCGATGTGGTCTCATTATGAGTGATTATTGCACCAAATTTGTCGGAGCCGCACGTATCCTCTCGACTTATTTTAAGGCAGCTGTCGACCAGAAAGGTATAACCTAGAGATTTAATCTTCCTTCCGCTCCAAATTTTTGGAGGTATTTGGGAGGCGGGAGTCAAATCTGTAAAAACGCACCTAATGCGTGTAATTGAGGAGAAGATCCTCACATTTGAAGAGTTTTCGACGGTTCTCGCTCAAATCGAAGCCATATTGAACTCACGCTTGCTATGCTCTTTAAGTTCCGATCCCAATGACCTGGAAGTATTAACTCCAGGCTACTATTTGACATTAGCGCCACTGACATGTATACCTGTTTCAATTACCTCAAAATAAACTCCAATAGAGTTACTCGCTGGCAGTTGCTACAAGAGATGCTCCAACATTTTTCGAAAATGTGGCATCACGAGAACTTGCATACTTTCCAGCAACGATCTGAATTGACAGCAGTGTCTATCCAATTCCAGCCTGAATTCTGGTGTTAATCAAGGACGATTTATCTCCCCCATTACGTTGGCGCTTGGGACGGGTCATTCAGCTTCACCCAGACGTACAGGATATATCCCACGTGGCCACAATTAAAACTCTACAGAGTACATTAAAACGTCCCCTAGTAAAATTGTGTCATCTCCTAAACCAATAATTATTTAAAATACTTTGTATTTTGGTGGGCGGCATGTTAGGTTAGTATAGCTTTAGTATAGTTATTATTTTATTATTTAATTATTTCCGCATTTGCAAATAATGTCCACCGCGTTAGTTAAAATTATCATCGTCAGAGGGACCAAGAATGACACATTTCGCTATTTTTCAAATGTGTTGCCTTGAATTTGTAACCATCCTTTCTACCTTGCCCTTTCCGGAAAACGCAGCCACTGTTGCTTAGATTTTTGTAAGAATACGACGCTTTAACGTGTAACACCGGGCTCGGAAACTTTTTTTTTTTGTGAAACAGAAGTGGATATTTTTTTAAAGACGATTATTACTATAATTCCCGCTCCTGCGCCAAGGCAATTTATTATTTTGTGTATTTTATTAACATGTGAGCAACTGAAAATGAAATCAAGCTTGGCTTTGAAATATTTGTTTTAAGAATAATATGTTGGTGAGACTGTAAGTCTATGTCAAATTCGAGGTTAGTAGGTTAGGTTTTGCCAGTCTGTGTTAAAACTGACGCAAAACCTAACCTGCTA
This sequence comes from Agriotes lineatus, assembly GCA_940337035.1. NCBI lineage: Eukaryota > Metazoa > Arthropoda > Insecta > Coleoptera > Elateridae > Agriotes > Agriotes lineatus. The sequence continues at coordinate 25,865,562 of OW679201.1, read as the reverse complement.
ACCTCGAATTTAACATAGACTTACAGCCGGTTTTATAAAGGCCATTAATCTGACGTTAACTTTAATTCGCTGTTAAAATAAACAAAAGCGCATCCAAATTTGTTGACTAATAAATAAAATGCACTGACGTTTTGATGCGCTTTTGTTTATTTTAACAGCGAATTAAAGTTAACGTCAGATTAGTGGTTTTTTTAAGACCGGCAGTTACAGTGTCACCAACATATTATTCATAAAACAAACATTTCAAAGCCAAGCTTGATTTCATTTTCGTTTGCTCACATGTTATTTGTTGTTCATGATCTATTAGTTAATTAATTAAATTCAATGTTCTATCGCGCCGCATCGCATATTCTTATTTATATCTTGACTTGCTACAAATGTACCTGTGTATGTAAGGTACCGTAAAACGGGGTGAATAGAATCAATTTTTAGGCATTTTTCATCTTCTTGCTGTTACCAAGCAATTACCATCCATTGCACAAAATTTATAAATGGCCTAAAAGTTAGGTATGTACTTTGGTAACAACATTAGCACCAAAAAATTTTCAAAAAAAATTGGTATTCATTAAAAAAAAATATTTTAGTCAGTGATCCTATTCCCCCCTTAGTGGGGTCAATAGAATAACTCAGCTTTTCCAAAGGATGATTCTATTATATTAAACGCCGGGTGTATAGGATCAACAAAAATGTTTTTAAAAGTTAAAATGGACAACTTTTGTTGTTAAAATTTGTTTGGGCTTGAAATTATTGACAATTATATTATGATTTATATTTTATTGGTTTTTCATGAACATAGAAAAGTATAAAATGTCATTTATTGATACAAACTTTATTCCTATACTGAGATACATTTATATTAAAACGAAGTAAACCCCGTCCAAACTTGCTTGGACCTTCTAACTTCCCAATAACTTGGTTATAACAAAATTCGTATATGTCTTCTACATCTGGAAATGTGTAGATGTGACCGGAAAAATCTCTGGTGCGTTTTTCCCTCAAAAAATTTCCTGTAAACGATTCTGGATAAACTGCCACCACTTGTGCAATAAAAAATCGTACAAATTTTGCGGAAGGTTTAGCTCTTGATGTGCTAGCTTCATCAATTTCATCGTTGAATCTTACAAGCAACCAGTCATTAAGCTGGATATCTTTTTGGTCAATAGGTAAAACATTATTAAGGTTGTCACAATCATCATGTTCACTTATTTTATTTGTCAAATGCTTATTATCGGATGCGTTGGAAACAGCTTTACATTTATTGGATGCTGAAACATTCTCATTCTCCATTAAGTCCTCATTGTCATATTCAATTTCAGACATTGGATCCATATCTGAGTTAGAGTCGTGGGTGCTAAAATGATCATCAGTGTCTTCCTCAGAAGATTCAAAATCATCAATCGCAACACTTTTGCCGGCAGGAACTTGTAGCTTTTTTCTTCTCTGCTTCGGTTGGGCACAATCATACCGCATAGATTTTAATAAATCCATAACCGTATTTTCAATATCCTTGCTTGTATCCTCATCTCCGTCATTCTTTGATAGTCCATCTTCTGGTGGTAGCATATCTAGAACTCGATTGGGGTTTATGGGTATAATCCCACACTTATTAAATCCTGCAAGTATATTGGCTTCCTTGTTGGATTCAATAACAAGAAGTAATTTCTTCAAAAGGGTTGGAAAAATGTCCTTTGGAATACTGGTCGTATTTCTTCCAGGTCCTTTTTTATAATTTTCAACAATTTTACGCCACGCCATTTTTAAAGGCCTGAAAAAGGCTACATCCAGCGGTTGAGTGATGTGTGTCGAATTGCTGGGCAGAAAGATAAAGGATATATTATGCTCTTTGCATTGCTTAATTGATTCAATGGAAAGATGAGAGCTTAGATTGTCACCAATTTAAATTTTTTTACCAGGTAATTTTTTTAGATAAGGAATTGCTATTGACAAAATCCAGTCATCAAAACAAAAACCATCGAACCAACCTGACTTGCTTCTGTTGTACCTGGTTCGTGGAGGACCTCCTACTGTCCAAGAACTGTAAATATGTGTAGCCTTGTACACGACATAGCACGGTAATAAATCACCACTACCTGATGCTGCAAACATTATCGATGTTGAGCTTTTACTATGGTTGATAATCCGCTCTGGATATTTACAACCACGCTTGGATATCACTTTCTTACGACCTGGGTCATCACAGAGATTACTTTCATCATAATTCACCACATTGCTCGGTGGAATGCCCTCTAACTCTCGTGAAAGGTGATTAAAGTAATCTGTAATCGTTTCTCTAGTTACACCAGCCCTCGCTCTTTTTATGTTTTGACAGAAACGTTCAGATAGGATATTTTTATGACGCTGTAGAAAACCGTATGCAAAATCGCCGCCTGGGTAGTTGTTTTTAAATTTTGGAACAACTCTGCCCTTTCTGTCCAGATATTGTTTAACAATCACTCGTAAATCTGTGGTATCAAGAGGATATCCCCACTCACTGCAAATAAGTAAATTGTTTGCTATATGTTTTTCTTCTTCACAACTTAATACAGTTTGTCCTCCTTGAGTTTTAATATCTTTATTTTTCACATGTCTGTACAAAACAGTGTATGCTATATCAAACTTTCTGGAAGTTTCTCGTATACTGTGACCTTCCTTTACATCATTTTTAGCTTGCTGCAGTTTTAAAGGATCGATTTTCTTATAATGTTTCCCACCTACTTTCGGTGTGTATTTCCTAGGCATGTTGAAATTTACGATCCTATTCACCCCGCTGTAATGTTAAAAAAAACATAGAAGCAATTTATTTTTTTGATAGGTTATTTTACTTACATTTAAAAGAATTTGTATCAGTAATATTAATGGCAACACTACAGAGATAAGGTACACCAATATAATTAAAAATAACACTCGATGCTGAAGATTTATAACTAAAGTTTTGTACACTCACAAACCGCCACTTGAACAATAATCATAGGTTAGGGTCCGGAAAACAGGCATGCCAATAGCTAGGAAATTAATATTACTATATTTCAGTTCTCTGTAATGTATACTTGCCAACGTGCCAAAATTTTAGCACTACGTTTGAAATTTGAAGTTTTTATCGCAACATTTAAGAAATTCCCTCTTTTTTAACCTATACACCCCGGGGATTCTATTCACCCCGTTATACGGTAGTTAAATAAACATATTATCTTATCTTATTTAAATGTTGACAATTGCTGTACTAGAGTTTCTATATGATATATTAACATTACTAGTAAGTACTTATTTTTCTTATAAACACTTTCTCGTTTCATCAAATAAGGGAATTACAATGCAATTGGGTTATAACCCATTTTGTTTGTTTGAATAAATAAAAATAGAGAAATAACAAATCTAAAGGAAGAAGAAATAAACGGTGCAAAGATGTACCTAAATAGTAATATAGTTTGTAGTCCAGAAAAAAATGGAGTGTGACCATAACATGATTATATTTTACTACATAACTTACACTCAAAAATGTCTGTTGATAGTGACAAAGACTTTCAAAATATACAATGCCAAATTAAAAGTAATTTTTTCTATCCTCAGATATAACAATGTATTTTTTAACAAAATTTGCAAATTTTTGTAATTATTTTTAAATCCAATGGAAAAAACTTAAGTACAAGACGAAATTTTTGATAAAAAAGTTAATGTAGTTATTTTAAAAAATAAATCTTTTACAAAATTCATAGACAATTACGTAATATTTCTATAACCATGCTTTTTGCTATAACACTGTGTTACGGTATCAAATTGATCTTACGACACTTATGTCTGTGTGAGTGCCAACTAGTTAGACAAGTCCGGAAAACGGGCATGCTCACCCTGGAAATCGTAAGGAACAAGCTAAAGGCCGCGGCTCGAATACGCTCAGGGAGAGGGCGTGGTTCTAAAACGAGAGACCACAGGGCAAGCGTGTTGATATCTACATAGGGTGTTACCAAATGAAAGGGCGCAACAAGATCCAAATCAGGGAACCCACGTTCAACTGGACCTTGAGGGTCAAACGGGGTAAAAAATACTTAAATAACTATTACTGGAAGTCACGGCGCAGCGACAAGCTCGACAACCTACCTGCAGCCCGCGTCCACCACGTTCGGGCTTTACCTTACATTGATCTTAACATAGTGACTCAGTCACCCTGTAAACAAGCATGCACAAGACACAAAGAGAAAAATCATAAGACGGTACAGTTAATACATCTATTGGGCCACTTTACATGACCAAACAATCATTTACAAGATCCGACGTAGTCGGCTCGTACAACAATCATTACTACCTACTTAAAGGATACGCCCAGCTGGGAAGCGCTTTATCTAAAGTTACGACGCATGCTGAGGCGCACAATAGGACAAAATTTAGTACTCGTTATCTAGCGACAAGTATATGACCGGTATGACACACACACGCGTGAGATTTACGCCTGAGTGTACCAGACACGAGAATGCGAGGTTAATTATCAATAACTAACAAGACGTCTCGCAGAGAAGCCGTGTACGACACTGGGTATTAATTTTAAATGCAAGACAAACAAAAGCTGCTCGCAGAGAAGCCGTATGCGGCACAGTATTTAGTTTAAATGCAAATTAAACAGAGGCTGCTCGCAGAGAAGCCGTGTACGGCACTGGATATTAATTTAAATGCAAGACAAACAAAAGCTGCTAGCAGAGAAGCCGTGTGCGGCACTGAATATTAGTTTAAATTCAAATCAAACAAAGGCTGCTCGCAGAGAAGCTGTGTACGGCACTGGGTATTAATTTTAAATGCAATACAAACAAAAGCTGCTCGCAGAGAAGCCGTATGCGGCACAGTATTTAGTTTAAATGCAAATTAAACAGAGGCTGCTCGCAGAGAAGCCGTGTACGGCACTGGATATTAATTTAAATGCAAGACAAACAAAAGCTGCTAGCAGAGAAGCCGTGTGCGGCACTGAATATTAGTTTAAATTCAAATCAAACAAAGGCTGCTCGCAGAGAAGCTGTGTACGGCACTGGGTATTAATTTTAAATGCAATACAAACAAAAGCTGCTCGCAGAGAAGTCGTGTGCGGCACAGTAGTTAGTTTAAATGCAAATCAAACAGAGGCTGCTCGCAGAGAAGCCGTGTACGACACTGGATATTAATTTAAATGCAAGACAAACAAAAGCTGCTCGCAGAGGAACCGTGTGCGGCACAGTATTTAGTTTAAATGCAAATCAAACAGAGGCTGCTCGCAGAGACGGCACTGGGTATTAATTTTAAATGCACATGATGGTGAAACAGTTTATTAACACACATTTACCTGGGTTGGTAGCTCGGCCTGCAGGCAATGGAAAGCGCTCGCACTAGGGTCGAAATGTCGCTACACCCGTAATCGCGTGGCATGCTCGAGATGTTGCAACGTCCTACATGATCCCCTTTCGCGATGAGCGTGGGTGAAATGGGTCAGCTGCCCCTTTGGCAATGACACGATAACAGCTTGGCCGTTGGATAGGTTGCTCAGATAAGGAATCCCGTGACACACACGACAGATGAAATAGGCTTCAACAGCCTCCCACGAACTGATAACCACAACGAACCCGTGAACCGGACGTCGCACTGCAATACGAGTGCTCACAACCTTTGCCAACCAACGTCTGCCGCCAGACGCGCAACAGAAAAACACGATCGTAACCCCAGCTGCCAAAAACACACCGCGCCCACACCCAAACGGGCAAGGGGCGAAAAAACAGCTCGCTATGACGACTTTACAAACTCGTGGCTGGGGCTCGACTGACTCCACAAAAACCAGACGCCAAGCGGAACTTCGCGCGAACTACACACAGCTGGCAACGCTAGAACGAGAGAAAGCGAGAGAGGTAGAGACCTTCCTACTTGCACTCACGGGCTAAATTTTAAATAACTTGAAAATCAACGCTCTTCCGTCTGAAGGGGCACGCAGCTGCATGTAAGAACGATGCAAGGGTTGTACAAATGTTACGAATTAGTATGCTTGGGTGCAAGGGGTGTACAAAGGTTACGAATTATTCTGCTTGATACTAAACGCCGCAGTAATATGCGACGGACTATGACTAAAATGGACTCGAAATACAGGCGAACTCGTCAATTATGTACCAAAACTGTTCTAAAGGTTTCTGTAGTTAATTGAATTACTGGGAAATATAAAATGACCTGACAACTGTTTTAAAACGTTTTATTCACATAGTTAATTTTTTAGGAAATTTTTGCACAAACGAAATTTTATGATTTTTTCAAAAATATACTTCTTATAAAAAACTTTTTAGACAAAAATTATACACAATTACATAATATACAACACTGTTTTAAAAAATGTATTCCCATTATTAATTTTTAGATTCTGAGGAAATGTTTTGCAAAAATTTAATTTTGAGCTTTTTCAAAAACTAGGCTTTTTACAAAAACGTTTTCTCAACAAAAGTTATTGATAATTATGTAATATATAACACTGTTTAAAAATATTTCTTTTTATTGTTAATTTTAGGACTATGTGGAAATTTAAAAAAATAGATTTTTTCAAAAACTACCTACTTTTTACAAAAAATAATTTAATTTTTATCAATTTTAAAAATGTTTTTGAAACGGAAAAAACATAAAAATAAAGTACCACTTTTGGTTGGTCCATTTTAGCCAAATATCACTGAGATCTCCAAATATATTAAAAATGTAGACAGGTATTAAGTTTTAGACCAATCGATTAAACCATCTGAACTGTAGAGAAGACACAGATAGATTTCGCTTTAAAAAACACCTTTTCTGAATCAGAAGATACGAAAACGAATATTTTTGCAAAATCTTAAGTTGGAAAATTTTTATGGTTATTATAGGATAAGAAAGATGTGCAGACAGAATCAATCTCTAGAGACTGGCAGAAGAGCACAATATAGTAGTCCAAGAGCCAGCAACGGGTTTGCTTACAGTATTTTTAACAAGTCTGTAACTGTTATGGAAGGTCCCTTTGAATATACTGATTAGGGAAATCAAAGTCTGGCAAGCCTGTGGTGGTGGTTTTGGCCCCCTTGCGTCCTTGAAGGATGGAAAAAATAATAAGAAAAATGTATAATAACAAGTCTGGCTCTTTGCTATGTTAAAGTAATCATATCTTATGTAAGTAAAAAGATTGCCAGACGCTTTCGCCAGTGGTAAGTTTACCCCAGATTCACATAAAGTTGCATAATAAACTTAACCATTTACTGTAAAATATCGAGAGATCCAAAAAAACGGATCCGCAGCGGGCTGTGGAAATTCAAACGTGTCAATAATAAGTTGGTGGCACTGTAAGTCTGTCAAATTCGAGGTTACCAGGTTAGGTTTTCTGTCAGTTTTGACACAGACTGACGCAAAATCTAACCTGCTAACCTCGAATTTGACATAGACTTACAGTGTTACCAACATATTATTCCTAGGTTTTGTGTCAGTTTTGACACATTATTTTTTTCCGCCCTTTAAGGGCGCAAGGAGGCTAAAACCACCACCGCAGGCTTGCCAGACTTCGGGTTTCCTTCTCAGTATATTCAAAGGGACCTTCCATAACAGTTACAGACTTGTTAAAAATACTGTAAGAAATCCGTTGCTGGCTCTTGGACTATAGCCTATACCATGCCTATACACAAGAAATATGATAAACTAGGGTTGCCAACACTGTCATTTTTACCCGAAGACTTCGGGTTTGGCAATCATTTTTCGGGCTTCGGGTTTTCAATAAAATTCTTCGGGTTAACTACATACATGGATTGTTAAAAATTTTACTCCTATTTGAAAGCTTCAGAACAGAAGTCATTGGTCAAAGAGATAAAAATATAATTTTAGAAAATATCTTACCAGTTTTTTCAGAAAATTGTAGTTTCTTAATAGTTTATTTAACTTCTAACATGGATTTTGAATGTATATTTTATGGAATGTAAAAAATAGTGTTCTTTCATTTCTATTATTTACAAAGGCCGAGAATTATTCTATGTGTAACGGGCCAGCTGGATCCCTTACTGATAATAGTTATTTTCATGCTTAAATGTAGAAGCTGAGTTGTATTTTCTGTGTTGAATATTGTATTTTCTGTAAGCAAATGTTCGCAAAGCCGGTCCGGAAGTAGACGTGTATTGTGAATTTTTCAAGGCGCCAATTCAACTGCCGTTATGAGGCCTGTACGTGATCAGCGGTTCCCAGCATAATGTCCGCCAGGAGCAGGTGATGCAATTAAGGTGTGCCGTTTCCAAGGGTACTCAGTAGTCAGTTCCAGGTAAAATGTTTGCAGAGCGGAATAAGGTTGCGTTTAACTGCAAGCTTTTGCAAACTTGCAGGAATGTGTTTTATCAGCGACTCAAATAATTGCCGGCTTTAGGTAATTTTGACATTTGCGTTATTTTTGGTGATGTTTTACGCTGTTTATGTATGTTTGCAACACGCTTACGAGTAGCCTCAATAAATATCGCACGTAGATTGCTTCAGAACTTAATTTTATTAAATTTTATTTCTTTTGTATTTTTATGCGTGTTTTTTATATTTTTATATGAGTTCTGAAGTCAATAGATGATGTAAACAATTCGGATTCTTTGTGCATTTTTTAAAGTTAAGTTTCTGTTCAACCAAGCTTAAAAGTGAGAACGAGATTTCGGTTTTGGCCGATAGTGATCTTGCATAAGCGATTAGCTGAGATATTACGAGAACTTCATGTTCATTGAGCTAGCTACGGGATAAAATGGGCAAATAATTATTTAAATAATAAGGCGTACGAGACATCTTGTTCAAATTTAATGTATTTGTGGAGGGATTACGAATTATATCTTTATAATGTAAAAACCTATTTCACCTTGCACTTTTTATTAATTTTATCTCACTTTTTTCTCACCCAATAGCACATTGTGTATATAGAACGAAAAGCGTAACATTACCGGACAACTGTGAGGCGAGGCGAATGCCGAGCCCAACAACACAGGAGTCTGGGAATGTTGCTTTTTGTCCAAGATACACATACTATTTTTCCGCAGATCGATAAGAGTAGTAATTAAAAAATTAGGAAAATTCGAAAAATATACTCGGCCTAGGACGGGGATATTATTCCTGTACAGTTTTATTGTAAATTACCTAGCAACGGCTGATGTAATGGAATGTTTGACTTTGCTCAACAAAATTTTATCAATAATGTGTAAATTCTAGAACGATTAGCGGAAAATAGTATATTACATACCGAGGTGGAAAGTGTTTCATTTCTGTCGAGATTAGATTAAGTAGTTAACCGAAACGAGTAGCGTCCATGTTAACTTTATCTCGAGACAGGAATGAAACTTTTCACCGTGGTATGTATACTATTTTATTCGCAACCACTTTATTGTAAACAATAATTGGAAAAATTATTATGTTATGATACGACAGGTTGTGACGAGCATTAATGGATGAACGAGATTTCCAGTGTCCCTACCTACACAGCGGTCGGAAATGGATTCATTTCCAACCGCTGCGACGGCAATCACTTTTCCGACCGGTTGGAAAGTTACAAGTTGGGAATAGCTCATTTTCCAACTTTTTGTTGGTAACACTATGATAAACTGTAAAAATTATCGGAAAATATTACTATACAATATATCTAATACATTTTAAGAAAGAACATGGAACTATAAGTAATAGAACAACTACTATTCAGTCAAGAAAATTCTAGAAAAGGAATGAAAATATGATGTTGAGATACACCAACTCTTTTGTCAAGGTTACAATAGCATAATAAGAGAAAATTTACTCCATCAAATACGACTCCCACATACATACAAAGCTAATAAGGCTAACAGAAGCTACGTAAAACGCAGAAGTGCAGATACAAATACACCATGAGCTAATTGAATACATCAAAATAGAGCTAAGATTAATACTATTTAACTTAATCATGGAGCAAGTAATAAGAAAATTAAACATAGATATTGGAGATATGATACTATTTAATTTGATTCAGGTCACTGCATGTGCAGATGACGGTCATTGGTAAATGACAATGAAGAAAAGAGAAAAAAAACTATCATTAAGCCAGTCCTCTAGAGCTAGTTACCGAATTAAACAATGTTACACACACGTTTTAATGTCAATAATTCCATTTGTTGTATTAATCTATCGTCAAATCACCCATTGTTTAAATTGATAATTTGTTATTGGTTAGTGATATCTGTTTGTGGACAGATTATACGTAGTTAAAAGTGAATTTGCTTTCCTATTATTAAATAATGAAGAAATACTAACACCCATATGCATAGTCGTTCGCCAGCGGCTCGTCGGAGTTTCGTTATGACTAGTATGTTGGTGGCACTGTAAGTCTATGTCAAATTCGAGGTTATCAGGTTAGGTTTTCCGTCAATTTTGACAGAAAGTGATACAAAATCTAACCTGCTAACCTCGAATTTGACATAGACGTACAGTGCCACCAACATACTATTCATAACAACGCTCCGGCGAGTCGCTGGCGAACGACTATGCATACGGGTGTAAGAGCCACTGATAGTGTAACTGGAAGAGCTCAACTGTGTTTAGGAGTAAATGGAAGACATTTTGAACACTTGTAACATTGTTTACTTCAGTAACTAGATTTTAAAAGCCGACTTTTCAATTTTGTTTGTTAACAACGAATTTCAAATTTAATAACTTTAATCGAATATTACTTAAAAGGGGTGGTAGTAATAAAATAATTTTTCCTACAAAACTTTCTTCTTTTTTAACGATCTTTTCAACAATACGTTTTTCGACTTATGGTGCCATTTAAAATTTTGGAGTTTTGAACATTGTGGACAAAACTACTCGTGATGCTGACTTTTTCGAGAAATAATAATATCACCATTCGATTCTTTAGTATGACTTTTATAATACATTTTTTTATCCCAACTCTCTACGACTCACTGTTCTTTAAAAAAAATACTGATATGGGTGGTCTCATTCACCCTGTATATTTTTACACTTAAATATGACAAACTATTTGTTATTTTAAAGGTTAGCTTTTCTTTCATTGTTGTTACGCTTAATTCTTGGTTTTCGTCTTGCTTTGTGTTCCCCATTATCATGTAATGTGATTTCTTTGTGTTGATTTTGAGACTTGCTTCTTGTGCTCTTCTTTCGAAATTCTTCACTAAACCTTTTAATTGTTCTTTCTTTCTAGACATAATGACTACATCGTCTGCGAATGCTAATATTTGATAGTGACCCCGGAGGATATCTTTGTTTGTATTGATTTGTGCTTTCCTGATGATGTACTCTAGTGTTATACTGAAGAGGTATGGCGATAGAGGGTCTCCTTGTTTTGGCCCTGTGTTACTTACAAATTCTTTGGAGATACAGCCTTTGAATCTCACCTTGTTCTTTGTTCTTCTCAGGGTCATTTTTACTAAGTCTATTGTATTTTGACTGTACTGCAACTCTTCCATTGCTTCTATTATGGCAGTTCTGTGTAAGCTGTCGAAGGCTTGCTTGAAGTCTAGGTATAGCGCATGTATTCTTATGTTCTTTGCCCTACATTTTTCTTGAATTTGTCTTAATATGAAGATCCGATCTATCGTAGATTTTCCTTCCTTGAATCCTGCCTGATAGTTTCCTATTTTATTGCCAGTATTTTATATGTGGTGTTTAAGAGTGAGATTGGTCTATAATTCACTGTAAGTTGTTTGCTTCCCTTTTTAAAGATTGGACATATTAGTGCCATTTCCCAATCTGTTGGCATTTCTTTCTTGACCCATATTAATTTAATCAAGTTAAAAATTTGCTTACCCAAGTCTTCGCTCTCGTATTTTATTAGTTCAAAAGGGATATTATCTACTCCGGGACTTTGATTGCTTTTTCCCTTATTTACTATTTCCTGGCATATATGCCAAAGGTTGAGATGCGAGCGACAAACGCACCTTGTAAAACAACAGTCTAGGAACCCCGATGGGAGGCCATGGCCCCACGTGGACCGTAGCGCCAAGGAGTAAGTAAGCAAGTACTATTTCCTGGAACTCTTCCCAGGTTGGTATGGTTATCTCTTCCTCTGAGTTTTGTTTCCGTTTTATATTCCTTGCTGCTTCACTTCTAAAAATGTTTTCAAAATATTGTCGGTAAATCTCAGCTATTTTTTCTTCGTCCATGCATAGTTCACTTGCTTCGTTTTTTAGGCCTATTGTTTGCTGTTAGAATCCTTTTCTTTCTTCTTTTATAATCCTATAGAAAGACTTTGCATTTTTTTTATTATACGATTCATCTAGTTCTTTAATTTTTTCATTGGTTTTTTCTCTTTTCTTTTATCGACATATTTTCTGTAAGCAAATGTTCGCAAAGCCGGTCCGGAAGTAGACGTGTATTGTGAATTTTTCAAGGCGCCAATTCAACTGCCGTTATGAGGCCTGTACGTGATCAGCGGTTCCCAGCATAATGTCCGCCAGGAGCAGGTGATGCAATTAAGGTGTGCCGTTTCCAAGGGTACTCAGTAGTCAGTTCCAGGTAAAATGTTTGCAGAGCGGAATAAGGTTGCGTTTAACTGCAAGCTTTTGCAAACTTGCAGGAATGTGTTTTATCAGCGACTCAAATAATTGCCGGCTTTAGGTAATTTTGACATTTGCGTTATTTTTGGTGATGTTTTACGCTGTTTATGTATGTTTGCAACACGCTTACGAGTAGCCTCAATAAATATCGCACGTAGATTGCTTCAGAACTTAATTTTATTAAATTTTATTTCTTTTGTATTTTTATGCGTGTTTTTTATATTTTTATATGAGTTCTGAAGTCAATAGATGATGTAAACAATTCGGATTCTTTGTGCATTTTTTAAAGTTAAGTTTCTGTTCAACCAAGCTTAAAAGTGAGAACGAGATTTCGGTTTTGGCCGATAGTGATCTTGCATAAGCGATTAGCTGAGATATTACGAGAACTTCATGTTCATTGAGCTAGCTACGGGATAAAAATTTGCTTACCCAAGTCTTCGCTCTCGTATTTTATTAGTTCAAAAGGGATATTATCTACTCCGGGACTTTGATTGCTTTTTCCCTTATTTACTATTTCCTGGCATATATGCCAAAGGTTGAGATGCGAGCGACAAACGCACCTTGTAAAACAACAGTCTAGGAACCCCGATGGGAGGCCATGGCCCCACGTGGACCGTAGCGCCAAGGAGTAAGTAAGCAAGTACTATTTCCTGGAACTCTTCCCAGGTTGGTATGGTTATCTCTTCCTCTGAGTTTTGTTTCCGTTTTATATTCCTTGCTGCTTCACTTCTAAAAATGTTTTCAAAATATTGTCGGTAAATCTCAGCTATTTTTTCTTCGTCCATGCATAGTTCACTTGCTTCGTTTTTTAGGCCTATTGTTTGCTGTTAGAATCCTTTTCTTTCTTCTTTTATAATCCTATAGAAAGACTTTGCATTTTTTTTATTATACGATTCATCTAGTTCTTTAATTTTTTCATTGGTTTTTTCTCTTTTCTTTTATCGACATATTGTTTTGACTTTGTTCCTTGATTTCTTGAATTGGCTTGCTGACTCTTGTGTTTGTTGTTGTAGCCATTGTCGTTTTGCTGCTTTACTTTCTTCAATCGCTTCTTTGCATTCCCTGTCGAACCAATCCTTTTTTTTTCTTTTCTTTGTGTTCTTCAATGTTTTCCTTACATTCTATTACTCTCGATTTTATCTGGAGCCACTCGTCCTCTATCTCTTTTTCTGTATTAGTTTTTTGTAGGCTTTCTTCTAGGGTTTCTAAATATTTCTTTTGTGATTCTTCCTTCTTTAATGTTTCTGCAATACTTTTTCTCATGGATCGTTATATATTTTTATACTGTGGTTTTAACTGTTCTGTTTTGATTTGTTGCAGATAGTGGTCCGAGCCTATCTCTGCTCCTCTGTATGATTTTACTTGCTTTACATATTCCACTTGCCTTTTGGATACAAGCACATGATCTATCTGATTTGTGGTGTTTCCATCCGGACTGCGGCATGTTGCTTTGTGTATGTCTTTTCGTTTTTTCATTGTACTTTTGATTACTAAGTTATTTCTTGCAGCAAGCAATTACAGATACAATATAAAATTGTGTTTGTATCTGTTTTTACCTGTTAGTAGAAGAAAACATCTAGATCGTTTTCATAAGCTTCATAAGCACATGACCCCAGAGAAAAGATTTCTGAGACAAAGTTCGGGTGAATTCAGACACAAAACTCAATAATTAGATTCGATTGTGTTTGCACGAGTGTATGTGCAGTACTGTGAACTGCAGGTTAGCATCGATCCACTCTACGCATCAACATTTAGATCAGCTCAGTAGGTGAAGGTAAACATAAAAGATCTTTAATTAACAATATTTAAAATTTGTCTTCTTCTTTCTCTTATTATAGGCCAGTGGCCTGTTTTTACCACATAGTGGTTCTATGAGCCCTCTTTGCTCTTAGGCCGGGTAGGTGGCTAACGCTTTTTTTTTTTTTTGTTTAGGAGGGGAAATCTTCGTTAGACCTTGGGGTTTCTCCCAAGAGTGCAGGATTCTTACCTGCTAAAACCCCTCCTCGAATCAAGAATCGTAGTGGTATCGCCTGTTAGCATTCTTCACTACGTTCTTTTTCTTCTGTTATTCTCTTTCTTCCATTTCTTTTGTTTTGAGTATTTCTCTAATTGCTTTACAAATTTCATCCCATTTAGCCTCCTCTTCTAGCATAAGGTCGATTATATTATCTAGGGTCACCTCCTTTCCTAGCTTTGAGTTCATTCTGTCCCTTATGTCGGTCCATCTTCTGCATATCATTAAGGTATGTTCAGGGGTGTCCCTGCTTTCGTAGTATCTGCATCTCTCATGTTCTACAATCTTAAATCTATACAGGTAGGTACCAAAGCACCCATGCCCTGTAAGAAACTGTGTGGTGTAGTATTCTATCTGTCCATGTTTCCTGTTCACCCATGGGGTCACCTCTGGTATTAACCTCTTGGTCCACTGTGAGGTTAGTGTCTTTTCCTCCCATTCTTTTTGCCATTTTGCCAAAGTCCGGTCACGGGCTTCTACCTTTTTTGTTTTGGTGTTCGCATGTTTCTCGTAGCTCCTTTCCTGCGCTAACAAATGTATTGGAATAACCCCCGCTACAACTTGTATTGCCTTTGTAGCCACTGTCCTGTAGGCGCTGGATATTCGAATTGCCGCTTTTCTTTGCACTCGTTCCAACTTTTTCTTGTATTTTTCCACCGTAGCCCATTCTTTCCATGCTGGCGCTCCATATAAAATAATTGATTGTGCTACACTGCATAGTACTTTTCTTTTTCCCTCTCTTGGACTTTTTACATTTGGCATCAATCTGCTCAGTGCTGTTAACGCTCTGTCCGCCTTCTGCTTTACCTTTACGATATGAGCCCCCATGTTCATATTGTGCCCGAATGTTATGCCCAGATATGTTAGCGCTCTTCTGCTGCTTATTTCCATCCCGTCTGTTCTTACTGTTACTGACTTCAGTGTGTATCTTCCTGCCAGAATGACCGCTTCCGTCTTTGCATGTGCTAGCTGCAGGCCCTTTTTTCCCAACCACC
The DNA here is from genome assembly GCA_940337035.1 of Agriotes lineatus. NCBI lineage: Eukaryota > Metazoa > Arthropoda > Insecta > Coleoptera > Elateridae > Agriotes > Agriotes lineatus. The sequence continues at coordinate 25,850,053 of OW679201.1, read as the reverse complement.
TGTTTATTCTGTCTATTGCCCATTCTATTCTATTTTCTATCTCGTCCTTGTTATACCCGCGTACTACCACCGCCAGGTTGTCTGCGTACCCTATCGTTGTTGTATCTTCTGGCATTTCTAGTTTTAATACTCCATTGTAGTACACGTTCCAGAGTGTTGGTCCGAGTACTGACCCCTGCGGTACACCACATGTCATCTCCAGTTCCCTCTCCTCTCCTATCATAATCTTCCTGTCATGTAGGTAACTGTCCAGTATTCTGACCAGATACGGCGAGATTTCTAGTCTTTTGATCTCTCCATGATCCCCTGCCAGGGCGCTGAGTTGAAAGCATTTTTAACGTCTAGTGCGACCAAGACTACAAACTTGTTGTTAGGGTACCTGCGCTCCGTTTCTGCAATCTCTTGCACTTTGGCTACTGCATCCATTGTCGATCGTCCCTTTCTGAACCCATATTGTGCACTGTCTATGGCCTGTTTATCCTCTAACTCAATTTGTAATTTCTCGTTTACTATCTTTTGGAATAACTTCCCCACTGTGTTGATAAGGCATATGGGTCTGTAGGTCTTAATATCACTATTTCCTGGTTTTTCTATCAACACAAGTATGGCTCGCTTCCATTCTTTCGGGAAGTGTCCTATGGTAATGAGCTTATTTATAGTTTCTTTTAGGATCTCTGGATTTTGTTCCGCCACCGCTTTTACCACTTCGGGTGGAATCCCATCCGGCCCAGCCGCTTTGCCTGTCTTTAGGGTCCGTCCTGTCGCTTTTATGTCTTCTATTGTACAGAGCTTTATGTCTTCGGTTCTTACGTCTACTTCAGTTCTAGTCCTAATTCGATGTTTCGGGAACAGGGTTTTTGCTATCTCCAGTTGTTCTTCATCTGTTAGTGTTATGGGGGTACGCAGTCCAATTTTTCCAGTAGCTATTTTGTATCCGGTGCCCCATACTTCGGTCTCTATGTCTTCGCAGAGGTCATTCCAGGCACTTCTCTTTGCCTTTTTTATAGCTCTCTTCAGTGCTGAGCGGCAATCTCTATAATATTGTTGCAATTGTTGCTTTATGCTATCGCTTTGGGTCTTCTTTTTATTCGCCCTCGTTAGTTCTCGTTTGGCTTTTACACTGTTTTCTCGTAAGAGTTTGATCTCTTCCGACCACCAATATGCTGTCTTAAATTTATTTTTGTAGCTACCTTTCTTAGTTAAAGCTAGATTACATGCAGTTTCCATTATGTCCCTCAGTTGTTCTGTCGTATGTACCAGCTCTTTGTTGGTTATATCTTTTTGTATTTGCTTTAGTAACTCTTCTTTCCTGATTTCTTTATATACCCAGCCTTTCCGGTTTCTCTTTTGTATTCGTTTCATAGACCATGTTAGTTCTACATATATACTATTATGGTCGCTTAAGTTTTCTTCATCACTCACGCACCACTTGTTCACACACCTGGCTATATTCTTTGTGCACATGGTAATGTCTATGTAAGATGTCGCCCCATTCCTATTGAAAGTCGGCGTCTTTCCGTCATTAAGTATAACATAATCCATCCCACTTGCCCATCCGGCCAAGACAATTCCTTTCCGGTCTTCGATCGGCAAACCCCAGCAGTGTGCCTTAGCATTAAAATCTCCCCCGATTATGATCTTCTTGTTGTTGTGTTTTCTTATATCCCTTGCTAGCTGTGCTAAGAACATCTGTAGTTCGTCTTCTTTCTTGGTAGGTGATATATAGCATGCATATATAAGCATATCCTCGCTCTCTATCCAGGAGTATCCGTCTCCGTTGCCTGTTGCGTGTACCTTTACTCTTACATGCGGTAAGTATATAGCTGCATCTGTTTGTTTTCCAGATATCCATTTTTTGCTATATTCTGCCATTCTTTTGTTGGGTTCCGCTACAATAGCAACGTCTATATCCTGTTCTACGCATTGATGTCTAAGCAGGTCCATGGCCCTCTCACTCCTGCCTAGATTTGTTTGTAAAATTTTTGTCTTTATGGTCTGTTTGTAAATCGCGCCCTCTTCTCCATTCTTAGCGCATTTACTATGTTTCTATACTCGGGGCAGCGCATTGTTTCTGGTTGCTAACCTTGCCCGTCGAAAGTGAGGAAGAGTTCCCTTGCTTAGGGGTTTACGACTACCGCAGGTGTTAGCGTGGTAGCCGGGGAGCGTACGATTTTTAAACTCTAGAGCCGCCGGGATTCTACAATGACGAATATACAAATGAATGTTATAAAAAAGGATGCAATGAAAATGAACCGAAATATGAGCTGTTTATATTAGTCATCATGTCCCGATTTTTAATTGTACCTATCTGGTCACCCTTGACTATTGATTTGCTGCTAATATTAAAAGTCGTTTAGCTTAGTCTGATTAATGATTTAAATATTTTTCAGCAAGAGAATTCAGTTTTTATCATTTAAGTTTTTGAAAAACCACTCCCCTACGGTAATCACTGTTATCATAACCTTAGATATAAAGATATAGTAGTTTATGTAACGAAGCAAGGTCACGTGTAGTAAATAACTCCACTCTTAATAGTTGATTTATGCTTTAGATATCAATAAAAGTCATATAGTTTAGTTGAACAGCTAAAAAATGATGTATTAGTTACAAATTTGCTAAAATTTGCACGTGTCGGCCAGGAAAAAACTAATGTTGTTTACCTTATGACACCAGTATTAAAAGATTTACTTTTCATAACAGTCATAGAAACACAAAGTTCAATATGTAACTTTTTCCATCAATAATTCAACAACCCTATGCTTCAACATCCTATACACCCATTAATGAAGTAAAAGCTTTCTTCATTTAGTAGTATTTAAAGAGCTTTTTTTGCTAGCAAATTTCTACTTGTAGTGGTTTCTGTTGGTTCATTAATATTATAACTCGATTTCTTATTTTTTAAAGCATACCACCACCATTAACTTATAATAACTCAAAAATTCCAACAATTTTTCCAGTAATTTAATATTCTAAAATAAAATTTACAGAACAAAATAAATATATAATACTTATATATGCGTGGCAATAAAGGTTATGATAAAAAATTACAAATCACATTGGGCACTTCTTCAGTAAGTGACGAGATACTTCGACAGCTTGGGCAGGTATTCACCAAGAATTTCTTCTTCATCAGTCTCCGAGTCCGTACTGGCGAAGTCCAGTTCTGAGCTGTCTATGCTCTCCTCCCAGTCTTCTGAGCTTGTGTCCGAGTTCGATTCCTCCTCGGTGTTGACGGGAGCTTCCCATTCCGCCCCCGGCATCATAATGTTGGTGAATTTCTGTTGAGAAGCATTTTGTAAACTGTATCACTGAGCTTGAAGCTTACTCACTTTAACGACGTCCCTTGAAGCAACGATTGGGTTGTGCATAAGATTGATTTTGTGAACGTGTTTCATCTTGAGCAAGACGTATTGGTTTAAGGTAAACATTTCATTGTTTTGCATCATTAAATACCGCAGTCTTTTCAATCGCGCTACTTGGTTAGGTATCGAATTAAACTGGTTCTTATTTAAATTTAGATGCAGCAATAAGTGCAGCCTGTGGAAATTTTTCGGCAACAACGATAATTTATTATTCTCCAACGTTAACCATCTGAAAAGCAACAAGATGAGCACATTAAAATTTATTTGCCCCAAGCAATTACCTCAACTTGCCCAATTTACAAATTCCATCTGGCAATTCGCTGATGAAATTATTTCGTGCCCCTAAAGTGTCCAGGCTTTGCAGCCAACCAATTTCTTCTGGCAAAGTTGCCAGATTACACCCATTGCACCAAAGAGACTCCAACTCCTTCAGTTCCCCAATATCGGACGTTAAATCCTTAATGGGATTGTGGCTTATGTTTAAAGTTTTTAAATGAGGTAGCTCTTTGAGCTCGGATGGAAACCTATCTAAATTATTGTAGTCGATAGCTAGTGTGTGCAGGTTCTTCAAGTTGCGAATGTGGCATGGAAGTTCTCGTATCTTGTTACGAGCCAGAAACAACGTGTGTAGCTCGTGGCAATTTAGCAATGGAGCAGGTACCTGAGATAAGTCGAAGTCTTCCAAAGTGAGATTCGGGGACTTTGTGCAGTGAGCCTGTTCGATTTTTGCTAACGCATGATTTCGCTGAAAAAAGTCGTAGAAAGGATTCATTTTCCAAACAACAACAAATCTCAAAGTGCGGTTATGTCGGATGGAATTTTCAAAAACACCAAGCGGATTTGCGGTTGATTTGCTTTAAAAACTATCCCGTGTAATTTTGTAGTAATTTCTTATGCAATTTAGCATTACAATTCAATTTATTTCTACATAAACTCCAGTTTTTGTAAATACTAACTGTCAAAATTCATGTTTATGTCAAAATCTAATGTTCATATTTGCGCTTACTGCGCATGTTCCGAAGTCAATTGTTTTGGTGGTTATTTCTTCGCGCCAAATTTGAAATAAGCATTATGCATATTATTTAATTAGGTAATTGGTTTAGTTTTGTAGACTAACATTTTTAAATAAGTTAATTTATAGAATTGCAGACGTATTTAGTTATAATTTTAAGTTGCAGTCTTTAAAAAAAGTTTGCGCATGCGTGTGAACATTAGAAAAGTGAGGTTTGGTGACGGAGAACGTGTTTTTCACATAATTGTGAAATATATCTGAAGTAGCAAGGAAATTCAAAATTTCTAGTATCTCTCAACCATGGCTTTGCGCGTGCAATTTGAAAACAACAACGAAATTGGGGTATTTGCAAAATTAACAAACGCCTATTGCTTGGTAGGCATTGGGGGCTCCGAAAATTTCTACAGGTATACATGAGTAGTACATGTTTTTCACTTCACGAATTAATTTTTGCGATTCTTGCTAGTACCTTCGAAGCAGAATTAGGCGAAATCATACCCGTTATACACGCATCATTAGCAGGGTGTCGCATCATTGGTCGAATGTGTGTTGGTAATAAACACGGGCTGCTCGTTCCCAACAGCACGTTCGACACAGAACTGCAGCACATTCGCAACGCCTTACCTGAAAGTGTAAAATTGCAAAGGATTGAGGAACGGTTATCAGCGCTAGGAAATGTAATTGCGTGCAACGATTACGTTGCTCTTGTTCATCCTGATTTGGATCGGGTATGTATTGATACTTACAATTGAAGTGCAGAGTAATAATTATCGAGTTGTAGGAAACTGAGGAAATCATAGCAGACACGTTAAAAGTCGAGGTTTTTCGACAGACGATAGCTAGTAATGTTTTGGTTGGTTCCTATAGTGTTTTAAGCAATCAGGGGGGCTTGGTGCATCCAAATACGAGCTTAAGCGACCAACAAGAATTATCCACGCTGCTTCAAATACCTTTAACGGTGTGTATTTTTGCTATTTTAATAATTTTTAAATTAAATATTAATTTTTAGGCCGGAACTGTGAACAGAGGAAGTAATACAGTGGCAGCTGGTATGGTTGTGAACGATTGGTGTGCATTCACAGGCATGGACACTACGTCAACTGAGATAACTGTAATTGAATCAATATTCCGTCTGAATGAAGCTACACCTTCCGCAATTGCAACGTCTATGCGAGCTAGTTTAATTGAAAGGTAAAGTTGGTGGCATATAATCTATGTAGGTATGATATTTAACTAACATTTTTCAGCATGACATAAGCGGTGGGTTCGTATTTGAAGTTGAAGCTCAGGAAGTGATCATTATAATTTGTATTTTCGTATATTTTAATAAGATTTACATAGAATGATTTAGGTTAAGTTAATATATAAATAAAAACTTTCCGAGATCAAAGTAAATAAAGTGTCCTCTGATTAAATATATTGATTATTAACTTGATTTGTATAATAGGTAGCCAATAAATTTGTCTTATCTTGAGTATAATTATTTTCAACACCTGCTGATTCCTTGATAATATACAATTGATTATGGACTTTTTACAGTGCGCCCAGAATTCACTTAAATTAAGACAAAAAGGGTTTTAATAGTACCAACACCTCTTTGCGCTAACACTAAATAAATGAAGACTCAGAAGTTCAGTTTCTCACACTAATGACAATGAAATAGTAATAAAAGTTCTAAAATTTGAATGTAGATCATAGAATCATCTGACATGTTAATAATTTTGCCTAATTTAACTGAATCTACCTCGCTTTACGATGTTCTGGACACACTGTATACAGGGTGTCCGTTTTCATTAGATTGTAGGGATAATTTTTTTGTTTTAAAAGCTCAAGAAACGATTAAATTAAAATTGTGCAGAAGTTAGAGCAAAATTGTGTTATTACAATACGTAACAAGCTTGCAATATTCAGTTCTTCAGAGATTTTTCAATATGAGCCAGTTCAAATTAGAAAATATCGTAAGTCTGCTCTAAATTCTGTCATTTTAATCTTATTCGCAGTAACAGTTACTCATAAACCTGATGGAAAGTGGGCACCCTGTATGATGTAATTCAAATTTGTAGGTACTGAAAATCAATACTTGTAGGCATGTGCAGTGAGAAAGCTACAACACCATATGTTTATGCAACAATATGATACACACAATTCTGCAAGAATTAGCGAGAATAAATGCACTCTCCTTCCAGTAAGACTTTTTTATTTTTATAAGACTAGCGGAAATAAAGTTACTGGATTTATATTTTTTACGCAAAGGTAGGTAAATGTATATGCAGCTTCTATTTACATTCTAACTATTTCACTATTGCAGTTAGTATAGTTTTAACAAGTTCTGCAGCACAATGGCAACATATCCCGGCATGAATTTGCGGGGGGAAGTGAGGGAGAGTGTCTCGTTAGATGAAGACGATCTCAGTGATGTCGAAGACGAAGTTTTCATTCGTGATGGAAAAAATGGATACAAAGTAATTGCCGTTATAAAAAGTTATACTGTTTCTATGTATTCCCTTTGCAGTTTGAAGATATAAGCGTAAAAAAGCCGTTGATGGCACCGCGCAGGAAAGCCGGCAGGCCTGACTTGAGCACAAGAATTAGAAATAGGCCCCCTTGTAAGGCTCTATGTAGACTGTGCTGCTATGCTTTTGTTGCCCTTACGGTATTAATAGGTAATTTGTGCCAATTGAAATGCGACCTGCTTGCTAAAATGGCTATTTCAGGCCTCATAGTGTTGGTAGTGATATTGGTATCGCTATTTCCCTTGCCACTAGACAAGCTGAAAGAGTGGATCATATCAAAGACTAATGAAAAAGAACCTGCACCAAAAATAGTGCCATGTAGTGACTTAAAAGTTAAGGATGTGTGGACTGTGAATTTTCCAAAATTGATGTCGGAATCTTCTGTACAAATTCTAGATGTAAATCAAGATGGTGTGAGTGATATACTGTTTGGATTTGGAGCAGGTAGGAATAATTAGTAAATTATATACAACACGTCAATTGTGTAACATATGGAAAATTTCCATTATTGATTTCGCAGACTTTATTTTTAATTGTCGGGTCTTGGAACATATTGAAGATTTTATTGAATTCTTCAACTTCAAGTTTGAAATGTCATTAATTTTTTCTTAGTAAAAAATTGTGTTTAAGCAGGTGACGACAATACATTACCACAAGAATTATTTTGTGGTATATTCATGGGCGTATCTCCACCTTGTCGGGGTGGACTGATGGCACTGAATGGGAGTGACGGGAGCATGTTATGGAGGCGCTGGTTTGCTCACACGATTTTCAGCCTTGTATGTACCGTTGATGTCAATGCTGATAACATAACGGATTGTCTAGTGACAGGAAAGGGCGGCGTAAGTAATTGGATCCTACCTTAATTAACTATTCTAAAATGCTATTCATTTAGATTTTTTCTGTTATAAATGCCCAGAATGGGACTGTACTTTGGCAGTTTTCTGATAAAGTTAAGGATCCAACATTAGTGATGGATATCTACTGGGCTAACTTTATTCCTGATCAAGATAATGACACCGTGCCGGACATTTTAGCATCACATACTTCGCAAAAAGGTAATAAAGTTAACATAGCTACGATCAACACTTTAATAACTTAACATAAAAAGAAGGTTTTATTTCTATATTGGCATTTTCTTTGAAACAGCAAAATATGAGATCTGTAGGTATTTATAGGTAGAATAGAAACAGATCTACAGTGGGTCTGATGGATTGTAAACAACAATTGACATAGATAGATATCTACTAAAGTAAGACCGTTAGACGCGTTAGAATTTGTTGGTGCAAATATTCTTATTAAATAGGGTTCCTATTCTTTTTGAAATAACTTTTCCGAGTATATTTATCGATTTTTCCTTCTTCTTTCTTTAAACTTCTTTTGTATAGTCCAACTTTACAGTTAAAATTCAGCCCAAACACGATATCGTTTGTTGCAATTATTTACTCTTAACAAAGAATTGATAGTTGTTTGTTGTTTTTACTTCTCATCACTTTAGTTTTATTAATATTAAGCTTCATATTGTATATTTCACTAATATCGTGGTCTATAATCCCTCAGTACTGTTAGCAAACAATACTGAATCATCTGCGTATCTGGTCACCTCTCTGTTCACCAAGATATCTTCATCGATCGCATTTAGAGCTTTGCCAAAAAGGTGTTCTGAATATAAATGAAATAACAGAGGAAATAGTAGACAACCCTGTCGCACCCTCTGCTTACTAGATTTGGTATCTTCTAAGCGGATAGCAGGGGTTTGTTGTTATTTCAATGTCTTGTTATGTAACCCCTCATGCTTTAGTATCTCTAGTAGTTTTCCAAAACCCAGTCGAAATAAATAAAACACACATACATGTGACAGCTAACATATCGTGCATATTGCGTTTCTGTTAAATACTCTTCTATTTTTTGCTAGATGTGTTTGGGAATGACGCAGAGGAAAACATTTATAATGTGACTGATTAGACTTGTAGTCCTGTATTTTTCATATTTGTTAGTGTTTGTTTTCTTTGGTAAAGATATGAACATTTAATATCATGAAGTCTTTTGGTGGTTGTCTACTAATTTAAAAAGATCTCCGAGAGTGTTATCCGGTTCTGCTGCTTTATTGTTCTTGATTTGGCTTATTGCTTTTAGTACCGCTTCCTTACTAATTTATGGTCTCGTAGTTGTATCTGGTATTGCAATTTCTTTTCGGTGCTGTTCATGGAACAACTCCTCCATTCTTTCCATCATTGAAGTTTTTCTTGTGTAGTAAATAATAATTCACCCTCCTTGTTTGTTAGATATTCAAAGTTGGCTTTTTTATTGATTATGGTAAATGTTTAACTTGTTTATGAAGGTTGAAGTGACCGTGCTTTGGCCCAGCTTCTTTATTTTTGAGCATTTATCTGCTAACCATGATTCTTTTACCTCTTTGAGTTTCTCTTTAGAGTTGTGAATTTGCGTGTATCGGTGGAAACTTCTCTTTTTATATTTACGTCTTTCATCCATGAGACCTAGTATCTCATTGGTCATCCATACATTGTGTTTAACTTTTGTTTAAAATTGTTTAAGAAGATAATTATGTTGTTACAGTCTAAAACGGGGTTTACGACACCGCGCCGGCTCATACAAAAACTAAACGGCCGGCGCGGACGATATTTTACATAATCGGGACAAAGACTCACTTAGGCCGCTACCCAACTCGCAACAAGAAAATGCCGGCTAAACATCAGTGGAGCGAGGGAGGGTTCTTTACGAGATTACCTACGAGCAACGGCCAAAGGGGCGGTAAACATTGATAAAATTTAATAAGGCGCCACCCGGTTTCATTGACATAAACGAAAACACAAGGATAGACCCAGAATAAAACCGGAAAATCAAGTGAGCCTACCTTCTAACTTATCACCTTGGCCAAATCTGAAGCTCAACGGGAATGGAAAATAGCAGCCTCATGACCTTCAGCAGCGGCAAGTGTCGCCAACTTACCTGTTACGCTTAAACACTCAGACACCGCCGTACATATATCTTTACACAGTAGCCTGAAAGTGGGCATGCACAGACTCGTCGTAAACTCTAACGCCTCATTCAAAATACTGATCTATTGGTCTCACACATATAAATTAGCGATACACAGAAAGGCAAACACAAATATGGACTAAACTATATAGCCCAGCTGGGAGACGCTTTAACTATAATTAAGTCATCGCACGGAATTAGTGATTAATGGCGTCGGCCAAGCGATACCGCGTTTACAAGCAAAGGCACATACATTGGGCCAGAACAGATGAACGAATTTGAAAATCGATAGCATCGACCAAGCGATACTGCGTTTACAAGAAAATCCAGCGACAGGAGTTTGATGATTAATGTTATTTACATGCTACCTGATCATTAAAGTTAATTACATGTTACCTGATTAGTCATGCCGAGCTTTGGCGTCACGGCGGCTAGTGGCTCGTCAACTGCAATGAACGGACTGAAGGAGGCGTGGGAAGCAAGCGGCACCTGCAGCTAATCCACCAACGTGGCGAGGTTGAATTACGTCTCCCTTGGAGACGAACAAAACGGCGGGACCGAAGATTTGTACAGCTTTGCGATATGAATCCCCAGTTAAGGGAGAATGGCCTCTTCACGACCCTACGAGATCATGCAAAAACTGACGGTCACACTGACACACAAGGCACCACAGCTCACTCCACTAGCAAAAAACCACCTCTCGCTTTGACAGCCCGATCAGAAGTCCAACACAGAAAGCGGAATGAAGCTGTAGCAGCACCAAAAACGACGGGCCGCCCACGTCCTAAGGCGCGAACGGCACGCTCACGAACAAGCGTCTCAAACCGCCGTCGGAAATCAACTAACTCGAAAACGAAAGGAAGCCATCTTCCGCGCCAAAACGCGCGATCACAACAACAGATGTAGCTAATCAGAACGCAGTAAGCCTCGCGTGGCAACGGCAGGCGAGGCAGCCTGAATACGAAAGAATGCGATTGAACGAATGCCTCTCTGTCGCACTCACAGGGCTTTGTTTTAAATTTACTGCAGAAAAACACTCCAACAGCCAGCTGCAACTACGACGGCGTAGAGTTTAGAGCGGTACGGGGTTGCGTGCTTGTCAACTTTAGAATTTTAGATATTAATAGCTGAAGAGTTATACGGTAAAATATGACTGAAACGGAATCTATACACAAGCAAGCTCGTAAAATATAAAAATGGCCTGACAATGTTAAAAAAACATTATAGGAAAAGCATGACTTTTTGTTATATGAATAAAAAATCAATTTAGGCAATATATAATTTAATAATTAACTAAACGTTTCGCTAATAGTATTAGCTTCTTCAGTAAACATTTGTTACATTGTATAAGGTGTTAAAATTTGCAAATCTGAAATAGGAAAAAAAACACATTAGATAAGCGAACACATAAAATTATTCTTTACTTGCGTACTTGCTTGTGATATAATGAAGGTTTGGAATGTATATTACGACATTTATAGTTATTTCATATTAAAAACAGAATATTAAAGGAATATTTGCATATTCCATAATTAAAATTATGAATTGGCAGTACATGTGTACATAATTGAAGGCATACAATTTAACAAATTTTTACTGAAGAAGCTAATACTATTAGCGAAACGTTTAATTAATTATTAAATTATATATTGCGACAAAATGATTTTTTATTCATACAACAAAAAGTCATGCTTTTCCTATAATGTTTTTTAACAATATTGAAATAATTATATCTTTAAACTATTCAAAATTAATTGTCAAATACTTTATTCTTTAAAACTTTAACTCTTGTATTTGATCTTAGTTAGATCCAGCTGTTGTGGTTAGAACCTCTTTAACGAATTAGCATTTAACATTGTCTTCTATCCGTTCATCTTAATTTCTACATGTCGAGTCTATGTACTTTCTCCTTTCTTACTACTTTTTCCAGTTTTAACCTTAGTTTGGCCAATAGCAGGTTATGCTCAGAGTCATGCGTTCCGTGATATGTTTCAGTTGATGTAATATTACGATAATGGCTGGTAATTGAAAGAGTTTATGTACTTGCTATATATATATATATAAATAGCAATGCCCACTCTTTCAGAGTAGCCTCCCGCTCGTGTCCCCCTGTAGCTAGCTGGAGGCACTTTTGATTTGATTATGGTGGTAAATTTACTTTGGATTGTAACACAGTGAACATTTGTTTACCGTCGAAGTTTGACAGTATTTGAGTTTATGAACAAATAAATTGCGTTCATTCTGAAGTTTAATATGTGTAAACTGCTCTTTAAATACATTGGAATGTACCTATACTATCCCTAGACAAAATATTAAGGCACTGGGTTCTTCTTCTAAGAAATGTGACAAAAAGAACATTAGAGTCAGATCTATCATAAAACGTAGTTTGAATTCGGTATAGGTACTTTTTTAATAGCGATTAATCCCAGCATTGGGCGAAGTCGTGTCTGTGATTTTCTTTGCAAGCCGATTATCTCAAATCTCTGCTACTTAGGTGCGGAGAGCAATTTTTTTCTGCTGTTGTGTGCGAGGAATGGCAGAAAAGTAATGAGACTGATTTTTTTGCAACAATTTTATTTTATTTTTATATATCAATATTATCTCCTTCAAACTAGATCCCTTGGACAGCTACACATCGGCGGAGGAGTTGTTTTCAGTATTCATAGCAGTGCTGGAACGCTTCAATTGAAATAGCCAGCAGCTTTTCGGTTACGCTCCTTTGGATGCTTACGATAGTACCAAGATGACGTCCTTTCAAGTGGACTAATCCTGGGGAACAAAAAAAGTCACTCAGACTGAGATTAGGCGAATAGGGAGGCTGGGGAACCACAGCAATCCCTTTTTCCATCAAAAACTGGTTGATGGAGATGGCCGTGTGAAAGGGGGCGTTGTCATGGTGGTGCAGCCAAGTGTTCGCAATTTCTTCTATGACGTGAAGCACCCTTCTTCTGAGCTTTTCAAGGACTTCTGTATAAAACCTTTGTTGAAGGTTTGTCCTGGAGGCACAAATTTTTTGTGAACGATCCCCCTACTGTCAAAAAAAAACAAATGAGCATGATTTTTGATTTGCTCATTTGAGCTTTCTTCGGTTGAAGAGATCTGTCAATGTGCCACTCTTCACTTTGACATTTTGTTTCGGGTCTATTTGAAAATCCATGATTCGTAACTGAAGAAACCTCGGTTACTTTCGATTCACATTCTTCCGATTGTCTTTCTGTTCAATAGTGAAGTTTTTTGACACCATGTTGGCATCACCTTTCTCATCTCGAGTCAAAATCTGAGGAAGGGTAAAACCACTCAAATTTAACTGACTACGCATCAGTCTCAATGTTAGTCGACGGTCTGAGCATACAAGAGTGCTTACTCGTTCTACATTTTTCTCAGTTTTTGATGTTGAAGGCTTCCTTGAGCGAGGCTCGTATTCTACTGCTTCTAGACTCTCCAAAAATGCTATGGCCTTCTGAAAAACTCTTGTTCTTGATAAGGAATGTTCCCCATAGGCTCATTACAACTTTTTGTAGGTCAAACTCGCAGATTCACCAAGCTTAATGCAACATTTAACGGCGCACCGTTGCCCCAAATTTCGCTTTTCCATTTTTCATAACGCACTATCAAAACAAAACTTCACTTATCACGTTCTCTAGGGTCTCATAGTTAGCACACGAGGTTGAAACTTTTACTGGGCGTCTAGGAGGGCAGGGGTGCCAGATCGTGTCAAGCTGAATTCGTTAGCTTCGTCAGAAAAAAACGTGAGATTTCGGAAATGGATGAGATTTGAAACTATGGATGCAAATTAAAAAAAAAAGCTATTTTAAAATTAATAAAATATGGAATATATGTTTCAGATTTAGTAACATTGAGTACATAGGTTGTACATACTTACATAAATAACTGCAAGAGAATTATAAACATTTTAAATAATTGCCATAAATAAAAAAATTAAATTAATATAAAGTAAATGTTAAATGAACTAAATATTCTATTATAGAAATAACATATGAATTCTAAAAATAAAAATATGGCTACATAGAATATACATAGACCTAAGTATACAGAAAAAAAATGTTCGGCTACTCAGAATCTGAGTCCGGGATGACTGGTTTGGAGTAGGGGTGTTCGATATCACATACTAGGTATCGAATAACGAATAAAATTAAATATCGAATATTATTCCATATATCGAAATTCGAATAACTTATTCGGCTAACTAATTTATTCGAATAATTTATTGCAATAACTTATTCGAATAACCAGTTTATTCGAATAACTAACTTATTCAAATAACTAATTTATTGAATAACTAAGTTATTGGAATAACTATTCAATTATTCGAAAGTTATAAGCTATTGCTGTACACCCCATTTTATTATATTTTAGGTTTAGATAAATGATTGAACATTTACAAAATGAATGAACAAAACGAACGAAAAAAAAAACATTTCTGAGCAATAAAAAGTATGCAAATCGTGATACTTAAAATTAAGTAGGGCAAACACTTTGTTTACAAGAACCAGAAAAAACGTTCCACGCATAGAAATTATTTTATTGGAGAACATTTTTACAATTCCCTGAAGGAGAAAAAACTTTGAAATCAATACGCAAGTTCGAGTCAGTATTTTTTATTTATATCAATAAACAACATTCAATTATACAGACACAAGTGAAATTTTTATTCATGGTAAAAAAAATGATTCTTCGGTGTGTTCGGACGTTAGTGATGCTCGGGTGTCGACAACTATAGATCCACCGCGACTAACAACCCTTTCGGAGGGACTTTTATCGATTAGCAGTTCATCAAGTTTTTCATATTTCTCAAATTCCAGTTTACAAATTTTTATTCGAATAAATTTTTATCCGAATAATTATTTATTCGGTAATTCAAATAACTTTTATTTTAATATCATTATTCGATATATCGACTTATTAGATATATTATTCGAATTATCGATACAAATGCACAGACCTAGTTTGGAGGCATAAAGTACTTGACTGTTCATGTTTTTAATTAAATCTATGCTTATCTTGAAATTATGTAAATACCTATTTCTTGAAAGAACATTTAAATCTGCTTTCAACCGCAACTTGTAATTTCTTTATGTTAACCATAGATGGCAGCAGTATTTGATGATAATGCGGGAAATGATAAAATAACTGACAGCATACATTAAATCATATTACGACTAACAAACATTTTTTTTTCTTTTAATCATTTATTGTTACAATTTTTTATAAAATTATTTTAAATAGAATTGATACAAAAACCGTGAGATAAATAATCCTTATCGTGAGATTTGCAATGAAATCGTGAGAACTCACGATAAATCGTGAGATCTGGCATCCCTGCAGAAGGGACTGATGTACAAGCTGTGTGGAGGGGAGCCCGCAGTGTTGCCAGATCGCTCTCAGTGTTGCCAGTCTGATTAGTTTTCTGTCATACCTCGTATGTCATAGTTATCCCATATATGTGACTAGCCCATCTTCACTTGAGTTTGCTACGTTTTTGCACTACCTGTACTGTTTACTAAGTCGACTTAATTCAGACAGTTTTATATGATCCTTTATTTTCACATTTAACATAATTCTCAACAATTTATTTTCTGTCCTATTTAATGTTTAGATTTGTTCATTGGTGTATATATTGTGTGTAGTTTAGTTATTCTACCTCATAGACCAATCTTCAGGGGCAACCAATGTTGAATTACCTACAAATAATATTATTACTATCGGAAAATTGCATCTTGTACGTGGTTTAGTTTTGCACTATCAAATTTTATAGCATTGATGATAGAGGTTTTTGTAGTAGTTTTCCCTTGAAATTTATTCCATTATTGACCCACTTTGGTCACCTGAAGACTTCTAGAACTGTTGTTATCGCACAAACGCGACTTTGCAACATAAAAACGAGAAATATACGTAGAATTACGCGGCTCTAACTCCGTTACGATGTACGGTAACAAAGGTTGCTCCTACTAAGGCTCAGTTGGGAGGGCGGGTCCTTGACGACCTTTGAGTTAAGGCGGGTCTTTGATGACCTTTGAGTTAGGGCTAGAATTCCATTAAACGAGATAAAAGACGTTAAATATTGATGAGCCAGATTTGGGCTAAATCGGGAAAACAACATCAGCAACACAGGTGAACACACTCTGAACGTGGAAGCAAGTGATTCACCTTTCCACTTCTACCTTGGCACAGCGTGAGGTAGCGACTGCAACAGCTGCATTGAAAATACCTTTCGTTACCCTTGCTTACAATCCATCAGATTCCTGTACATCAAAACAGAACACAAAAAGGCATGCAAACACCAATGAAAAACGTAGATAATTAACAATAAACTGCTCAAGGACAGGTCTAACGAGTAGCTTCAGAATGTGTAGTTCAAAACGTGACCACCGAGCTTCTGTAGATGGCGCCAAGTGGACAAACCGCCACTGTGCTACAATGCTTGGAAATTTTGCAAAGTGGAAAGCCAAAACCAAATAGCGCATGAAGGTGCTCGGGACCTTAGCAACAACTTTGCCCCCTTTCAAAATTTCGATATCTGTAGCCGTTCGAAAGTTACAGGCGATCCGGACGGACGGACGGACGGACGGACGGACGGACGGACGGACGGACGGACGGACGGACGGACGGACGGACGGACAAAACGTTCGCATAAGTACGCTGAAGCTACTAATAAACTCTATTAAAGTAATAAACTATGTGAATATCAATGAACATGGAAATGTTTACTGGTTACAGTTAAAAATTACAGGCAAAAGGGGTTAGTTAGGTTAAATTGCGACGTTTAAACTAAACACAGCGGTACAATGATAATCAAACGATATAGCTACCATTCAAACAGTAATAACTTTAAATTTGGCACAAAAGAACTACGTTACAGGAACGAAATTTAGCGACAATTACTTCAGTAATGGTACAACAACGGCTATTTGAGCTTAAAACGGAAAACAACATGTAGACAACAAAACTTGACGGTATTGTTCAACATCTTTCGATTTAAATCAACCAAAGGGCGCAAATTTGCCCAAACACTTCGGAAATCACTTCACTCTAAATGTGTAGGCGGTGCAAAGGTTAATAACTAAAATACCTGATAGGAAGTCAGACGTGCTAAATTAAGTTGTTCTCCAGCTGCAAATCGCATCCCAAGCTATTGCCACAAAATGCGAACAGGAACTACTGAGAACCCACAAGAAGGAGCGATATGCAGGAACAAGGCATCGATAATGTTTACCACAGCCAGGGGTCGGCAGGGCGATAATCTACTCAACTGGTGAAAAGACGTAACAAAACTTCCAATACAGGAACAACGGGACGAACCCTCAACGTGCTAGATACAACATGACGTCTTAGTTAATCTAGAGCTGGTACCTTTAAGAGTCCGGTAAAGGATCCTCCGTAGCCATAATTAAGGGTCTCGTAACCCCACGGTAATGGACTCTTGACCACACTAACTTGCTTGCTTCCCTTGAACCCTGACAGCTAATGCACACATCACGACAAGGGCTACCACGAAAACGAAACAGTTCAACTTCTTCAGAGGGCACCCTGGGGCCAGAGTGGAAAATCGACACACGTGTTTTGTAACTCAGAGCCGGGGCGGTAATCAATTGCTTAGCCTACGATCCTAAAAACCAAATGAGACCACGCAGGCGCGACTTAAGTGCGTTCTCTCTTTAGCTTATATGGAACGTTCGGAAAATTCCAGGCTGATGCAACTTTTGACTCAGCAGATGCCTGTGCCCGCCGGAAAGTTTTGGACCATCAGGCAACGGCGAAATTCTTGGAATCCGATAAGCCAGACTGCAACATAGCGTGCAGGAACAAAGCTCCATTTAGAATTGAATTTTGACGAATATAAATGAACTGCAAAGCATTAGCATAGATATAAAATAAGCGAAAATAAAGATCGTATGGACTAAATGTTTGAGGCTTCAACATTAAACTATGAATTTGGGCATGAATTATGCGAGAAATATAAGAACGTACTAATTTTGAAGAATTGTCCTTACACTGTATTAAATAACTTGAGTGATAGAGAATCATCTTTCCCAACCTCTTTAAGTGAACAATTGATCTTTGCAGTAGTTTTATGTTAACCCTCCAGTACCCGTTCAAAATTCTAAGACATCAGTACCCGCACCGGTCTCGCAGTCCGACACCCTTCTGCCACCTCCTTAAAAATAATAAGATATCTTATGGCATTAGTTTCTTGTTCACTAACGTCTTCCTAATCAGATATTTCCTGTTCAGTGTCACTGTTCATTTTCAATAAATTATCTTCGTCAGACGGTGGCACATCTTCATAAAAAGCGTTGTCGACATCCTCTTCCGCTCTTACATCTCGCATCGTCTGTTCTAGTCGCGCCTGTTCTTTCTCATAAAATCTGCCATGACTATAATAATGTTTTAGTACAACAGTGTTACTAAAAATTCAAAAAATACTTCCTTCACCTCACATTGGTCGTATATCAAAGGTAAAAATAAAAACAACTCGGGTACCCGCTTCGGTCTCTGAAACCGAAATTATAAATAACTTTTAAACCACTGCACGCACGAACTCAAAACTGCATACGGATCTTCAATGGCAATATATAGGAAGGTAGTGAAATGGGCGGTAAACTAACGTTGGCACATTAAGTAATATAATGCATCATGTGTTTGCTCGGTCTCACAGACCGTAAACGGGTACTGAAGGGTTAATATTACTATGGTTAAATATGTTTTTATTAAATTCACAAATTTCTTGTTTATGCATTAAGCTACCAATTATTGAAACAGAAGCTGGTGTTGTGCTGAGTCAAAAGTGTATTTGATTATTTCTTAGTTATTTATGTCTTTTTCTATGAATTAATATGATAGATTTTGTCCGTTGCTGGGGATTTTCGTCTCTAGAATTATGCTAAACATTAATTATACAAAATGAGGTTCCCAACAGTTGTATAAATGAAATTGACCGTAAGTACAATTACAGGTCGATCAAGAGAAGGACATTTAATTGTAGTATCTGGAAAAACAGGCAGTGAGATCCAACGAGTATCCACTCCCAACAACATGGAAATTTATTACGCGCCACAACTGCTGCAGCAGGCTGATGGGAATCATTCGGTCTTATTCGGCACTGGGAGTCCCACCGTTCCTGGAAACCTAAGTATGGTACCGCTGAAAGACATCCTGGCCGGAAATATGGTATGTAAATTTGATGTTGTAAGTCCAGTGTAGTATGGTTTGTTTGCAGACTCCTCGAACTTTGTACCAAGATGCTCACAAAGGCATTCTGTCTCCGGTAATATTGGTTGACATAACTGGGGATGATCAACCGGACATTGTAGCTGCCATGTTTAACACAACCGTGGTGGCGATAGATGGGAAAAATTTGACACAGATATGGAACTACAGCATTCCCAATTCGCAAACGTTTAGCATTCCTACTCCGGGGTATTTCAATGACGACAACGTTACAGACTTTCTTGTTAAATACCAAACTGGTCCTGATTTTCCTACATATTTTTATTCTCAGGTGATTGTAGATAGATAAAGAAACTAAATTATTGTATTACTACCAGGGCCGGCATCTTTGTGTTTTGCCGTGTGTTGCTCTTACCTCTAAAAAGAATAAATAGCAGAAATATCAAAATGATTGGCAAAAAACTGTTTTAATGCCAAATAGTCCTAAATATTTGATATAATAACGCTCCATGACAAGATGATCAATAATCAATAATCAAAGAAGCGTAAGAAACAGTAACACCAAGAAACAACAAACCACACCTGAAAACTGGAATAACAAAAAGACGACTCAGCACTTTTAAAAAACTATCGGCGAATAAGCTTTCTAACACAGATATACAAACGGTTTATGGGAATAATCACAAACAAACAGAATGGAGAACAAGTTGAACTAGCATTCCGTAAACGTAAAGAATATAGTGCATGCGACCATCTCCTAACCGTAAAAATACTTCTAGAAAAATCAGTAAAAAAAAACTTTTCACTCCGCATGGCATTTGTGGACTATGAAAAGATTTTTGACGCAATAGAACACTGGGCAATAATGGAGGAATTAGACAAGGCACGAATACCATCGATATAAAACCTTATTAGAAAATTTATCTAAGAAAGCAAAATCAACCATCAGACTACATGAAAACAGAAAAAAGAGGAAATTGGAAAAGGGAACACAAAATCACCTACGGTTTTTACCCTGGCCCCGGAATCAGTTTTGAAGAATCTGGAATGGAGAAGAGTAGGAATAACAAAATAGAAATAGAAATAGAACGAACTAGAAGACTAGGATGGCTTGCCTTTGATCAACTGGCATATATTCTCAAAAACAGAAAAATTCGTCGATACATCAGAACAAACTTTTTTGACCAATGCGTGCTGCCTTTGCTGTCATATGGAGCACAGACATGGACCCTCACGAAACAATTGCAAATAACCCAATAGCTGATGAAGAGACCTATGATAGGAATATAATTAAAAGACAGAAAGCAAAATGATTGGATCAGGCAAAAAACAAAGGTAACTGATATCAAACAGAGAATAGCAATCTAAAATGGGACTTTGCTGGTCATATAGCCCGCATAGCAGATGACCAATGAAATTCCAAGATTTTGCGATGGAGACCATAGACCGGCAGAAAAAGAAAATGAAAGTCAAACACAAGGTGGTAAGACTAAATAAAAATAGTGGTAGGACTGAGATATATGAGAAATGCACAAGATAAAGGACAATGGAAACAGAGGGGAGAGTCTTATGATTAAGACTGGTCGCAACAAAGCTTATAAAAAGAAGAAAAATTGATATGCAGGTTGTTAAAGTATTAAATTGGTCTTATGACACTCACGGATGAGCGAGTATCGCATGTTAACAAATTCGGGTTATGGGCACGCTCACCCTGAGAATCGTCAAGAACAGGCTAAAGGCCTCGGCTCAAATAAGTTCAGGGAGATGGGCGTGTTTCAAAACGGTACACCACAGGGCAAGCGTGTCGATAAGTATATAGGATGTTGCTAAAGAAATGGGCGCCACAAGATCCAAATCCGGGTACCTACGTTCGACTGGACCTTGAGGGTCAAACGGGGCGAAAAATACTCAAATAACTATATGTGGAGCCACAGTGCAGCGACAGACACAACGACCTACCTGAAATGCTTATTTGCCACGTCCGGACCTCACCTTACAATGGTCGTAACACAGTGACACAGTCACCCTGTAAACAAACATGCACAAGACACGAAAAGAAAAAGAATAAGACGGTACGGTTAATACATCTATTGGACCACTTCAAGTGACCTACCAAACATCATACAAAAATACTGGTATCTTCGGCTCGTAAGAATGGCTTAAAGGGTACGCCCAGCTGGGAAGCGCTTTTACTAAAGGTTGCGGCGCAGAGCTGAGCCGAACAACAAATCCAGGCCGAATGAGGTTATAACGTCGGCTTAGGCCTCAACAGGCGTGACGCGCGAGTATAAAACCTGAACTTGAGTTCGAGTCATCAGACCGCCCTGACTTACAGTGAAACATTTGAGAATAGCAATCGCTACATTTGTGCCAAACTTAAAACGGGTTAATTTACAAAACCAAGCTGCCTTGCAGCACTGTACTTGAGTGTACTCTACATTAATTATACGTCAAACGCAAACTTGAAAGGCTAATTTACAAAACATAGTTATCTTGCAGCACTGAGTGTTAGAACACTACGTTAAATTTTATTCAGAGTGTATTCTGCATTTAGTACTTAATTTTACAGAAACAAAAACTGTCTAGCGGCACAAAATGTTAGATCACAACGTTATATTTTAATCGGGGTGTACTCTGCATTAGTACTGTGTCGAACTCAAATTTAAATTATTAATTTACAGAAGCAAAACTGTCTTGCAGCACAGAATGCTATATCACAACGTGAAATGTTGTACTTGAGTGTACTTTACATTAATTATACGTCAAACGCTAACTTGAAAGGATAATTTACAAAACACAGTTATCTTCCAGCACTGAGTGTTAGAACACCACGCTAAATTTTATGCAGAGTGTATTCTGCATTAGTACTTAATTTTACAGGAACAAAACTGTCTTGCAGCACAAAATGTTAGATCACAACGTTATATTTTAATCAGAGTGTAATCTGCATTAGCGTTGTCTCGAACGCAAATTTGAATGATTAATTTACAGAAGCAAAACTGTCTTGCAGCACAGAATGTTAGATCACAATGTTATATTTTAATCAGAGTGTACCTACTCTGCAATGGTTATGTATCAAACCCAAACTGGAATGTACTATTGCATTATTTCAGCATTGGGCGCCGACTTAAAGGGTTAAGTTACAAGAACATGCGAACGAACTAGTCTATTGCACAATTTTTACCTTGTTAGCAGGCTCAGCCTGCAGCGGCGGTGGCATTCAAAGCAGTGTCGGTATATCGCTCGCACCTGGGTGTTTGACAAGAGCCGAAAGGTTACGGCGTTCTCTAGAATTCTCTAAAAAGAGCGGATTGTGTACGGGCCACGTCGACCATTACACAGCTAACAGCGGAACCGTTGTATAGGTAATTTCAGGAACGACGGCGGAAAAATTGGCTTTAACAAGCCCACATATGAACTGAATTCCCACAACGACTCGCCACGGACTTCTCTAACCCACACACGAGTGCACACCAACGTCACCAAGCAGCGTCTGTCTCCGACTGCCGAGAAAAAAACCCCACTTGTGAACACAGCTGTGCCTCGAGAGATTCACCCCGGCCAATCACAGCGCAGGATGCGCTAGAGACGCTCAACACGTGGTCGCCCACCAGCGAAACAAGCAGAGGCAATCCTTGTTGTGCTCATGGGCTGAATTTTAAATAACTTGCAAATCAACGCGCTTACGACTACTGGGACACGCAGCTGCACGAAACCAAGATGACAGTGATGCACAAAGATTACAAATTAGAAACAATGATGAAAGGGGTGTACAAAGTTACGAATGGCTATACTTGATACTAAACATTGCAGTATTATGCGATGAACTATGCCTAAAATGGACTCTAAATACAGGCAAACTCGCCACTTATGTACCAAAACTGTTTTAAAGGTTTGTGTAACTGATTAAATCATTGAGAAATGTAAAATGGCCTGACAAGGTATCAGTACAGATACGTACATAAGATCAGGTACACAAACCACCAGGCGTTAGTGAACTAATAATGCTTGGAACAGTACACTGCGAGTATTGTGACTGACTGTAGAAGAGAACAGCATGTAACGTTGCTAATTATTTTGTATGCTTGTTTGTTATCATGGACAAGATTTAGGCATTTTGTTTGTTGTCATCCGAAGGCCGGTGTGTTGCGCACATTGTTTCGTGTGTTGTTCGAGCTCGCAAGCAACACAACTGATGCCGGGCCTGATTACTGCTATATTATAACTCAACATTTTCAGACTGTCATAATAGATGGTAAGACTGGCAAGCCAATATACAACAAACCAATAGTGGACAGTGTAGGATCCCAAATGGGTGGCTTAACGTTAGACATGGGCGGGCATGGATTTGATTTTTTTATATACTGGATGGCCGACTGTAAAAATTTTGAAGGCAACCAGGAAGTGTTTGAATTTCTGCCTGGTAAGTGTGCGTATTTTATTTTTAAAAACATTGCCAAGTTGCCACTTTCAGATAGCACAATTCATCAAAAAAGTCGAGCGGACTTTTGCAAGCTGAGGTTCAATTCTTCCATGGTTGCAAAGCTATATGCTCTGAACCAGTTTGACCAACCACCTGGCATAGAGATATACAACTCAGGTAAGCGATTGTAAATATTCAGTCTCTTTTCCCAAATCTTTTACTTCTTTAGAAAACCGCATACTTTCGGAATATAACAATACCAAAACTCCAATGGACGAAGTGAAAGCATATCTGAGTGGGCATCCAGAGGTACAGTTTCGAGTGCCGGAAGGGCCTGCCTTGTTGTCTGAAGAAGCACCCGCTGCACAGGATTATGATCAAAGCCAAGATGTCTTTAGAAATATCAGATATAAAGACGGATCGAGCTTCAGGCACAAAGATAATGGACAGGGGCTGATACGAGACTTTACAAGAGATGACGTTAAACGACGCAAGGATCCAGAGCAAGTCAGTTGTTAATAATAAAATTAGTTGCAATTTTTATTTTTAACTTTCTTAGGTTCAAGAAAAATTTGAACCTGGTTTTGAACAGACGCCCGATACATGGCAACCAAAAATTCCTGCGTTCCCAAATGAAGATTTAGAGGAAGATTACAATACGTATGACGACCCAGATCCTTCCAATTTTTACAACCCGAACAAATTACTGCTGAATGAAAATGTTCCAAATTCAAACAGCCGGGATCCCCGGAGTAAATCAGAAACTGCAACCGTTAACCAACCGGTACCGGTGCAAGTTCCCATCACAAACGACACGGAACAAGGGTCAAAGATGAGTAAAACTCTCAAGAAGAACTTAGCTGAGGATCCAAGGTATGGCATATATGACTTCAAAAACATTCAAAAGGCTCACACTCGGTTGTTACATGACTTAAACAACCTTCCTAGTGAAATTTTGCGAGATACATATTTTAAAAATAGGGAGCATCAGTTGAGGAAGTCGAGGTTTGAACAACGCGACCTGAAGTCCCATGAGGATCGCATTAGGGAAAACGAGGAGGTTCGGAAGCTCATTGATCAGGAGAAGACGACTTCGGTTAACCTCTCAGAATCACTTTGGGATTTAGAATCCGAGAAAGAACTACAAGATAGGAAGAATGGGTACTGGAGGGGTAAGAGGCAAATTAATTACAACATTGTGGGTATTCCAAAACTTACATCAGTAGGTAAGTTTTAATACGACCTCGGAGACTAGCTGGCGGCTAATTTAAAATTTTTAGGAGCACTCGCAGCCTCACTAAACAACACAAAAAATTCCATAGATATAATTTTTGTAACCCAATGGTTGCCCCCCAAAAAAGGGGCGCAAGTTATATTACAGAAAGACTCCCAGTGTGTGAGTGAAAAATTAAAGAAAGCTTTTGATTCAAAAGGTATTTCAAAAATATTAATGCAGTGAAATAGATATAATTCTGAATGTTCCACAGAACAAGTACATAAAGTAGAAAAAGAAACATTGGAGGAAACCTTCATGAAAGAATGTCTGCAAGAGCGCGGAGTGCACTTGAAGCATCCAGCTGCTAATTTCAACGTTGAAGACTCGAGGAGCTTTCCGTATTTTAACCAGGTAGCTCAATTGAGCTTAGGTCAAATGACTGTTTATAGGCTGCAGTTAGAATGCACGTGTCGTTCGTTGAAAAAAGATGAAATATGCGCCAAATTTGTAAGAGCTGAAGATCAGCATTGGGCTTCGTACTTGGGAAAACTGGGAGATGGGGTTTATGGAGGTAGGAATTAAGGAACGTGCAGTAGGTATTTAATTTTTGTTTCAACTGTACAGTGTATTTACCAAAAATTTGGCTGACAATCTTGTAGATTTGCAAGTGCATATTGTGATTACCTGTATTTGAAATCTTGTGCAGCAGTTTTTATTGAGTGATAATTATTGATCAAGCTTATGTTTATTTATAAAATAAAAATATCAAATGGGGGGTGTTACTGGTGCCTATGTAAATATTTGACCTATTACAAGTATCAACAGTTAAGCAAGTATTTTCAGAGTAGCCAAATATAAATTAAGAATGTAACGTTCTGGAGTGTTCGTGGCCTCTTTATCATACTTTCTTTATTTCTTAGCAACCAGTACAACTCTTCTTTCTTTGATTTGAATGCAAGTTAGTGAAGTATGATGTAACAACACAACAGTTATAGAGGATAACTATAATATGAGTAAAAACTGCTGTTTGAGACTGATGTTTTTATTTGTAACGAAATGATTTTTACTTAAAACAGTTATCAGTAGTGTATTGATCATAAGGTGTATTCGTTTCTGTTGGAATAAGTATATACTCCATTCACTATAGTCCCGGATTGTCAAAAATGACGTTTTCTGGTAGTACTGTTGAATTTGTATTGGTTTTTTGTTACTATTAGGTTGGACAACCCAAAAGCGTAATTTTTAAAACTTGCGTTTTTGTTATTTGGCAGCTTTTATATATTTTTGCTTAAGTCATAACCTATAATTTATAGTTTTGACATTAATAACTTAATTAACACCTTGAACCCTGATATGGTAGTGCCAACCTCTCCCCAGAAACGGACATAAGCATCTTTCCGAAAAATGAGTTTAGGGAATACAACCCAGAAATACTCTTTCTTTAACCTGACTACCACTATACTGGCAGACCACGTGTTTTTACGGATTTGGACATATCCGGTGAGCAATTGTCGTGTTTGCTTCAGGACTGACAAAAAATATGAGAATTAAACTAGATAGAAGTTCTTGCCAGTCAAGTGGTAGTCAGTACATTATTGTATACCAAAGATACCACTATAGTGGTAGTCAGGGTTCAACGTGTTAAGTGTTTCTACCGAGTAACTATAAATGATTGAATTTTTTTTTATTAGGTTGGCACTGTTTATGTTGGTAGCACTGTAAGTCTATGTCAAATTCGAGGTTAGCAGGTTAGGTTTTGCGTCAGTTTTGACATAGAATGACGCAAAACCTAACCTGCGAACATTGAATTTGACATAGACTTACAGTGCCACCAACATAAACAGTGCCAACCTAATAAAAAAAATTTCAATCATTTATAGTCACCCGGTAGTTACCCATATCTTGACTTAATACAGTGAGCGCCAAAAAGCATTGGTCAGTTTCAATTTGTAATAACAATTTATTTGCTTAAATTACACAGTTAATCAGAACTATTTCTTAAAGACTAAGAATGGGAGATTTACTTATGAAAAATGCTGTCGGTTAAATGACTCCCCTCTTGTTGAATACACTCTTTTAAACGGTGGCCGAAATCTCTCATCACACGTTGCCGCATATCCTGCAGTATAGCTTCAATATTTTCCCGAATAAACATTTTAAGCTTTTCCAGATTTCTTATCTTTCTTGTAAATACTCTGCTCTTCAAGTAATCCCAAAGAAAAATCAGGAGTGGTTATGTCCTGCGATCTCGAGGGCTAATGAAGGTCACCATAGCAAGAAATCAGTTTATTTGGAAACGATTGTCGTAGGAGATTCGTATTAATTCTTACGGTGTAATTTGTAGCACCGTCCTGTTGAAACCAATATTCATTTACTATCTCCTCCTCTATTTGCGATAAAAAGATCTTTGAAGCATGTAATGTCTTTGAGATGTAACCGTTACCGTTTCACCAATTTTCTCGAAAAAATAAGCCCCGACAATCTTTGACGGTGAAACAGCACACCAAACTGTCACTTTCGGAGGATGTCAAACATTGAAACAAAACTCCCAAGTTTCCTATTTACGAAGAAATTATCATTGATTCCATAGGTGAAGTGTATGGGTTTTTATTAGGTATTGAAACTGACCAATGCTTTTTGGCGCTCACTGTAGTATATTACAGCCCGAGATGGGAAGTGTTTCATTACTGTCGAGAGATTAGTTAGCTGATTGAGACGCGAAGCGTTGAAATCAGCTATTATCTCGAGACTAAGTAAACTTCCTGTCGAGGTTTGTATACTATTTTATTCGCAACCACTTTATTTTAACCAATAATTGGAAAAATTATTATATTATGTTACGTCAGGTTGTGACGCGCATGAATGGATCAACGAGATTTCCAGTGTCCCTACCTACTCAGCGGTCGCACTCACTTCCCGTACTTGAGCGGGAAGTGAGTGCGGGAAGTAGCGGGCTGAAATGTACGACTTCCCCCACTCAAATGAGGTCAGGAATGTTAACATTACATATATGGTTGCGAATAAAAGTATTAACCAGGATATAAAGGATTGTTTTTAATTGGATTTTGACATTGACAATCCAGGACTATAGTGAATAGAGTTTAGTAGGTATGTGTTACAATTTTATTATATGTTAGACATTTAAATATTATTATTTATTTTATATTTAGGAACGTGTAATATTATTAATGATATAAAGAACTATTCTTTTTATGTCTTGGTTTTTATTGTCATTTGAATTACTTAAAATTAAAAATGTTTGTGCTACAGGTCATATTTCAAATGTGTATTTTAGCTACTTTATAAATCAGGCTAAAATTAGACAGAATAAGAATAATGTGCTACTTAACTCTTAACCATATAAGGTAAGTTGATGAAAACTAGAGCTGGGCAAAATATGCTGTAAAGAGAGTGCATATACAGTGAAAATGCATGAACTAGAAACATGAGTAAATCAAAACGAATTTACGATTGCCTAAAAAGACGCCAAGACCAATGCCGACAGTACAGTGGAACGAAAAATTGCATTTTTATTTTTCAATTTTAATTATGTCGTAGTTTTCAAAACGTTTATTTTATAATAAAAAAAGACTATGCAAAAGCTGAAACGGATATTTTGGCAACTTCAGGTTCCTCAAGTGAGTAAAAACTATGGAAAAAGTTATTTTTGTTAATGCATATTTTGCATTTGGGACTCTCTATTTTTTAAATAAGACTCATGTCATGGTTAACAAAAGATGCCTTTTGTATTTATATAACACTATGTAAAAGTTGGAAGTGGCATTTTGTCATCTTCAGGTTCCTCAAGAATAAGAAAGTGTGAGTTCAAAAGCTAATTTTTACCAAATGCCATTTTTAGCACTATTTGCTGTAATTAGTTTTTAGGCCCTCGTTCTGTAAATCATGCATTACGGTACATTTTTTTCTTTACTAGCAATTTTGGAAAATTTTTATTTGCATTGTTCTTTTGGAAAATTTACATTTTCATTAGTTTGCAATATTTGTTGGTCGTTGTTACTAAGGAAATCTCATACGAAATATATTGCACTGATAGCTTTACGTTGTGCTAGCCATTAATTATGCTATGACTCAATGCTTGAGATGCATTTTTATTTAGTATTAGCCGTATTATTTCTTTTCAAATCAATTTTACTTTTTAATTAAATATTACAATTGAGACTCTCAGGGGGGGTTTGCCAATCTAGTTATCTATTATTTGAAATTCAAATTTTATTGTGCTTTTATGATTGCTGACTGACATTAACTGTCAGTTTAACTTCTAAAATTGATTAAACCAAGAATTGACAAATATCCTTTATACTGACATATCCATTAATCAATTCACTAAAGTAAGTACTGTATTATGTTTATTTCACTCTTTCTTTTATTGTCTGTTATTCAAAATGCATTTATATGACTAATTAAAAACAAACCTGAACACTTCTCAAGCTTTCACTGCAAGTATCCAAATACTACAGTTCCCAATGTCCACAGCTCCTGATGTTCACAATCTGCAACGCCTACAGCTTTCAAAAACCCCAACTGTCCGTAGAATCCGTTCCTGCTCCTTTCATCAATGTCACTGTCACGCCAATAGATTCCTGGTAAGTTTCAGTATTATAGATGATCCCAAGCTAATCTTCTTTATTCCTCAGCTATACTTCGCGCAGCGAACAAATAGAGTGACTTATGCAACCCAAATGACAAATTACAAAGGTCACTTGATAACCATTATAACTATAATTACTAAAAGGATCAGAGTTGGCGACCCTTATAATTAGAACTAAATTCAATATTGACATTAAATCACTTTATGACTTTTTGAGGTTATAATCGACCAACTTAAAAACCAAGAATGAGATTTGTGCGCTTGTAATTGAAAATGTTTAGGCCTGTGGCCTGACTCTTCCTAAATCTCATTATTGGCTGCGGCGTCGAAACCAAAACCCTTTCCTCGTGATTTGGTTGAAGTTGATAGCGTTTTTTTTGAGTTCCTGCATTCCACCATTTTCAAAGACTGAATTGTGCATTTTTACTGCTGTTTTCGGAGTTACATGTAGGCTAAGTATAAAATATAGACTTGTAAAGTAGTCTCTTAAGGAGATTTTAATTATTCATAGAGCTGCCTGCATTACGGGTAACCGTAAGAAACTAGTTCGTAGTCAAGGACGTGAAAGAATCTGTATCAACTACAGATTTATGAAGGAAGAATCAAGTGGGACTCCTGCAATTTCTCTGTCGTTTGCAAGAAAACTCCAAGAAAACAAATTACTAAACCTTGCCCCAGGTCATCTGTCGATCCATTTAAAGAAGAAGTAATCCGAAGCGTGATCTATGATTGTGCCATAAAAAGAGACCTGCAATGAAAGCTGTGTTCGAAGTCGAACAAATTGAACGGGGTGTTAATTTCACTCAGAAGTTACATTCCTTTAGGCGATTGGTACATAGAATGGGTTTTCAATAGAGAAAATGTCAAAACAATAGACACGTTCTAATAGAGAAGAGAGAGATTCCAGCAAAACGTGTTGAATTTTTAATAAAATCTAAAGCCGAACGCCGAAATATTGTGTACACTGATGAAACGTACTTGCATAGTTCCCATACTGTTCTAAATGTTGGGATGATGGTACCAACAACTGTTTAAAATCCCATGCCAGTAAACGGCAGCCATTGATTGTTCTTCATAGTTATCAGTAAGAAACATTCATGTTAAGTTGAATGAAACAAAGAACAAGTATCTGGTAAAAGAAAATTATATAAACCTACACATAAAAGTTATACGATTGAGAAATTACTAGCCGAACATGGTCTTACGTAGTCCTACGATTATCCCCTTATCATCCAGAACTAAACCCGATTGGGAAAATACGGGTGTCAGTAAAGAACTATGTTGCTGCAAATAATACAACATTCAAATTAGACGATGTCAAAACTTTTGCAGAAAATAAACTTGGAAGTGTCAGTGTGCAAGAATGGAAGAATGTATGTGCAGTGTCGATAAATAGAAGTGGGAATACATTATTGATGACAGAGAAGAAATAATTATTACTGTAGACGACAGCTGTGAATCCGGTTCTAATCTATCATCTGAACAAGAAGATGATTCTGTTGCAGACAGTTTATGTTGTCAAGCGTTAGAAGAATCTATATTGTATTATTTTACCATTTATTTGATTAGTTATTTTTCTGTATTGTATTTTATGTATATTTATCTTTGCTTCACATATAAAAATAATTTCAGAAACTAGAAAGTCGTCAGATTTTTAAAGTTATTGTAAATTTGTATATTTTGTAAATCCAAATATAATATGTTCATTTTCAAACACCATCAAAGTGACAACTTATGTGACTTGATTCGCAAAGTGAAGGCGTTATTATAATTATAATCAAAGGTAAAGGTAGTACTTTGACTGATTAGGCATATAAAGTTGCCACTGTTGCTACTTTATCTGCCCAATCATAAAATAACAAAATCAAACATTTCAACAATATAATTTAATTATTACTTGTGATTTTCATCCATCATAACCATGGAAAAATTATTTCCAACGTATCAAAATTCTACCTCAATCTTGATTTTTTACATTTGTACTAAATTATTGTTTTCTAATTTTGTGACTTATTGCAGTATAAGTATTCATTTGAAAATAAAATTGTATATGGTATTTGCAATAAAAATGGCTTTATGTGCCTCAACACATAAAGCTTCTGTAAAAATATTAATTATTTCTTTTAATATAAAAACTTCTGAAGAGAAATATATTTTTCCGTCGACCTCCCTATAAAATGTGATTTTACGGACGCATTTACGTACCAAAAATGTAACTTTTTTGGACAACATGAATTTTTCGTCCGCAAATGCTTTTCGTCTGCAAACACTTGACGGCCGCACTTTACAGCCGCAAACGCTTTTCGTCCGTAAACGTTTTTCGTCCTCAACAACTCTTATAATTCGGACTTCACTTTAATTTTTTTTCAAATTATGACGGTCGACGGAAAAATTTAATATGCTATCTCGGACAAAAACTGCTTTTTATGGTCTTGCCTGATTGCTTGCCTCGGCTATCCCCTCGGCCAGCAATTGCAGGCATCGTCCATAAAAAGCCAATTTTTCGTCATTGATGCATAAATAACTGTTTTAGTTGTTTTATGCTTTAAAACAATTGTGATATAATTTTATCAAGTATTCCAATAGTACCCCTCTATAATGGGTAAGTTATTATTTAAACATTATTTTGAGCAATAAAACCTTGATAGTAATTTTTTTACTTCCCAGTGTGTACATAATAAATAAATTAACAGTCTGTTAGCTGACATGCAGCCCCAAATCATAATCCCCTTTGGAATCTTCGCAGTTCCTTTAATGTAGTCTTTATGAAAAGCTTCTGATTTACTCCTTCTAATTTGTCTGATATGGTCTCCTATGAAGTCATAAAAAAAAGTTAGAACTGAAAAAATAAAACTAAATATAATATAAGGGGTAATTCATACTTATGATCATTAAATTAAATAGGTGCATACTGACATCAGTAATAGCACATTGATCTTAAAATTAATCGCATTTAGAAAAAATTGCATTAGGGTCTAAACCAACTTTTGAGAACCAAAACCTTTATTATATAAATCAGATAAGAGTACATTAACCGCTTTCCTCTCACATTTGGTTCCAGGCTTGAGACTGGCAGTAATGTAAGTAAATAATTACTGGCATGTTTAAAAAGAGGTTGTGATCTGTGTTTAACGTGATAATGACGAATACGTATGCACCAAATTGATTGAAATACCCAAATAATTGTTTTTTGCTTAAATTCGGTCTTATCGCAACCCCCTGTGTGAACTTACGTTGACAGAAGTTCATTCCAATGATCGTCAATCGATTTAAGCATTTAAATGTTTTAATTTTTTGTAGGATCACTATTAATTTTTGACGTTTAGTAAGGATAATGAAATCTAATTTTCATATAAATCGTCAGATTCTGAATCATCAGAATTTTCTTGGAGATTTATTATCAGGGGCTCTACCTGTATCTCCATCACGGCATCTAACTCCCACATTTTCTTTTCAATAGAACCCACATGGTTGCATGCATTCTGCCAATTTTCAGAGGTAACATTTTCAATTGCTTTTAAAAATAAATTTTTCACATCTTGTAGTTTGAACGTGACATTGTTTCGTGCCACCTCACCTTTTACTTGTGCCCATATTAATTCAATTGGGTTTAATTCGCAGTGATAAGGTGGCAATCTTAAGATAATCCTATTGGTTTCCTCTGCTAAACGATCGACAATATAACTATTAGTTATTGATTTGTTGGTCCTAACTAAATCCAACAATTCAACTTTGATCATGTCTTTTTCAAATGGAATATTTTTGGCAATTAACCATTTTTGAATATCCTTTTTTCTAGTAGAACTTGTGGGAATTTTTTCAGATTTTCTTGAGTGGTAAGATGCATTGTCCATTACAATAACAGCCCCATCTTCTAAGGTAGGTAAAATCTTTTTGAACCACTCTTCAAACACTGCGGAGTTCATGTCTTCATGATAGTCACCAGTTTTTTTGGACTCAAATAGAAGCAGCCCATTCTCCAGAAATCCATCGTTGGACCCAATATGCAGTGTGATTAGCCGTTTACCTTTGCCTGATGGATTTTTCAATCCTGTGGACAATCCTTTAATAAATGCATCTCTTGGACTTCTTAATTCTGTGTCAGTCCACACTTTTTGAACAGTGTGGCCTGCATTCACCCAAGTTTCATCCAAGTAGTAAATTTTTCTGCTTTCTTCTTTGAAGTTTTTAATCTGTCGGAGATATTTTCGTCGCCATATAATAATTTCATCTTTCTCTTTAAGAAAACTATTTCTGGACCTTCTCAGAAATCTAAAATTGTGCTGCATGATTTGCAGAAATGTTAACATATATTACTTTGTTAAACTTACCGAAAATTAATTTCTTTTAATAACTTTCTTAAAGTACTTTCCTTGAAATTAAATTCCTCTCCGCATTGGTTCACCGCAGATAAAATTTTTGCTACTGTAGGCGCCTCATTTTTGAAAAAGAAAGAATGAACTATCCTTCTTACAGTGTTTTTTTGTTCATCTGACACCTTGTCTAACACAGACCGTGCCCTGTGGTAAGCCTTGGGGGGCTGAAACTCCTGCGTTTCCTGGTGTTCCCGCAGTATATTGTACACACTGGCTACACAAATTCCTATAAATAATATACAGGTAACACATGAGAATACAATATAACATCAATTAATGCACAATATTACCTGATGCATTTGCGGATAACTCTACTATTTCGGACTTGGATGCTTCGCGGAATTTTTCTGAAAACACTTTAAATGTGTTCAAAACTGTTGTTTTTTCTTCAACAGAAAAGTGGCGTTTTATGCGTTTTCTGGGTGGTGATAACTGATTATCGTTGATATTATTAGCACTCATGTTTATCAACTAAAAAGAAGCTGCTAATAAACTTTCACCAACTGGTAAAATAACATGAAAAGGAGTAACAGGAACAATAATAACAAGAATAAATAACAACAAACTAAAACGAACAAATCAAGTAACAAATCACAAACTATCAAGCACAAGTAAGCCGAAAATGTCAAACTTGACAAAAAACAATTGCCAAATACAATGCCGCCTGGATTAGTATTTTAAAATTAAACATTAGATCATAGACAGCCGATGCTGGTAGCTCAGTGTTAAGCACCCCGGCAACTGATCGTAGTTTTACCAGTTCGATTCCTGGTCCAGGTGAGGTTTATAAAAATAAAAAAATGTGGATGAAAACGTCTACAGAATACCATCATTTGGAAGTGATGTAAAGCCGTGGGTCTCATGTTTACTACGATGTGTAGTATGTAAAAGATCCCTTGCTATTTATTTTTAAAAGCAATTGAAAATGTTACCTCTGAAAATTGGCAGAATGCATGCAACCATGTGGGTTCTATTGAAAAGAAAATGTGGGAGTTAGATGCCGTGATGGAGATACAGGTAGAGCCCCTGATAATAAATCTCCAAGAAAATTCTGATGATTCAGAATCTGACGATTTATATGAAAATTAGATTTCATTATCCTTACTAAACGTCAAAAATTAATAGTGATCCCACAAAAAATTAAAACATTTAAATGCTTAAATCGATTGACGATCATTGGAATGAACTTCTGTCAACGTAAGTTCACACAGGGGGTTGCGATAAGACCGAATTTAAGCAAAAAACAATTATTTGGGTATTTCAATCAATTTGGTGCATACGTGTTCGTCATTATCACGTTAAACACAGATCACAACCTCTTTTTAAACATGCCAGTAATTATTTCTCAAGCCTGGAACCAAATGTGAGAGGAAAGCGGTTAATGTACTCTTATCTGATTTATATAATAAAGGTTTTGGTTCTCAAAAGTTGGTTTAGACCCTAATGCAATTTTTTCTAAATGCGATTAATTTTAAGATCAATGTGCTATTACTGATGTCAGTATGCACCTATTTAATTTAATGATCATAAGTATGAATTACCCCTTATATTATATTTAGTTTTATTTTTTCAGTTCTAACTTTTTTTTATGACTTCATAGGAGACCATATCAGACAAATTAGAAGGAGTAAATCAGAAGCTTTTCATAAAGACTACATTAAAGGAACTGCGAAGATTCTAAAGGGGATTATGATTTGGGGCTGCATGTCAGCTAACGAACTGTTAATTTATTTATTATGTACACACTGGGAAGTAAATAAATTACTATCAAGGTTTTATTGCTCAAAATAATGTTTAAATAATAACTTACCCATTATAGAGGGGTACTATTGGAATACTTGATAAAATTATATCACAATTGTTTTAAAGCATAAAACAACTAAAATAGTTATTTATGCATCAATGACGAAAAATTGGCTTTTTATGGACGATGCCTGCAATTGCTGGCCGAGGGTATAGCCGAGGCAAGCAATCAGGCAAGACCATAAAAAGCAGTTTTTGTCCGAGGTAGGATATTAAATTTTTCCGTCGACCGTCATAATTTGAA
Source organism: Agriotes lineatus (assembly GCA_940337035.1). Taxonomy (NCBI): domain Eukaryota; kingdom Metazoa; phylum Arthropoda; class Insecta; order Coleoptera; family Elateridae; genus Agriotes; species Agriotes lineatus. The sequence continues at coordinate 25,814,306 of OW679201.1, read as the reverse complement.
AAAAAATTAAAGTGAAGTCCGAATTATAAGAGTTGTTGAGGACAAAAAACGTTTACGGACGAAAAGCGTTTGCGGCTGTAAAGTGCGGCCGTCAAGTGTTTGCAGACGAAAAGCATTTGCGGACGAAAAATTCATGGTGTCCAAAAAAGTTACATTTTTGGTAGGTACGTAAATGCGTCCGTAAAATCACATTTTATAGGGAGGTCGACGGAAAAATATATTTCTCTTCAGAAGTTTTTATATTAAAAGAAATAATTAATATTTTTACAGAAGCTTTATGGTTGAGGCACATAAAGCCATTTTTATTGCAAATACCATATACAATTTTATTTTCAAATGAATACTTATACTGCAATAAGTCACAAAATTAGAAAACAATAATTTAGTACAAATGTAAAAAATCAAGATTGAGGTAGACTTTTGATACGTTGGAAATAATTTTTCCATGGTTATGATGGATGAAAATTACAAGTAATAATTAAATTATATTGTTGAAATGTTTGATTTTGTTATTTTATGATTGGGCAGATAAAGTAGCAACAGTGGCAACTTTATATGCCTAATCAGTCAAAGTACTACCTTTACCTTTGATTATAATTATAATAACGCCTTCACTTTGCGAATCAAGTCACATAAGTTGTCACTTTGATGGTGTTTGAAAATGAACATATTATATTTGGATTTACAAAATATACAAATTTACAATAACTTTAAAAATCTGACGACTTTCTAGTTTCTGAAATTATTTTTATATGTGAAGCAAAGATAAATATACATAAAATACAATACAGAAAAATAACGGTCAACTAATCAAATAAATGGTAAAATAATACAATATAGATTCTTCTAACGCTTGACAACATAAACTGTCTGCAACAGAATCATCTTCTTGTTCAGATGATAGATTAGAACCGGATTCACAGCTGTCGTCTACAGTAATAATTATTTCTTCTCTGTCATCAATAATGTATTCCCACTTCTATTTGTCGACACTGCACATACATTCTTCCATTCTTGCACACTGACACTTCCAAGTTTATTTTCTGCAAAAGTTTTGACATCGTCTAATTTGAATGTTGTATTATTTGCAGCAACATAGTTCTTTACTGACACCCGTATTTTCCCAATCGGGTTTAGTTCTGGATGATAAGGGGATAATCGTAGGACTACGTAAGACCATGTTCGGCTAGTTATTTCTCAATCGTATAACTTTTATGTGTAGGTTTATATAATTTTCTTTTACCAGATACTTGTTCTTTGTTTCATTCAACTTAACATGAATGTTTCTTACTGATAACTATGAAGAACAATCAATGGCTGCCGTTTACTGGCATGGGATTTTAAACAGTTGTTGGTACCATCATCCCAACATTTAGAACAGTATGGGAACTATGCAAGTACGTTTCATCAGTGTACACAATATTTCGGCGTTCGGCTTTAGATTTTATTAAAAATCCAACACGTTTTGCTGGAATCTCTCTCTTCTCTATTAGAACGTGTCTATTGTTTTGACATTTTCTCTATTGAAAACCCATTCTATGTACCAATCGCCTAAAGGAATGTAACTTCTGAGTGAAATTAACACCCCGTTCAATTTGTTCGACTTCGAACACAGCTTTCATTGCAGGTCTCTTTTTATGGCACAATCATAGATCACGCTTCGGATTACTTCTTCTTTAAATGGATCGACAGATGACCTGGGGCAAGGTTTAGTAATTTGTTTTCTTGGAGTTTTCTTGCAAACAACAGAGAAATTGCAGGAGTCCCACTTGATTCTTCCTTCATAAATCTGTAGTTGATACAGATTCTTTCACGTCCTTGACTACGAATTAGTTTCTTCCGGTTACCCGTAATGCAGGCAGCTCTATGAATAATTAAAATCTCCTTAAGAGACTACTTTACAAGTCTATATTTTATACTTAGCCTACATGTAACTCCGAAAACAGCAGTAAAAATGCACAATTCAGTCTTTGAAAATGGTGGAATGCAGGAACTCAAAAAAAACGCTATCAACTTCAACCAAATCACGAGGAAAGGGTTTTGGTTTCGACGCCGCAGCCAATAATGAGATTTAGGAAGAGTCAGGCCACAGGCCTAAACATTTTCAATTACAAGCGCACAAATCTCATTCTTGGTTTTTAAGTTGGTCGATTATAACCTCAAAAAGTCATAAAGTGATTTAATGTCAATATTGAATTTAGTTCTAATTATAAGGGTCGCCAACTCTGATCCTTTTAGTAATTATAGTTATAATGGTTATCAAGTGACCTTTGTAATTTGTCATTTGGGTTGCATAAGTCACTCTATTTGTTCGCTGCGCGAACTATAGTACTCTGTATCCAGCAACACCCATAGAAACTGTCCAAATCAAGCAGCTACTCCTAACAACTTCCTTCTAAACGATTGACTTGTCTTCTATATAATCACGAACTTCAGTAATGAATATTAATTATATCTTACATGCACCAATAAATTCAAATCTATTCAAATATTATAGTATTCTTGTTATTTGTATTTAATTAACTGTATTGCACAATCTCTTCGCCGATTGTATGATTTTATTAATTTAATATTACATTTTCATATTTTTTCACCATGTAGATTTGTTAATAGCCCCATTATTTGTATTTCAGCAAACAATCATACAAAATAAGGCATAATTTCAAACTTTTTATTATCAAAATGAGTTTTTCAAAAATCTGTATACATTTTTTATGAGGTTTTTTATTCTCACTGTCTAAACAAATTTTTATCTCTGGTAGTTACAATTATTTCTGCCCTCTTAAAAATAAAAAATGTCCTAATTATTACATGCTACAATTCCTTATTATTAAAGCAAGCATACATGTCAAATATTACCTTGGTTTACACTTTTATCATGGTTGAACTCACCCATCAAAATTAAATACTCAGTTTCTATTTAATTGTCAAATTACATTACTAATTGTCTCAATTTGAATATTCATCGTTCATTTTAAATTTAACACCCAATCTTATTTAAAACCTCTCAAAATTTGATTGTATTAATCTTCCAAATTTATTATATTTTTATTATTATTTAACAACTACCTTATTTGTATCATAACAATATATACTAAGGAAATCAATTATAAATATCTCCGAAGGTATAATACCTGTTTGTTATCGCAATGTTCCAATATTTAGGTAAAATTAAGAAGAAATGAGGTTGCCTAAAATATGTTGTTAAGTAAACTACTATACTTTCACTTTTTATCATAAAAAACATATAACGAAACTCAACATAAAAATAAATACTGCAAGTAAAACTAAACTTAAGGGGATTGGACTCGCTGTTTAGCTTTTGTTTGCGACAACGTGGACCGATTATACGTAGCACAACTTTATGTCCCACTCTCTGCAGTGGAATAAGCGGGATGGGGATATTACAGTTACTCAGTGCGCTTACTGCTATGACATCGCTCTTGTATACTGTCAGAATAAGTGGTCCACACGCATAGTCTAAGCACCCGTATTCAAGAAATTTTAAAATCCACAAGATTAACATCCAATAATACTAATTGTTGCAATAATGAATCGAAGACGGTGCTCTTCTTTTATCGTGGTTATTGCTTCACTTATAATTTCCCATGGTAAAACCGCATGAAAACACTGATTGCACTTCCTCACCAAGTAGTCGCCAAATCAGTATTTGGCAGTCTGAATGCTGTACTGTACGATGCAGTAGCCGTACAATTAGCCAACGATTTTCTCTAGACGATGCAGCGACGTTATTGTGACTATTTGTGATGGGTAATTGTGCTATCCTGGATTCTTGAAGCGTTCGAGTGAGCAAGCGCTATGAAGATTCGCGTTTAGTTGTGAGAGATAGATAAAATGCACGAAAAATGAAAAAGTAAATTATAGAAAAACCGAAAAAAACTATCTAATTTTCTTTATACTATTGTATGTATAATTAATTAAGTAATGGAGGATCCCAAAAACAAACCTTTTATTTTTTAAAAGTATACTGTTTTTATTGATTTTTTTACATTAATTCTAATTTTGAAAAGATGGTTGAGCCATTGTCTTTTAAATAAGGTGCCCACAAAGTACTTTTCATAAGCTTAACAATACAACAAAAATTTTAATTCTACGTTTACTGATTCTAACGTAATTCACTTTTTACGAAAAGCAGCGTTTACTCATATTCATCTCTCTCTAACTATCGTAGACTTATAGAAGGAAATGAATATTCCAATTGCCAGCGTAAAGTATTTACGTGTGGAGGCTTTAAATGTGGAATGAAGTCGTGTTCAATACCCTTAAAAGTAATAAATTAAAATAATTTGATTTTTATCAAGCGATAGGAATGTACTTATGGATTTTATCGGGCTTCAATAAATCAGTGCGATACACTTTTTTATAATGTTTGTTACCGGTTTTTACTCAGACCATAGTTGGTATTTTCTTCCGGTATAAAAAGCCTCAAGTATTGGAGTCAGAATTTGCTGTTTCACTAGTACAAACCATACGTTCCGTTTTCTCGCTCTTCTTATTTTCATTCTGTCAGTAGTCACTGTAGAATGAGCTTCTGATAAAACACCAATATCTTCCAAAACAGCAGTGGCAATTACAGCTGCTGAGTGATTTGGTTCTATCACAATTAAGCGCTACAGAAGGCAACTTAACACTTCACATAATAAAATAAACGTGCACATTAATTACAGGTAAATATGGAACTCCGTTAAGTAAACTTACATGGCGCTCTTATTAGTTCGACCTCTTCTTCTTCATTCTTTTTTCTTCCTCCATTTTTCCTTTTTACACTGTGGGAGCTAATAGATGAAAGCCTTTTTTTAACGATGAAACGACTATATGATAGCATGTATTCTAGTTCTATCTGACGGGCTACTGTCTTGGCTTTTCTTTCATCAGCCATTTTTTTTTGGTAACTTCTGCCTCTATGGTTGTTATGCCCATGATCTTATTAATTCTATGGTCTAACAGAAATTCTTGCTCTCCATGAGTTACCTTTTTAGATTTTCCACATTTACAGTTTTCAAAACTGCACTTGCAAATTAATTAGACGCTTCTTTTCTAAAAACGATTACTTTAAGCTAGATGGCTGCAGAGTGTTTTCTGAATTTTAAATTCTATTGGGCCTTCTTATAACGTTCCCGAAAACGTTTTAACTTATCCCATTTGCGACGTGGCAAAACGGTAGGAATAGACACACTTTACCAAATTTTCTTTCATTTTCGGTACAACGATATTTAATATCTCACAAACATTCGGATCTTTGCTTTTATTTTTATATTTTAAATTATGCTGAATAAATAAATGATGTAACATGACATAATGGTAGTTTGATAAAACCAATTGTCTATTAGTTTAGGACAACCAAAAATTTCACTAGAAACCTCACTTCTAGTAGTCATAATTTATTCCATATTCAATTTATTACATATTATAACATATAAAGCCAATGTACAACTGGAGACAATAGAGCCAGCATGCAACAACTACCGCGATAACTACCACTTATCTGATTGAATACGAACGCATCATTTAAGACGTAAATTATGCTAAATTTTTCATTATTATTAATGAGGAACCAGAAGATATTGAACTAATAAAGCTTGGCTTTTAAAATTGTTTAACTCACAAAAATAAACATTTTAAAGGCTGTGGCAAACAGTGAACATAGAAAATTCTGAAATTCTTGAAACTTCAAGTCTCGTGAGGAACCGGAAAATATTAAAATGGGTCAACCACCTTCAGGAACTCTTTTTCATGTAATTTCGGCGAAGATTACCTCTTTAAAGAAATATTTACACTTTCAAAATTCTAGTGAAAAATGTATTTTCCGGTTTTTGGATGAAACTGGATATTTCGCAATGGAACCAGTCTGCATAGGTAGACCCACGATGCAGACTTGAAAAGTAATTCATCTAAAGTTAAGGCGGAGGGAAAGAGATATACTATTTTGCATGCAGGATGCACATCAGGATTTTTACCAGGGTGTGACACTGTTTGATACGGACAAAAGTACTATCATAAGTGTATGAACGGTGGCATTTTTAGGCAATGTTGAAAAAACAGTTAATCCCTCTTATACAACACAGATTTGCAAACAAAAGTCATCAGCAAGCTTTTAATAATATATTTTCACATTAGAACATATAGAAATTTTATGACGTTTCTGTACAGTTAGATAACCATGTTTAAATAAAATTTCTTAAAATAAATTACCTAATACCTTATTTAATGTCAGTGGTTCAGTAATTGTAGCTTTTATTATGTATACTAGTGCTTATAAGATAACACATTGACAGTTGTAATAAGTTTTTGACATTACTAGTGTTTTTTCTTTGTAACCAACTACCTACACTGTTACAAAAATGTAAAAGCTAAGCCTGCTCTGAATCATAAAGCAAAAAAACAGACTATAGGCTCGTCATAAATTCGGTCTTCTGCAAGTTAATGTTCAAATCAATATCTGTCGACACACAGCTTTTTTTGGGCATCGCCTAGGTTGTCTGCGATAATAACGATATCATCAGTGAAGCGTCGATGATTTAAGAATTCGCCGTCTATTTATATGCTTACACCCTTTTCTTCCCAATTAAGTTGTTTAAAAGCATATTCTAACACCATCGTAAAAAACTTAGGAGAGATTGTATCTCCTTGCCTAATTCCGCGTTATATATGATACTCATTTGTGGATTCATGTAGCTTGATGTTTGCTGTTGCATTATTGTATGTATTTTATTAGTTTATTATTACTCTGCATTGTTTTAATGCTGATAGTATTGCTGGCAGTTCTAAATTATCGAACGCTTTCCTAAAATCAACAAATATCAGTATAAGTGGTTTATTGTATTCTGACCCCAGCCTGTTCTCGTGGTTGGTAAAACTCTAATTTTGGTTCGAGACGTTTTGCTATGATTTTAGTAAACCACTGTAAAGGTGAGAGAGTAGGCTAATGGGTTTGAAGTTTTGTAGGCTAGTTATGTCTCCTTTTTTGTGTATAAGGATAGTTATTGCATTATTCCATTTTTTTTGCGGTTATACTGTTATAGTCCAGTCACTATGTCAAAAAATAAGGCCGTTGCTGGAAAGTGAACCAAAATTTGAAATTCCTTTTTTGGGGTGTTTGGGGGATCCAGCAAAGCTTAACTTCAAATTGTCGACCAAGATTTCCTATCTGCTATTTCCGCCATCTTGATAAATGAGTGCGTTTGATTTTTTTGGGATAAATCGGTTCCCGATAACACTACGTGAAAAAATGTAGACATCTTACTTAGAATTTTAAATGCTCTACAATTTATGTTCTATTACTTTTTCGCGTACGAGCGATATTTGTCGAGACATCGAACGCGAAAGGAGAGCGTGAAAGGGTTGAGATTTTTTTCGAGCTTCTGGGCTTGTGTCTCATTTCTCTTTCTATTTAGCGAAAAAGTAGTTATTGTCAAACTTGTAGAGGTTGAAAATAGCTTCAATTTGACCTATTATACATTGATATGCGACTAAAATTACGACTTGTAGAGCGACCCAAAGTTATCAAGTTGGCGCTTAATTTTTATTTCATGTATCGTACTACTACATAAATGGCATAATAAACTTAATTGTATTATGAGAATCGTTATATTTTAAGTAGCCACTATGTAAATTGTTATTTTTGACGTCGTTCTCGATGAAAGCGACAATATAATGATGATGAGGATGCTGCAACGCTCGAAGTAGAAATCGTCGAGGAATGAGAACATCACGAAGGGCACCCTTACCATGAATGTATACTTGAAGAAAGTAAGCATCAAGAAGAAGATAAAATATATATCACGCAAAATGAACCAGAACCATCAAAACGGAGAAGAAAATAAAAAAATTACAACACCGATAAGTAATTAATTAATTAATTAATGTACAAGTCGTAATTTTAGTCGAATTTCAATTCATAACAGGTAAAATTGCAAGCATTTTCAAGTAGCGTTAGCAAGAACCGAGTTAATGCAACAACAGCAAACTCACCAATTTTTTAAGATGGCGGAAAGAAAGCATGGGAAATCTTGGTTGACAACAATTATCATTCTAAATAGCTACAGTAATTTTAAACATTTGATAAGGAAGGGTGGTCGAGAGGAAATTTCTAATGAAGTAAATTTATTAGTAAACTAGGATAGAATCCCAGTTTCTGATGATGTCAAGAACTTGGGTCTTTATCTTGATGATGATTTTAAATTTACTAAACATATTTCAAAATGTCTGCAAAAATCATATAGTTCCTTGAAACTTATTTATCAAAATCGAAAATTTTTAAGTGTAAATGTGGAAACCGTTTTGTGTAAGTGTAATGCATTAATTTTGTCCTGTTTTAATTAGTGTAACGTTGTTTATGATTCACATTTAAGTAGCTTTAATATTGCTAGAATTCAGAAAATTCAGAACTCATGTTTACGCCTCATATTTGGAATACGAAAATATGAAAGAATTTCTTATAAGCTGAAAGATTCAAACTGGCTTAATATTAAATAATGGCGCTTCTTTCATTCAGCATGTCTTTTCCACAAGGTCATTTTGAGTAAATCACCGAGTTACTTATACAACAAAATAAAGTTTAGAACAGACGTATGTACATAGTTTAAATATAAGATTTAAAAGAACGCTGACTCCACCTCAACATAAGTCAGAATTTTTCAAGCGGTCGTTTTCTTACAAAATAACTAAATGCTATAATTCGTTACCAAATGTAGTAAAAGGCTATTGTACGTCAAAATTTAAAAAAGCTATTTTTCAAAATTTTATGGATAAACATCAATGAATTAATTATTATCAAAATAACACACTTCTTTTTGTTTTTCAACGGGTTAAGTGGAAGAACAGCGGATAGATCTGTTTTTCTATCAAGTTGAACTTCGCCCAAGACAATATTACGTTTTAGTCAACATTTTTTCTGTGTAATTTTGTAATAATTTAATAAAGATCTCTATTATTATTATTATTATTAGTATTAATATACAATCATATAATACTTGATAAAATTTAATGATTCCAATAATGCAATAGTAAAAGAATTGAATATCAACACAAAAACTAGAATTAAAACAAATCATGTAGTTACCGAAGAGGTGCCAGTCCTCAGGCATACGACAGGGCGACAGTCTATGTCCAACACTGTTTAGTTTGGTAATGGATGACCTAATTAAAGAAATAAAGACAACAGGAAAAGGCTACAAACTTAAAAATAACGACATAAAAATAATCTGTTACGCTGACGATGCTGTCTTAATATCAGAAACAGAAGATGACCTACAAAGAATGCTGTTCAAATTCAAATCTGTGGCAGAAACGTTTAATATGAAGATCTCAACGAATAAAACGAAATCCCTCAGTGTCCAAAGAACCTCTACGTTATAAATTAGTCGTAGACGATTATCCAATCGAACAAGTTATGGAATTCAACTATCTAGGTGCAAATATCTCCAGTTGTCGTAACCTATATAACGAAGTTAAAAGCCAAGCCACAAAAGCGGCAGCAATATCAGGAGCCTTAAATGACATCTGGAAAAAGAAACATATGTCTGTGCATAGCCAAACACGCATCTGTAAAACAGTTGCCAGACCCATCATGACCTACGCTGGAGAAACCAGAGCAGACACCGGTAAAACAAAACAACTTCTAAGATCTACCGAAATGAGAACCCTGAGATCAATAAATGGGTTGACACTGGGGGATAGAATAAGAATCCGGGATATAAGAAACAAGTGACAAAGTAGCGATGATGGAAAGACCGCAAACAACGAGACCGCGTGGTAGACCACCAAAAAGATGGAAAGACTGCTGGACATCCGCATCGCAAGATAATTGATGAGGAGAGGCTAAGTTAGGAAACAACAGGGCGAGCCCTATAACAAGAAGAAGAAGAAGAAGAAGAAGAATGCAATGAAGTTTGTTATGTCATCTACGTTATAGTACGATACATGAAATAAAAATTACGCGCCAACCTGACAACTTTGGCCCCCTCTACAAGTCGTAATTTTAGTCGCATATCAATTTATAGTAGGTCAAATTGAAGCTATTATCAACCTTTACAAGTTTGATAATGGCTACTTTTTCGCTAAATGGAAAGAGAAATGAGACACAAGCCCCGAAGCTCGAAAAAAAAAATCTCGACCCTTTCACGCTTTCCTTCCGCGTTCGATATCTCGACAAATATCGCTCGTATGCCAAAAAGTAATAGAACATAAATTATAGAGAATTCAAAATTCTAAAAAAGATGTTTATATTATTTTCATGTAGTGTAAACGGGAACCGATTTATCGCAAAAAAATCAAACGCACTCATTTATCAAGATGGCGGAAATAGCACATAGGAAATCTTGGTCGACAACTTGAAGTTAAGATTTGCTAGACCTCATCAATACCCCAAAAAATAAATTTCAAATTTCGCTTCACTTTCAAGCAAAAATGACATAGTGACTGGACTATTATGTAAACAAAAGTTAAAAAGGGATACTATTATCTTTAGCAATTATTCGCCACCCATTTTGACAGCTCTATTATAATTTGGTCTTCTCCCGGAGCTTTGTTGTTCTTCATGTCTTTCAAAGCTTTTCTGGCTTCTTCTATTGTTATGTCTGGTATGTCTTCTGAGCCTTGATTGATTACTTTGTATTCTTGTCCTTGTGCATTATTATCTGGTTTCATTCTTTGGCTTTTATAAAGTTCTCTATAAAATTATTCTGTGATTTCTAGTAGTCTCTTCCTGTTGGTTGTTTCATGTCCATCTGTGTCTTTAAATTTGAAAATTTCCTTCCTTCCATCAGTTAACTTACTTTTAGGCATCTTCATGTTTTTTTTCTTCAATGACTTGTCTAGTTATCTCTGTGTTATATCTTCTTAAGTCATTACGGATCTCTTTTGAAATTATCTTATTTAGGGTTCTTATTCTGAATCTCCATTTTGTTCTTCTCGTTTAGTTTTCCGTTGAGCAATCAAATTTCTCGTATGTTTGCTCAATTTTTTTCTATGCTTCAGTGATCGTTTCGTTCAGAGTATCTACGTCATTTTGGTGATGGTAATTTAAATTTTGTGTTATGGTTTCTTGATAGCTTACAATATCTTCTGGATCATTCCATTTTACTGGGTTCTTCTTTCGTATCATTTTTGTTCTTCACTATTGCTCTTACTGCCTGATGGTCACTTGCAATACAAAGTTTATTTAATACTGTTATATCTGTGACATTTCGTTTGTGTTTTGTTATAAATAAATCTATTTCGTTCTTTGTGTTTCCATCTGGGCTTACCCAGGTCCATCTCCTATGCGCTTTCTTCTTAATGAAGCTATTCATTAAATGTAGATTACGATGGTGTAGGAAGTTGATTAGTGTTTGTCCTCTTTCATTTCTACCATGTAAACCAAATTTTCCTATAGCTATCTCAGATTTATCTATTCGTTTTCCAACTTTGGCATTGAAATGCCCAATGAGGAATGTGTAGTAAGCGTGATTTTTTGCTAGTGCCATTTCTATATCCCCATAGAAGATGACAATTTCGTCATTTGTATGAGTTGTTGTTGCGGCATAGACTTGTATGATTTTCATGTTATAATGGCTGTTCAAGGAGAGGCGTACGTTACTCTGTTCGATATACTCTTTATGCTCATTAAGGTTTTGGCGTATTTTTACTTCCTTTTACGATAAAGAAAGTATTGGATTCACCCCAAAAATTCAAAATTGAGTTTTCAACAGATCTTCACGTTTTCTATATGTATAGTTTAATTATTGCAAGAAATGTGGATTGAAAAACAAGTCAAAATATTGTCTTATATTTCAGAAGAAGAGATTTTTCAGCTAATTTGTTGATATTTAATTTACTATACTAATCATTGTGTGAAAACTGATTACTTGTGTCCAACAAGTTTTACATATTACATATTACTTGTTGGACACAACTAATCAGTTTTCACACAACGATTAGTATAGTAAATTAAATATCAATAAATTAGCTGAAAAATCTCTACTGAAAAATAAGACAATATTTTGACTTGTTTTTCAATCCAAATTATTAACAATAATACAGCTGTAATCAAAAATAACATTGCAATAAATAACTATATGTTCTTTAACACTATCAATTAGACATTTGTAAAGCTTATCTTCTAGTATAGATTTGCAAATCGCAAAACTTCTTCTATCTATCGGGCAATGTTTAAACAAATGTGAATTTTAGTAAACGAAAGATTTGTCTCAAAATTGCTCATCTATATAAATAAAAATCAATTGCGGCATTTATGGTACATCATCACTTGAGAACGGCTCAACCGATTTGGCTCATTTTTTTTTGTTGTGTTTGTAATTGTCAGAACAAGGTTTGTATGAAAGAAAATTTTGGGGAAATTCACCGGAAAAGTCGAAAAATCAAAAAGATGATTTTGTATTTTATCTTTGAATGGGATTTCGTATCTTTTTGTTTCTGAATGGCTTTTCAAAGAGAATAATGGGAAAATCGGAGTGGAAAACTCGAAAAATTCTGAAAATTAGGAAAAATCACAAATTATTTTTGAGCAGAACAACGTTTGCCGGGTCAGCTAGTTTAAAATAAATACTTATGTTTTAGAAGTTGATCATTAGTTTCTTTTTATATAAGTAGTTATTTTTATTGCTAATTGTTTTGCATACAATGACACTTTTCGACATATGCCAGTGATTCACAAAGTAGTTGATTTTTTGGTTCTAGTTTTTTAATAACGTTAGGAATATCAGAAAAGCGAGCGTTTATAAAAGTTAATTGAGATGTTAAATTGGGGCTTTTTAAAATATGTTGATAATCGATTACAGATTGAGCACAACTTAAATCAAAACTAATAACTACTTTTTAAAAATGATAATAATATTTGCTACAACACAGAGCAGGTTCGTTCGAAGTTCCCCACTTGGCTAGAACTTTGTGTGTAGCTAAAGAAACTTCCTAAAGATGTTGCGTGTAAACTTAAACATGATGTGACGCGGTTAAAACTACTTCTTTCTCATTAGTACTGACTAATCCTTTATCTAATAGACTTGTCTGTCCGTCCGTCCGTCCGTCCGGGACGCTGTTTCAGCAGCCAAACCGTAAGAGATAGAGAAAAAAAGTTATTAAAGTTATATGTTTGGAATCGTCATGTCAGCTCAGGAATCGAATTTCAGTCACGTGACACTTCCGGTTTTCGAGAAATCACAAAAAGACCGTTTTTCAAATAGAACGCGTATTAAGAGTGCTAGGGAGAGGGTTTAGGCAACACACTGCGCTAGGTAAAATTTTCGTAAAAATAAAATCCTAATGTCGGGGATAGCACCTACAAAAATCAATTTGAAGGGACGTTCGCTATTTTATTATAGCGTTGTTTGATATAGAGTCACTGTGCCAACTTTAGATTTTTGAAAAAAGATTTCAAACATCTTATAAATCGATATTTGTATAATTTTACTTAACAAAATATAAAGGAAATTATTGAGATAATGGGAAAACTAAATATGACCTGTCAATTGAACACTTATTAGAAGTTAAATGACGTATACAAAACGACTTCAAACGAATGCATTCTTGAAATATTCAAGACAACGCAATAGTTTAGGGCACCATATTCACCAAAATAAGATCCCTATATCTCGCTCTGCTATGAACAGCCGCGCCGCGCCGGCGCGGCGCAGCTCGCGCGCTTCGGTTTACCTGCGTACGCCACACGCTCTTGGGATTAACTTGTCGTAAGACCTTACAGGGTTTTTAACAATAGCAGGTATTTAGCAAGGTGGTACGTGCTATAAACAGGTAAATATTTATTATTCATACGTTTAACTTTAACGAAAATAAAAATCTGTTAAAATTAAATTTATTAATAGGTTCCTAAAAAATGTATAGTACATTTATTGCCTTGGCATGCACTCCAATCTCAATATTAATAAAAATGTAGTGTATAGAATGCTAAATAAATCTTTTACAGTACTACAATATCTAAATGAATAAATTGCCACTACAATTTGGCACACTTGAAGAAACAATCTAGGCAGTTATTTAGAAATGCTTTATTGAATAATAAATATAACTATTTTTACATGACAATCAAATAATATGTACATACTTGCAATCCCGAAAAAATACAGGATACCAAAACATGTAATAAACAAACTAAGTAACTTACGATTACATATATATGAAATGAAATTATATGAACACTAGTATAGTTTTTTTTTGCTTGATTATTCCAGTGGTCTTTGTAATTGCAAGTTTTTAATTTTTATAATGTAAAACTACGTAAGACAAAAGTAAAATTGGACAATTTCAGAGGCCACACGAATGATAAAGCAAAAAAGCAGATTATACAAATCGTATATTTTGAAAGTGTAATAGATTAAAAATCCTTCAGAAACGCGATGTTTTCAACATTTTTAGGTACGTAAGCATGCGTAATGTTCCCTAACCAAAATCACTTATAATAATGCAGAAGACTAAAAGCCGTGTTTACACAACTAAAAGTACTATGGTTGCGTTCCACCATTTATATTTTCGGGTTTTTGTAAACAAACTTCCCTTAACTTTTAATAGCGATATTATCAGAGAAAACAATTATTTATTATGCATATTACTTGTGTTTTTTAAAACTGTTGACACAGCTTTAAAGGCAAGTGAATTTTGGTTAATAATAATGAGAGTTACTGAATGCAACCAACGGCCGAAGCAAAGGAATATTGTAGCTCTACGTTTTAAGCATATTAAATGTGTCTCTGACTTTGATGTTTACACATAACCTATAAATTATTTTGACTACGAAACTTTTGCAAATTGTTGTTCATTGCTTTGATTGCGCTGCAAATATACCACAGAGTTGGCGTTGTACCCTGCATACGGGCTGATTTTCAGGTATGCCGATCAACGAAGAATTAACGAGGTATAACAATTTGTTTCCTTTATTATAGCGACATTTTGAAGATTACCTAAGAAATACAGAAAACATAATTCAACAACTGCTGCTCAGCAACATCCTGAATGCTAACGCTTGGAAGACATCTACTTTCTTTGAGAGCATGAAACGTTGCAGTAAAAAGAGTTGGCGTTGTACTCCGATGTCGGTAATAAACCTGCATATGTGCTGATTTTCAGGTATGCCGATCAAAGATGAGATGAAGAATAACAATTTGTTTCCTTTATTATAGCGACATTTTGAAGATTGCTTAAAAAATACAGAAAATCGTGAGCTTCCCAAGTTTGGAATCTACTTGGTTCGACCTGCAAAACACTACTTTCCGGTCTCGTAACGTAAATTACTATTAAGATTAATTTAGTTTGAAATGTGTATAGCTCAATACTGCCGTCATAAGCAAGAAGGCGGTATCTACAAAAAAATCTAAATTTTGTTACTTATAATGCAAAATGCAAAAGTGAAAAGCAGTATCTGCGTGTAGAAGCCGTCTTCTTTTTTTGTTTTGTTAGATACCGCCTTTATTGTCTGTTTTCGTGGTCGCAAATGTTCAGATGCGGCCAACTGCCGTTTCATTAAATTAATAGTATCATGTCTTTCATTATACATTGTCAAGTAGATGCCGCTTTTTCAATCTGTATTTAGTGTTCGGTCGATTGTTGCAATTTAAAGTCAAAAGGCGGTATCTACATTTTTTCGCTACAATTTCTTTATTTTTGATATAAATGGTGAATATTGTTTCTTTTTATATAAAACACAACTAAATTCATACTTATAATACAAAAAATCCACGGTTATGTACCGCATGGTGATGAAATATCAATAAGTTACGTTTCGCCATTTATCACAAAACGCGTTTTTTGTAGATACCGCCTTCTTGCTTATGATGGCAGAATGAGTAGTTACTGAGAATAGGACACATGTTCATATGAACTTTTTTGCTTGAAATGATCTCAAGAACATGCTCCTTAAGTGCAGGGGTAACTTCGCGAGACACTCTGTATATACAGTGTGTCTCACCGACTATGAGACATAGCAAAATTAACATTGGAAAAGTATATAAGGATCAACTAGGGCTATGATCTATGGATGCTGTTTAATTAGGCAAAACAAAAGAAAATATTAATTTTGTCAAATACCTAATCAAAGTTATTTGAGCTATTTAAGCAAATTTGTTTAGAATAATAAAATCAAACAATTTTAAAGTTATCCACGTAGTTGATCATTTATAGTAAGTGATACATTTACCTACAATGAATGTTTACACTACAGACGAAAAAATCCAAATAGTTTCTTGGAATTTAGCCGGTAACAGCTTGAGAAGAACTTCAGATCTTGTTAGTGTGTACTACAATGATCGGCCAATTCCTTCCAAGGACAAAGTAGCGCGAATTGTAAAACCATTCCGAGAAACTGGATGTGTCAAAAATTTATAGCTCGCGACAACATGCAAATTTAGATTTCCTTAAAGACTATTACAGAAGCATATTTTAATATAACGCCTCAAATGTTAAATAATGTACGTTGCAACTTTTACGACAGACTAAGTCACTGTTTAGTAGTGAATGGAAACACATTTGAGCATTTAATTAATTAGTTAAATCTGTTTTGTTATAAAATTCGTAAAACATATTTGTAATTTCTTTCCATTATTTTATTTTAAAAATAGTTTTTGGATATACCATTGTTTATCTTATTTTAAATTAACAATTTTTTCTTGAACAAAACCACAGAATACAAGACAAAACTTTTTATTATAAAATACATTGTTTACAGTTATACATAAATACTTAACCTCTCTCGTGTGTCCGTTTACTACACGTCAGGCACCCTGCTTAATTACAATAGCATACGTATTCAAGTAACATTTTAAAAAACATGTAAATTTGTTAGTAAACTAATCATTTCAACAGTTACATAATTTTCACAGAAATTTCTCAAATTGCCTTCGATCATGTTCTAAATACATGTTAACCCTACGTTTTATCGTTAAACACATTGGCCAATATTCTTGGTGTGATGGTATTTACTGCAATCACAATAGCTCATGTGTAGCGGAACATCTAATGGTGCATAATATGCAGCATTTTTTGCACACCTTTTTAACAGGACAGGATCTGTACAAAACGCCTACAAAAAATTAATGTACAATAATTTAATTATTAAAGAACACCATTGCATGTCAATTTACCTGTTTGAGCTGACAAATGTGTTAAAGATTTATTAGGACTCGTGGTTATTCGATCTTAAATATCTTGCAAGATGTCTTCAGTGACCGCAGATTAAGTGGTGTCCCTCTACATTTGCCGTTACTACATGTTCTACGGAACGTGGCACTACGATGTTAGAGAACTGTTTTTCAAATTGTTGATAACAAGATTGAGATAAATATATCCAAACACAATTTTCATCACGTTCTCCAGAATAAAAATCAGCCTCTACGATAAACTTATTGCCTTCATCAGAGAAAACCATTTTTTCAGCTTAACCTAAAAGTAGCAAGGTCGTGCTACAATTATTAAAAAATAAAATATAGCAATATGAATTCTTACCAAATAAATTCACCAAGTGTGGTGTTATTCTTGAAAATGGCTGATTTTAAATAAAATGTAAACAAATAAGGCGAAAGTTATCTCTTTTCTTTATTTATGGAAAGTCCAATGAATATTAATAAAATTTGTATTGGGAAAATTTGAAAGTTACCCACAATTAGAAACGAAAGCACAGTTGTGACAACAAAATAATTCAATGATTGTTTCACTTCTGACCAATCACAATTCTCGATCCGGCCAAAGCAATAGTTGATCCTTACGTAAATTCCCAATGTTAATTTTGCTATATCTCATAGTCGGTGAGACACACTGTATAATATATTCTGAAATGGCAACTACTGAAAGGTTAAGTAATTCAACAAATTCTGGTTTCATTGCATCAATAATGTGTCAGTTAGGCGATCCCGGTTTGCTGTTGAATGATAGTTCTCTACAGGAGATAAGATTGAGATGACAAATTGCAAAAAAATTGAGAATTAATTAAATTGCTCAATTTATTTAAAATAATGATAGTTAATAAAACATATTATTTTTAATATTAAGAACCAAAGTAAATACTTCCAATTAAGAAATGTGTTTGAATACTTTGTAAATAGTTGTCAAATATTATTACATCTTTTTACATTTATTGTATCGTGGAAAAAAATTGGGCCAATAATTCGCCTTTGTGACAGTTGCCCATACTCCAACTTTGAGCGGGTGCAAACTGGTTTCAACATAAATGTGCAGTCTAAAAGTTAAGGACCGTAAACCATTGACAATATTGAATCCGTTGTCCAAAATCATGTGGATACAGCTGCTGTTGAACTACCGATACCTTTCACGAATGCTTTCCATCAAGTTTCATACGAAATCCTGTACAAAGAACAATTTTAAGTTTTAGATTTGCTATTTAGGTACCTGGTTATATTCGTACATTAAATACAAAAAATATCGCAGGGACCCCGTTGCTAAGATATGGGGGTTCAAAGTGGGCAGATTGAAAATGACAAGCTGAACTATATTTTATAAATTTCTATATTCAAAATATTGCAAACCCAGTATAATCTTGTAAAAATAAATTTATTTTGCCAAAAGTTGCTAGAGTTTTTAAATACAATGTTTTAAATGTTTCAAAAATTATTAAAATATGAAATAAAATGAAGCTGGCAACATATCAGATTGATAATTTGCAAAAAGTATTGACCAAATGTGTTTTGTGCCAATGATTTAATGTCACTTTAATGTCAAAATTTAAAGATCATTTATAATGTTTAGTAATAACGAATATTGTGACATGTACCTCATTCTTGGTGAATGCAATGGAAACTTAAGAAATGCTGCTCTAGAATATTCGTTGCGTTATCCCAATCGTCGTCATCCCGATAAAAATGTTTTTCAGCGGCTTGAGCAACGTATG
Source organism: Agriotes lineatus (assembly GCA_940337035.1). Taxonomy (NCBI): domain Eukaryota; kingdom Metazoa; phylum Arthropoda; class Insecta; order Coleoptera; family Elateridae; genus Agriotes; species Agriotes lineatus. The sequence continues at coordinate 25,795,438 of OW679201.1, read as the reverse complement.
CGGGAAACTGGTCGTGTTGAATTAAATTACAACCACCATGGGCGACCACGAACAACCAGGACTGCTCAATTAGAAGATCAAGTTGTTGCAGTCGTGGAAAATCAACCAGGTATGAGCAAACATGGAATCGCCCAAGAGCTTGGTATAAATTGCAGTTTAGTGCATAGAATTTTAAAAGGGGACAATTATCACACTTTTCATTATTCAAAAGTTCATGCTCTACAAGAAAACCACTTTCTGCAAAGAACGAATTTTAGCCAGTGACTGCTACAGCAAATTGAAGCAGATGAAGATTCTACAAAAAAAGTATTATGGACGGAGGAAGCAGCTTTTACTTGAGGGGTACTTATTTAACAAGCACAACAATCATTACTGGGCAGTTGAAAACCCCAATGTATTTCGCATAAGAGGTTTCCAGCAACGGTTTGCGCTAAATATTTGGGCAGGCATATTAGGTACAGTTACGGACACCTCAAAGTGCACGGTTTTTTGTTACTATGGTTATTTTTGCGATTTTTCGGCTTATTAAATGGGGGTTTCTCCAGTGGCGTTGCTTATGGTTATAATAATAGGTATTACTTTTTTAATGTTTGTATTTTAGCAAAGTTTCACAAGTAAACAAACTAGGTATATAATAATATGTATTTAATAAATATGTATCAGTATTCAATTGCTACTACGCTTTGCAGTTTCTTTCGCATAGAGTTGACCAATGTTTCCATATTGTATCCTTCTCTCAGTTCCTTCCAAGCATTTTTTATTCTTTCCCATAATTCATCGGTTTTGTTTGGTGCAAAATCCCTGGTATAAATTTTTGTAGTTAAATAGCCCCAAACATTTTCGATGGGATTCAAGTCCGGACTTCTTGCAGGCCATGGTAATAAATTGATATTATTCTCATCAAACCATCAATGAACAACCCCTTCTGTATGCACAGGACAGTTATCCTGTGAAAATAATGTTATCAATTACGTTAACATACACAAAATTAATTAATTAGATAATATCTTGCCTGTTGAAAAGTAAATTGATTAGGAAAGACCTCTCTTACAGATGGCAGCATCACATTTTGCAAAATGTTGCGAAGTTTTCAGCATTCAGTCGACCATTAATTCTATAGCATGCCCCAGACCCGTGAGCATTGATCCATCCCCATACGTTTACAGAGAATCGTCCACTACTCCTTAAGGGTTGAACATAATATTGCTCCTCAAATCTTGAATTTTGTGGTCTACACACCCTTAATCGTCAATGATTGAAATACCTTTTCTCCTGAGAAAACAGTCGTGTTCCAAAAGTCGTCGATCTCATTCAAATAGTCGGTTGCAAATTGTACTCTTCATTCTTTGTTCTCTGGTGTTAACAAAACTTTTCTTGCAGAAGTCTCTGCTGTCAACGATTTTTAATTTTGAAAGTGCAGCTCTTGCTCACATGCAAATCTGTTGCGACTCGACTCAGCGACCAGTTCTCTTCCAGTTTTGTAATAGCTCGCATTTTCTCTGCTTCTGACAAATGGCTGGGAATTTTCCGAGTTTTCAGTTCTATGACAGTTGATGACAAACGTAAACGTCAAAACTCGACGTCTATGATTAGAATATCGTATTACAAGCTAAAAATCTGCCGTGCACTTTGAGTTGGCCGCAACGGTACCTACATTATTGGACCATTCTTTTCACCCAATCACCCACAGCATATGTTTCTTATGGTTCTGATCCTGGCGGTTGAAAAAATTGTATATACACGGCAGGGCAGAACACCATTTTTCCCTCTGTGTATTTGTGCTCGGCATCGCCCTTGAGCTGCAAATTCACATCTTCGGAAAAATTATGCTTTTCTTTTTCTTATAATGTATTATTTTTTCACATGCCATTGGTGACATGAAAAAAAGTGACTTTTTGATACTTTTCATAACTGCTCAAAATCATATTGATTTCACCTAAAAATGAACTAAATGAATTAATAACAGATTCATCCATTTTCAAGTAAGCTCTATTCTATAATGTATAATGGTTAATTTATACAGGGTCCGGCAACAAAGCGGGGGTGGAAGATATTTCTAAAACTATGAGTGTTGCATAAATATTGCGTATATAAAAGTTGTAGGTACTAAGGTGGTGCACATTTCTAAAATAGTTTTGATTATACAGGGTGTCTCAAAAAAGTGTGGCGGGTCAAACTTACTTTTTTTAAATAGAATGCCGTATATTTAGGTAGCTTAAAAGTTTTGTATTGAAATACTCTTCATTTTCATATCAAGTTGTATGGGTCTAACGTCAACTGTTTTGGAGATATTAACAATTTTATGCAAAAAATTCCTGAACTTCAGGCGGCTGCTGTAAGCGACAGAAAACAATTGAATGAAGGAAAATGCTACCAAAAAATTATGATTTTTGTAAACTACCTTTCAAGTGTAAAATGGTGGATCTGGGTATTAATGTTATACAGAGTGCTCAATATTTGCAAATTTAATTTTGATTTTTTTTCAAATGGAACGCCCTATATATTTTTGTATTTCTGAAGAGCTCTTTTAATGATCTTTCTTTTGATATGCTACTTCATACCTCTTAAGTTCCAACTGTTTTTCAGATATGCGAGTTTAAACATAAAAAACAATTTAAACCCCTTAAGATGCTTTACTTCAAGGGATAAAAAACAAACGCCTTTAAAATAATGATTTAAACACTTGAATTCTTCAAACAAAAGATAAAACCAAGCTTAAAATACAAAAATTGAACCAGAACTCAATACTAGAAATAACCAATACGAAAAAAGCGAAAAAAAGCAGGAGAAAATTAAATCTGAAAATCGACCGAATTTTGAGATAGGAAATGAAGTGGAAGAAGAAAGCTCACTAAAAGTACTTTTTAAAAATACAGGGTGTTCCATTTAAATAAATCAAACTAATTATATTTGCAGATTATGAATTCTCTGTACAGCTTTAATACTCAGAGCAGGAAAGGAGAACTATTTGAACATTTAGTGTAATTACGTAAAAGCTTTTGGTGTATTGGCTTTTGTTTTTTTTAATCTGATTTAATTTGACCGTGAAATTAATTTATTCCTGCATTTATCGTTTTTTTCGTGTTTATAATTTCCTGTATCAACACTGACTGAATTTATATTTTCTAAACCTGGTTTTGTGCTTTTATTTTTAGACAGATCATGCGTTTAAATCACTATTTTAAGGGCGTTAATTTTATGCCTTGAAATAAAGCATCTTAAGGGGTTTAAATTGTTTTTATGTTCAAACACACATATCTGAAAAACACTTGAACTTAGAACAAAAATATACAGGGCGTTCCATTTGAAAAAAAATCGAAATTATTAAATTTGCAAATATTCAGCACTCTGTATAACATTAATACCCAGATCCACCATTTTACACTTGAAAGATAGTTTACAAAAATCATAATTTTTTGGTAACGTTCTCCTTCATTCAATTGGTTTCTGTCGCTTACAGCAGTCGCCTGAAGTTCAGCATTTTTTGCATAAAATCGTTAATATCTCCAAAACAGTTGACTTTAGACCCGTACAACTTTATATGAAAGTAATGATTATTTGAATACAAAACTTTTAAGCTACCCAAATATAGGGCATTCTATTTAAACAAAAGTAAGTTTGATTCGCCATACTTTTTTGCGACACCCTGTATAATCAAAAATATTTTAAGAATGTGCACCACTTTCGTACCTCCAACTTTTATATACACAATATTCATGTAACTCTCATAGTTTTAGAAATATCTTCCACCCCTGCTTCGTTGCCGGACTCTGTATTTATACAGTACAGTAAACATTGCGCTTCCATACTTTGACGAAAATTATTTAAAAAGATATTTTTGTCAACTACACGGAAAAATTGCATGTTCAACACATTGGAAAAGTGATTCTTCCATGCTCACGTAAAACTTTTACATTCGCTGGAAAACTTTCACTTTTCTTAACTTGTAGAACAATCTAACAAGAGGTCAATAAAAAAGCCAATTAGGGTAGGCTGTGATATGTGTTATACGTTTGGCAGTACTGAAGTGTATTGTCAGTCTATGTCAAATTCGAGATTAGTAGGTTAGGTTTTGTTTGTTGTTTGACACAGACTGACATAAAATATAACCTGCAAATCTCGAATTTGACATAGACTGACAATACACTTCAGTACTGCCAAACGTATAACATATATCACAGCCTACCCTAATTGGTTTTTTAATTGATCTCTTGTTACTATTAATTCACTAGCGATTTAAGAACAACTCGCTAGCATATAAACATTATAAACAGTTACTTATTGTTGCTATTATAGAGATAATAATAATAATGCCAGTTTAAAATGACAAAGAAATAATAATTAATCAAGTTATTTAACAATAACAGTAACGGCGTAATCTCTAGCCTGCTTTTAAAACTTTCTTTAGTGCAACAAAAGTTATTACATTTGTCGTACATTTTAAATGCGGCATATGCCGCGGGTTTCAGCTAGTGTTGAAATATTACAAAGGAAAGCGACAACATTACAAAGCATACATTGCATCGTTTGGTTTCTATATTTATGTTAAATAAATGTTTCTTATATCTTGCTGACGACACCTCCTTGAGTCTACTAATTCGGGTAGTATACAGTTCATAAAGAATTCACACAACCTCTTCTCCATACACTCTTTCCAAAATGTGTCGTCTCTAAAATATATATTATAACAAATAAGTTTTCACTTGGCAAATTTTAACAAATAGATAGTAGTAAGAATATTACCTTTTAATTTCCTCTACGTGTAAACCTCCTTTTGTAGAGAGGAGAAAATAACATAACGGTCTTTTTGTTATGTGCAATAGGCCTTGAACTTGATAAAAATAATTGTGGTTGCGCTTAAGTTTTATCGTCCCATTTTTAAGTTCACAAGAATCAATTTTCTTCTGTATAATTGCATCGATGGGAGAAAAGATTCCACTTTTTTCAGAACTTTTTATTTCGATTACAGCATCTTCATCTACCAATCCGTCTGGAGAACATGCCAGGTAACAGTATTCGTCGTCAATTATCAAGCCACTCCTTTTTACACGTTTTTTAAAGAGTTCCTCAAACAAAGAAATTGTACTTTCTTCGTTGTCTAACCCGAATTTGGTAGCACTGTTACCTGAGAAGGTCGAGTACAAAATCGAGGAAACTGTTTTTGCAGTGGATGTTGTTTTTCGTAGTTTGCAAATTTTTCCAAACGTTGATGCTGTAATTCGCTTTCTTCTTTCGCTTTTCCAAATTTCGCTATGGGATTGCAATATTGTATCGTGAAATAATTGGTCTTTGTCGGTTTGATGTAGTGTACTCAAAAATTCTGCAGATTTTAGAGAGTATAATTTCGAATCCATATCTGCAATAGGTTCACAAATTTCTAAACCATAGTGCTCATCAGTTGTAGCAAAAGCTTTCCGTTTTGCAGATTTGCCTGTAAAACGGTATATTGTTAGCTAGTATTGACAACAAAAAGATTTGAAATAATACCTTTTCTACGAGTTTCCCTTGCTTTACTTCTTCTTTCGTAAAAATTGTTTAGTCCAGTGGTGCCATTAGGGTCCAATCTCTCCAGTGTTGCGCGTACAACATTTCCGTTTGTATTTGCCTTTATTATAGTCAAGTGCTAACCAAGGAAACCACTTTATTTATTGAAATCTGTAATTTATTCACGTCAAAATAAAATTAAAAATGAATAAAAGAATAAATATATTGTTTCTAAAATCGTTCATTCCTAAATTAAAAGCAAAGTGTCACTTTTTTCAGTGAGTGAAAAAAAGTGCCCCATTTAAAAAAGCCTGCTTTTTTATTTGGAATGTTAAAAAATAGATATTTATGCATTAAGGGAGATATGAATATATTTTTTCCCTGAGGTTGACATGGGCCTCTAGCCCGAGGTCTAAGGCAACTGAAGGTAAAGAACATGAATATCTCCCGTGGTGCATACGCTATTTTTTAAAATTTTATTTGAAGAAAGTAGGCTTTAAATTAATTTCAGTGTGTGACGTGCCACTTTTTTTCACTCAGTCAAAAAAGGGACACTTTGCTTTTAATTTAGGAATGACCGATTTTAAATACCTATACGTTTCCTTAGTTACCAGAACTGACCAACGCACTTGATTAAAATGACGGAAAATAATAGTTATTCAGACCACAAGTGTTAGACGCTAACACGATTTATCTATAAGATTTTTTGAAATTTCATTAAATATTCAAATCCAAGCTTATTTTGTATATAATTTTAATTGCCTTCATTTTAGTCAAGTGCGTTGGTCAGTTCTGGTAACTAAGGAAATATCTATTTAAAATCGTTCATTCCTAAATTAAAAGCAAAGTGTCACTTTTTTCCCTGAGTGAAAAAAGTGGCAATTCACACACTGCAATTAATTTAAAAAAGCCTACTTTTTTAAATGAAATTTTAAAAAATATACAAAATAGGCTTGGATTTGAATAGGTATTTAATAACATTTAAAAAAAATGTATAGACAACTCGTGTTAGCATGCTTATTTTTCAAGCGCTGCGCCTCGTTTAATAACCCTTCACACTTGTGAAAAAAGTTTCACTTCTAACACTTGTGGTCTAAATAACTATTATTTACTAGTATATTAGTAAGAATACTATGAAATTACAAAATGTCATAATGACATTTAAAATTAGAATAAGTAAGTAACAAGGATTGTCTCAATGTATGGTCGCTAAGACGTTGCCTATAGTTGCATGGTTATCAAGAATTTGAAGGAGAAATAATTTGACAAGCCCCTTGGGAGTTATGAGTAGCTTTTCATATTTTGTATCATGTTGCTAGTAACTAAACAAATTTTTAATACTATCTTTCAATACAATACCTTCAAAATAACGATGTGATAATAATGAAAGTTCCATACAAGAAATGCCCAGTTTCAAAATGTCACAAAAATGGTGCACTATGTTGTTAAATAAATCAAAACGCAGTGTATATGTTACGGTTAGTTTGATTAATTGAAAATTATTAATAATTCCCTGAAAACTATTAATAATTACCGGCAATTATTAATACTAACCAACCGGTTATTATTAATATTTACCGGTAATTATTAATAATTCACGCATTTATTACTCGAACCGTAACATATACATAACATAACATCTAACTAAAAAGTTATCAGATATTAAATTTATTGCGTCCTAATTTAATTGTGCCAACATTATAGAATAGATCATAACACGATATCTAAAACGACGAAACAAAATCTAAATATCATTGCCTAACACTCCCAACGGAAATTTTGTATTATCTCAATTTCCAAACAGAAACAAAATTACATTTATCTAAAGCCAAAATTTAGTATCTAGTATAAGATAGGTACTTACTTTGCACGAAGTTGTTTCATAATCACATTTTTACTTTTTCTTGGCCTAGCCAATCGATATTTTCCCTTTGGCATTCTACGAAGTGTTTAAATAAACAAAAAACTCTATAAAAGCACTTGTGGGGCACTAACAACTACTGTTACCGATAATCGATACAGAAAGCAAGAGTGCGTAAATGGATTTTTTTAAAGGAAAATTTGGTATTTATACCGACTAGGGATGTGCTAATTATTACAATACCCAATGAGCAAAGGGCAATGGGGCTAATTACTGTACTTTCACAATTTGTCATTAATCGGAATTGTTATTATCAGACAAATGATGTTTTAAAATTCCTGTGTAATGCTACAATTTCTCAGTATTTTGAAATCGGTGACAATTACTAGATATGAATCACACCAAAATATTTCAGTGAAACTTCTTTCATACCGTTATTCGGTAAGAAACAAGGACGTATTGGGCGAACTCAGTTATACATAAGAAGTTTTGCCGCAGGTAATAGATGTTCAGATAAGGTACTTGGCCAGATAATCCGCTTCAGACATTTCAATACATCACAAAGTGATGCATTTCCAGTTGCCTAAGTACCTATTTGCCTTTCAAGGCACAAATCAAAAATTCATCTCGCTGACTCTAGAAATGTATCAGCTCTCCCTAGCCGCCTTAAATAAAAATGTTTCAGTAGCCAAACGGAGCTGCGACCCTCTGCGCCTTAAAACGTCGATCGGTTAGGCAACCACTTTGACACCTTCCAGGTCTGGGTACAGTTTTTATTTAATACGCGTTCTATTTGAAAAACGGTCTTTTTTGTTTTTTTAAATGAGACATTTGTCTCACTGGATTGCTTGTTTATTAACTAATGTTAACTCCGTTCTAACCGTTTCTCCTACTCGATATATGGCATGTGCCAAACAAGTAGCATGAATCAAATTAGGGAAAAAATATATATTTTGACCTACGGAACATTATTCATGATTTAAAAGCCAGTGTTATTTCGCAATCAGACGAGTTAAAAACCAGGAAAACTGCAGATCTGCACCTCATGCACAAAACCGACCTACAAGTGCAGGTTCAACGGGCGACCTTCGCTCCAGCAGGAAACAAAACTGCTGAATTGCTATGTTTTTAGTTTGTAATTGTAAACGCTTTGCCCAGTAAACTGTACATTTGAACTTTGATATTATTACTTAGTTAAGCATTCTTGTTATGTATAAATACACCGTTTATTTTCGTAATAAAACAATCTGCATTTAATATTTGATTCATTCACTACGTCGCCACCCTGATACTAAGCCATAATACATCGAGACGTGAGGCTGCGTCTCCCAGGGTGGTTTACTGTCATCCCTTTCAAGTACCATTGACTACATTGGTTTAAAACGTAAACACAGTCTTGTTTACGTGCTTGAGGGATAGAACCAGCGCAAAGCAACGGAATCCTGATCAACAGCCTCCAGGCAATTCTGTTCATGGTCCTTCGAGCCGGATCTGTCTCCAACTAACGAACAAACACATCCCGAGAAGAAGATAACATCTGCCAACCACCCAGTTCCCAGAAAATGGCTAACAACATGGAGGAATTCAACAAATTAGCTGTCGCCCAAGAAGAGCTCGCGCAGAAGATAAAGCAAGTATTATCTAACAGCAAAAAGGACCCTGCCAGCCGAAAAAACGAAGCATACATCGCCAGTCGCAACAAAACGCTGGACGAACTTTGGAACACTGCAACTACAAATCATGCAGAAATGGGGCAGCTAAGTATTCCAACTCATAATTATTTACAGGATATTACGACCAAATTAAAGCCATATACGGCGAAGCAAAAAGTTACTTGCAGAGCTGTTCAAAATCAACGGAAATTTCCAACCCCTCCGTAAGCAGAACTCAAGAGGAAATGGTGGCCAACCCCGAGCAAAAGGTTCGTATCCGAAAACTGCAGATTCGGATTCAGAATTTTAAGCAAGCGATGGACGACGCCGAGCTAACACAAGAATTAGGGAAGCCCGCCATCACGACAAGGAAATTAAGAGAGAAATGGGATCGTGTGGTCGAGATGGACGATGAAGTTATGTCAAATGACATGGCTTCAGAACAAATGCACTTCAGTCCTGAATATACTACGTTGGAAGACAGGTATAGAAATTTAATTATTTTATTGCAAGCGCCGACAAGGAACGAGCAAGCAGCAGCCATCTCGCTTCCTCAAGTCAAAATTCCCATATACGAGGGAAATTATGAGGAATGGGCCACTTTCAAGGACCTGTTCACCAAATTAGTAGATGACAACCAGAATATGGACGATGTCATCAAGATGCAATATTTAAAGACGCATGTTAAGGGAGAGCCAAGCCAACTGATCCAGCGTCTAGCTGTTACCCAAGCAAATTACAATACCGCCTGGAATCTGCTGCAACAAAGGTATCAAAATAATCGCCTTATTTTAACTAAATTGCTAGATACCATATTCGATCTGCCGGTCCTCTCCAAAGAGTCAGCCCAAGGGTTAAAAAGATTGCACGACTCCATCAAGGAATGTGTGGAGGCAATCAAAAATTTAGGCATCTCCACGGACAGTTGGGGTCCGTGGATTAACAGAGCTATCGCTCGAAAATGGGATCCTGAAACCAACAAATTATATGAGCAGTCGCTCCAATGTCCAAACGAAGTTCAGGATCACCAAAATTTAATGGCTTTCCTGCAAGTGCGGTTCCAATCCCTAGAATCCATCGATGGAGCTCGAAAGCCCACGCAGGAAAGACCACACAAGAATTACGCTTCCGCATCTCTAAACTGCAAGCTGTGCCATTGAGATCATTACATCGACAACTGTAGTCAATTCCAGAGGCTACCTACCCATGAAAAACAAGAAGCAGTAAAAACCAATCGATTGTGCTATCGATGTTTGCGGCACGATTCAAATATACCATGCCGTGCCTATTTTAATTGTAGGATCTGTCGCTTCCCGCATCATACACTGCTTCATAAGGCGCAGCCACCATCAAGGCCGCTCCCTGCCCAAAAGATGAGAACGTCAGCTCATGCAGCAGCCATGAAGACTTACAACGCTCCAGAGAAGAAGCCGAAGTCGGACATCATCACCGCCAATTTAGGCGCACAGGAGAGCCAAGTTCTACTAGCCACAGCAGTGGCTCAAATCAATCAACATCGGGACAACTACATGAAGGTCAATACCACGATTGGCAACTCGTGGCAAATTGGAGAAGAATATCAGTTGCAGAAATTTTGGGACATAGAAGAAGTGCCCACACAAAGAAAACCTTCCGCAGAAGATCAGGTATGCAAGGAAAAAATAATTGAGACAGTCAAAGAGATTCATCCCGCATCAAATGGATCCATCCCAGGAGTAACAATCCCGCAGGTGAAGAAAATATCAACAACCAATCCTACAGCGGAAGAACGAGCAATAGCAGCTGCCAATATAAAGAATACGGAAGTTCAACATCCTGTTATCATCGAATGTGAAAAAATAGCATCTTCTCATCCGCAAGAAAATCACCAAGTGCATGGAGTTTCCAAAGTCCTCATTCACGAAGTCCTCGTTCACGAAGTCTCCATTCAGGAAGTTCCCATTCACAAAGTCGATAGACAGAAAGAAAAGGAAATTGCAGGCCACGAACAAATCGTTAGAAATCCTCCAGATGCTTCGACAGCAGCTCCTAGCGTTGGATGGAGCCAAGAAGTTGCAGCAATAACTGCTGCTAACAAGAACACCTCCGAGTCCATTAAAAACTTGACACCCGGTGGAGAGCGGCACCAAGACTTGTCGGCAGGGGATGCAGGAAACGAAAAATCAAATGCCAAACACTTCGCGCCAAGCAGTGGAAGCAGCCCAGAAATTGCAACAATAACTACAGCAATCAAGAAACCCTCCGAGTCAACTGAAAATTTGACAACCATTGGAGGGTGGCACCCTGAAAAGGCAGCAATAAATGCAGCAAACAAGAAACCCTCCGAGATTATTAAAAACATAGCACCTAGTGGAGGGTGGCATCAAGAAATAGTATCAAGAAATGCAGCAAGCGAGCAAACCTCCGAGTTCACTAAATACTTAGCACCCGGTGTAGGATGGAACCAAGAAATGGCAGCAGCCAGAAATTCAGAAAATGAAAAATCCGAAACCAAATATTTTACGCCTAATAGAAGGTGGATTCAAGAACTAACAGCAACAAGTTCAGAAAACAATAAACACAATGCTAAGCACTTAGCCCCTCGTAGAAGATGGAATCAAGAAGACGGCTTATTAAAGTCTGCGAGGAAATTTTCCGAAAACACGCAATGTGGAATACCAATGCGGCATCCTCTCAAACAGCTAACCTCGGCAAGAGTGATATTAATTATTGTATTCACTCATATAATGTTCGTCTCCAAAGGAAGAAACAGCAGATGGACGTTGTCGGGATGTTCCAAACCAAGTGGTAACCTCTTCAACGACACAATAACACAAAAGCTCTTTTACAGAAATAGCAAAGGAGCCAGTGTTGCAGCAACCGAACCACTTCGAGGATTTAAAACCCTCTCGGTTGGACCTGCAACATCATCTGAAGGAAGTAGCATGGAGAGCCATCCGAAATCGCTACTACCTATCCAGAAGAATCGTCAACAGCGCCTAAAAGACGTAATATCGGAAACTATCCGCCATCACTCCTATCTATCCAGCGGGATCACCGGCAGCATATTAGGAGCCGCCGCTCTAATAGGAGCCTTCTACTGCATTCGGAAAAGGATCAACCGAAGGAAGCATCAATCCAAACAACGCCAGTCAGCCGTAGAAGAATATCCTCTAAAAACTCTTAATGTGGAAGAAACAATATAGTTTTTTCTTTTTCTTTTTCTTCAGCCTAAAATTGGCAATATGTTTAAACTTGATTTAAACACACATAAATTTTATTAACAAAATTTACGAAACCAGTCAGAAGTTCTAAATGTAATTTTGATTTCATAAACAAACAGTTTTAACTTCAAGTTTTACTTCATAATTTTGCAAGTTTATATTTAATTTATATCTGTTTTAATCTTGAATTAAAACAGGCAAAATTCAGTCCCATTTACGAAATCTTAACGAATATTGTTTCACCAACATTGAGTTTAAACACCGCAGTAAAAATGCAACTCGGCATTTCGCTTAATAAGCGACCTAGAAAGCCAAGTTCAACGCTTCAGTCTGCAAACCCATGCGGAACTGTAAAAGGCTTATCGTGCTGAGTTGCGGTCTTCGGACCTTTAAACGCATTCTATTACACTCCACTATTATGAACTTTGAATTGTTACTTAGTTAAGCATTCTTGTTTTGTATAAATACACCGTTTATTTTCGTAATAAAACAATCTGCATTTAATGTTTGATGTATTCACTATGTCGCCACCCTGATACTAAGCCATAATACATCGAGACGTGAGGCTGCGTCTCCCAGGGTGGTTTACTGTCGTCCCTTTCAAGTACCATTGACTACATTGGTTTAAAACGTAAACACAGTCTTGTTTACGTGCTTGAGGGATAGAACTAGCGCAAAGCAACGGAATCCTGATCAACAGCCTCCAGGCATTTCTGTTCATACACACAATGCTAAGCACTTAGCCCCTCGTAGAAGATGGAATCAAGAAGACGGCTTATTAAAGTCTGCGGGGGAATTTACCGAAAACACGCAATGTGGAATACCAATGCGGCATCCTCTAAAACAGCTAACCTCGGCAGGAGTGATATTAATTATCGTATTCACTCATACAATGTTCGTCTCCAAAGAAAGAGGCAGCCGATGGACGTTGGCAGGATGTTCCAAACCAAGTGATAACATAGTCAACGACACAATAACACCAAAGCTCTTTTACAGAAATAGCAAAGGAGCCAGTGTTGCAGCAGCCGAACCACTTCGAGGACTTACAAACCTCTCGGTTAGACCTGCAACATCATCTGAAGGAAGTAGAATGGAGAGCCATCCGGCATCGATACCACCTCTCCAGAGGAATAATCAACAGCGTCTAAAAGACGTGACATGGAAAACCATCCGCCACCACTCCTATCTATCCAGCGGGATCACCGGCAGCATATTGGGAGCCGCTATTCTAATAGGAGCTTTCTACTACATTCGGAAAAGGATCAACCGAAGGAAGCATCAATCCAAACAACGCCAGTCAGCCGTTGAAGAATATCCTCTAAAAACCCTTAATGTGGAAGAAACAATATAGTTTCTTCTTTTTTTTTCTTCAGCCTAAAATTGGCAATATGTTTAAACTTGATTTAAACACACATAAATTTTATTTTCTAAAATTTACGAAATTCAGTCGCACGCTTTAAATGCAACTCCGATTTAATAGCAAGCAATTTTTAATGCCGCAATCACCAGTCTTTGCCTCATAATTGCTAAATTTCATATGTTTAAATTAGATTATATATAAATTTGTCCAAATTAAGGGAACATTATTCATGATTTAAAAGCCAGTGTTATTTCGCAATCAGACGAGTTAAAAACCAGGAAAACTGCAGATCTGCACCTCATGCACAAAACCGACCTACAAGTGCAGGTTCAACGGGCGACCTTCGCTCCAGCAGGAAACAAAACCGCTGAATTGCTATGTTTTTAGTTTGTAATTGTAAACGCTTTGCCCAGTAAACTGTACATTTGAACTTTGATATTGTTACTTAGTTAAGAATTCTTGTTATGTATAAATACACCGTTTATTTTCGTAATAAAACAATCTGCATTTAATGTTTGATTCATTCACTACGTCGCCACCCTGATACTAAGCCATAATACATCGAGACGTGAGGCTGCGTCTCCCAGGGTGGTTTACTGTCGTCCCTTTCAAGTACCATTGACTACATTGGTTTAAAACGTAAACACAGTCTTGCTTACGTGCTTGAGGGATAGAACCAGCGCAAAGCAACGGAATCCTGATCAACAGCCTCCAGGCATTTCTGTTCACTTCACAAGGTACCCCAACAACACGGATCAAATCATCAATGGCTTAAAGGATGCACGAGCCACCAACAAACATAATTATTAGAAAAGTTCTTGCTTGGATTTACAAGGTGTAAGACACATGAAGCCAAAAAAAAAAAAATATGATCGGTGTTTATATAGAAAGACAACGCGGTTTAAGCTGAAATTTTATTTTAATATTAATAATACTCTTTTGCAAGGGAAGGGATAGAAGAGTATAGTAACTCAACATGCAACCCACGCCAAAGCTACAACACTTGTAACGATCGGAAGGAGAAGGTAAGAATTTATAGACAAGTGTCGTAGCAGTTGAGTGACGGTGGACGGGGCTTAGAAATTAGCGCTTTCCACATAGAAGGAAGAGGGAAGCATTCGTCCTGATTGAAATTATTATGATGTTTGTAAATCTCAATAACCTCACAATTTTTTCTGCTAAAGAAGAATGGGGTTTTGTAGATAATAGAACTATCATCAAAACGGATCTTATGGCCGCTATCGAGTGGTTCGACGATGGCTGATGATGAAACAAGACCCGACTTGAGACAGCGCCGGTGTTCAGAGATACGTGTTTTTACTGAAAATCCTGTTTTACCAATGTATACAGCATTACAAGAGCAAAGGACTTTATAAACACTTTGAGATGACATAGTATTTAATATATCTTTAGGTGAAGGAAGAACTAGAGATTTTGTTTGGGGGTTTAAATACTGTTTTTGTTTTGCTTTCTAAGATACTTTCCTACGAAATCGGTGACTTGGTGAATATAGGGAAGAAAAGCTATTGCTGCGGGAGGATCGGTTTTTGGAGATTTGGGTGGCCCTGGATGAAGATGGCAGACTGTATATCCCCTTTTTAGGTATAGGTCTATTCAACTCGTTATACTTTTTGCCCTTTAAATTCGCCTTTGTTGCTCATATATTTGTTTTCAATTCCTATTATTTAATCTTCCCTCTTTGTTTGTTACTAACTACTTACTGCGGTTATTCCCCTTTCACTATTGCACTTACTGCTGTTCTGCTTCACTCACTATTGTAAAAATCTGCGAATTAATTTGCACGGCAATGCCTAAAATTAGGTTTACCGTCACTGCGATTAACTAACTCCTTCTTGGTCGAGATCACAAAAAAATATTGTATGTAGTTCAGAAACATATATAGCTTTTTACAGGGCGTTTTAGGATCATAGTTTCGTTATCTTTTTCCATTCCTGTCTGTTTTTACTTTTCATTCTTCAATCTTTTATCTTTTTTTGTTCCAAATCTGTTTTGATTTGACGACTTCATACCATCGTTTCCTTGGTCTCCTTCTCCTTTTCTTATATCCCCGTTTCCTGTAGGCTATAGTTTTGGGTGTTCTTCCTTCTTCCATTCTTTCGGTGTGGCCCAGCCAGTGCAGTCTTCTTGCTTTTATAATGTTATCTATCTTTCTTCTTCTTTATCAGCTCAATGACGTCCACTCCTGGACATAAGCCTCTCCTAGGGTCCACCATTGGTATCTGTCTCTCGCTTGCTGAAACCAGTTTTTTCCAGCAAACTGCCCATCTGCGTTGTGATTTTCCACGACTTCGATTTGTTTCCCGCTGTCGCCATTGCAGTAGTTTGTTTGTCCATCTATCTGTCGATTGTCTAGCTATGTGCCCCGCCCACTGCCACTTTAGTCGCGATATACGTTCAATGACGTCAACGACTTTGGTTTTCGATCTTATTACTTCATTTCGTACTTTATCCCGTAGCGAGATTTCTACGATTATTCTTTTCATGGAGAGTTGGGTTACTCGAAGCCTATTTGCTCTCTGTTTGGTTAGTGTTATTGGTTCGAGACCATAAGTACCAACAGGCAAGACACACGTGTTGTACCTACACTTTTCGTCTAAGGTTGATCGGTATGTTTTTGTCTTTTAAGATGTATTGTAATTTTCCAAAGGCAGCCCATGTCAGCCCTATTCTCCTTGTTATTTTTGCTGTTTAGTTTTCCTTGCCTAGTGTGATGAGGTGGCCTAAATAGATGTACTTATTCCTGGACCTTCTCTATGCCTTCATCTTCTATGGTTATTTGTACATTTTCGTCAGGACTCATCAACTTAGTATTTTTAAGGTTTATCTTAAGTCCCACTCTTTTCGATGCTTCATTGAGGTCTTGCATCATTTGTTTTAGTTCTTCTGTATCGCTAGACATGATAACGATATCGTCAGCGAAACGGGGATGACTAAGATGGTATCCATCGACTTTCAGACCCTTTTTGTCGCAATCTAGTTTTTTAAAGACATCGAGAGATGACATCTCCTTGGCGCACTCCTCTCATAACGTCTATTTTTTCTGTTTTTGTATCTTCATCGATTTTTACTTTAATGGTTGCATTTTTATATATGTTTTGTATGATTGTGGTATACCTAGGGTCAATTCTAGCGTTATTGAGTGATTTCAAGATTGCCCATGTTTCTACAGAATCAAATGCTTTGTGGAAATTGATGAATACCAGGTGAATAGGGATGTTATATTCGGTGGTTTTTATGATCCATTTTACTAAATCCTCGCCGGAAACAGGCTTGCTTCACAGGTTGGTAGGAGTCAAGCTTTTCAGTCAGACGATGCGGCCGAATAGCTTATACATATGATTTAACAAACTGATAAGACGGCAATTTTCTATTTTTGATATGTTCCCTCTTTTGGGAAGAAGTACGACTTCTGCATTATGCCACTGTTCTGGTATTCTACCTTCCTATAAGCATTTATTCATCAGTGTTTGTATCACTTTTTTGAGACTGTTTCCACCTAACTTCAACATTTCAGCCGTAATTTCATCTTAGCCCGGATATTTTCCATTTTTCAACTGTTTTAATGCCTTTCTCATTTCGTCTGACGATATTTCCGGTAAATCCTGTGACCCTACATTCCTTACTTGTTTTATTGTTGTTGTTGGTTTTGGGTCCATTTTATTTGATGAGTAAAGGTCCGCGTAGAATAATTTCACAGCTTTTGTTACATCATCAATATGTGATATTGTCACTCCTTCCTTGTTTTTCAATTTGGTTAGTTTAGTTCGCTCTTTTGCGAGCCTTGACCTTAAAACCTTCATATTTATGTTTCTTTCGATTGTTTTGATGTATTAATTTCGTTTTGTAGGTTCGAATGTTTTTCCTGATTTCTTTCTTGGTATTTTTGTTGAGTTGTTTAAATTCCTCTGTATCTCTACTAATTTGTCTTCTTTTTTCCATCATCTGGATTGTATTTGCACTAAGTTTTTATCTGTGAGTTTCTTTAGTTTTCCACATACCTTTTTTGCTGATGCTTTAATAATAGTTTGAATTTTATCTGTGAGCTCTTCGATATTAAGTTGTTCAAGAGCTTCAGTTGACTCTGTTATCTATAGTTGGGTCTTTATAAGTGTCATAGAATTCTTTATTTGATCTTCTTTCATATCCTATTTCCGTCCTTTTGCCTCCCACTATTCGTCTTTTCCATCTTAGTAGCCTTTCTTGGTTTTTCTTTTTCAGGATCCACATTTTGCAGCCATATAAAACGGTCGGTCGCAGGACTGTTTTATAGATTCAGAATTTTGCCTTTCTAGATAGGTTTTTTGCCCTCAGCATATTATTCAGGGCTCCAGTACACTTGTTGACTTCTATTATTCTATTGTAAATTTCTTTTTCTTCTTCGCATTTATTTGTTATTTTGGCCCCCAAGTGAATTCTTCCACCGCTTCAGATTTCATTTTCCCCAAGTTGCTGTTTAATTATAACCTTTTGCTTTGTCAAGGCTCTGCAATTCTCATCACTTTATATTTCTTTTGGTTTAGGTACTTGTAGTCCCATTTTAAATGCCTCTTCTACCAGTCTGCTAGTTGTTTCTTTTAATTCTTTTTCGTTTCTCGCTATGATGGCCAGGTCGTCAGCATAATCTATTACTTGGCGTCTTTTTCTGTTTAGGTTGCCATCCCTAATTACTTTCTCAAGTGCTATATTGAAAAGTAAAGTTGACAGGGGGTCTCCTTGCCTCAAACCTGTTTGACGTTGAAGTCTTCAGATACTTGGTGCTTTACTCATACATTGTTTGATGTCCTTTTTAGCGTCATGTGTACTAGTCTCTCTAGTTTCGGTGGTTGCATGCTTCTAACCAGTTTTCCTCTTTTCAGTCATACGCTTTTTTAAAGTCTATGAATAATACTAATTCAGACATTTTGTATTCATAGCATGTTGTCAACACTTCCTTCATCGTAAAAATTTGGTCAGTTGTTCCCCTTTCTTTTCTAAAACCTGGTATTCCTCTAATTGCAGAATTTTTCCAAGACACGCTGTAATGGTTCCATTGACTGTGATATATGTATACATTTTATTGTATGTTTTATTTTAATCGAATTTTAAATTGTACAATCTTGACATATCCTATGCTATGTAAATGGTCGATTGGATGAATAAAACTATTATTATTATTGTTGTTGCTCAACTATCGTGTCTACTCTTCTTTTTATTATGGTGGCCATTACTTTATACATCCTTTATCTAATAGACTTGTCTGTCCGGGACGCTGTTTTGTCTGTCCGGGACGCTGTTTCAGCAGCCAAACCGTAAGAGATAGAGAAAAAAGTTATTAAAGTTATATGTTTGGAATGGTCATGTCAGGTCAGGAACCGAATTTCAGTCACGTGACACTTCCTGTTTTTGAGAAATCACGTGATTTTCGTCCGTCCGGGACGCTGGTCCGTCCGGGACGCTGTTTCAGCAGCCAAACCGTAAGAGATACAGAAAAAAGTTATGAAAGTTATATGTTTGGAATGGTCATGTCAGGTCAGGAAACGAATTTCAGTCACGTGACACTTCCTGTTTTTGAGAAATCACGTGATTTTCGTCCGTCCGGGACGCTGGTCCGTCCGGGACGCTGTTTCAGCAGCCAAATCGTAAGAGATAGAGAAAAAAGTTATGAAAGTTATAGGTTTGGAATGGTCATGTCAGGTCAGGAACCGAATTTCAGTCACGTGACACTTTCGGTTTTCGAGACATCACGTGATTTCCGTCCGTCCGGGACGCTGGTCCATCCGGGACGCTGTTTCAGCAACCAAACCGTAAGAGATAGAGAAAAAAGTTATTCAAGTTATATGTTTGGAATGGTCATGTTAGGTCAGGAACCGAATTTCAGTCACGTGACACAGTTGTTACATTTTGTTGGATCGCCATTTTTTAGTATCGGTATAATTGTAACCTTTTCCCAGTTTCTTGGCATCTGTTCTTGCCACATTTTCTTTACTGGTAAGTATATTTGTTTCTTTAATTTCTCTTCTCCGTATTTGATATTTTCGGCTGTTATTCCATTGATTCCTGAACTTTTGAGACTCTAATTAATAATTTCGTCTATTTCTTCCTTTGTAGGATCGTTTACCTGGTTCTCATCGTGTACTCGTAGTTTACTTTTCTCAGATTCTTTTTCTGTATCCTCATTTAGTACTTCTGAGAAATACTCCTGCCATCTTTTGATGATTTTATCTTCCTCCCCTATTAACTTCCCATCTTTGCCATTGATGAAGGCGGTTTGTTTGCATTTTTCTTTTCCTTTTTTACTTCTCTGTAGAAATTTCGAATTTCCTTTGTTTTGTAGTAATTTTCTGTCTCTGTCACCTTCTGTTCGAGTTTTGCCCTCTTTTTTTTCTAATTAGTCTCTTTGCTTTTGCTTTTTGTTTCTTATATGCGTTCTTGGCTTCAGTTCCTCGTGCTTGTAGAGTCTTTATGCGTAGTTCGATTTCTTTACTACATTCTTCATCAAGCCATTTTTCTTTTGCTTGATGCTCTTTTACCGGTAATACTTTCTCTGTTGCCTTTCTAATTACTGCCTCCATGATTTTGCAACCGTTTTCTATGCTCTGGGGTGCCTCATACTTCCGTTCTCGGTATCTTTGTTATTGCTTCTACGGATTTTTCTTGAATTTCTGGTTTTTGTAGTTCCGTGACGTTGAGCTATTTTTTTACTTTCCATCTTCTACTTATCTTTGGGTGGTCTTTTGTTTTGAAGTCTATTCTTACCAAGAAGTGATCCGAATTTATATCAGCTGCTCCACAAGATCTGACGTTTGGGTCTATCTTCCAACACGACATGATCTATTTGGTTAGAATAACTACCATCTGGTGCTATTCATGTCCCCTTATGCACCTCTTTTCTTCTAAATCATTATTTTCATTTGTTTCTCCTCTGCGAATTTTATCAATCTCTTGCCATTGTCATTGCTATGTATATGTTTACTTTCTCCTCCTGTAATGTGTGCGTACATCCTCTCTCTTCCTATATTTGCGTTTGCATCTCCTATTATCATCTTTTAAGATCTCATAGAAATCGTCTTTAGTTTCTTCTGTTTGTACTTCTGTTGGCGCGTGTATGTTAAGTATGGATATTTTATAGTCCCCTTCTATTTCTAAGTAGCACATTCTGTCTGACATAGGTCTAAACTCTTCCACTTTTTCTGCTACTTCGTTGCTTACTAGGAAGCCAACTCCATATCTCCTCGTTTCTACACCGCTTGTGAAGATTGTATAGTCCTCTAGTTTCATCTATGTGTGTTTCTTGTAATGCAAGTATTTCAATTTTGTACTTCTTTGCTTCCATTTCTATATCTTTGACCACCCCTTCCTCGTAAATTCCTTGCACGTCCCATTTTCCTATTCTCATTGATGTATTCCTATTTTTTCTTCTTGTTCTTAGGCTGAGTCTTCTTACTTCTGTTTTTGTTCTGATATTTAGTCTATCGATTATATCTTGCCATAATTCCAGCTTTCCTTGAATTCTCGTTTCCGACAATCGTGTAAGTTCTTCGGGGGTATATTTGATCCTGTTTTCCTTATCAATAGGTTTTTTCCGTTCTTTTACTGTTATCTGTTGTAACTTATTTGTCATATCTTTTATCTCCTGACACATTTCTTTTCTTTCCGTGTATATTTCGTCTTCTCTTCTTTTCATTTCTGCTCCGAGTTCTAACAGATACAACTCCATTTTCATTACTTCTACTTGTAGTTCTTCTTTTACCACTTGCATCTGCTGTCTTATTTTTCTAATTTCCTCTTGCTTTATATGTAATTTTATCGCTTCTTCTTACTTTTCTTTCTGTTTCAATGGTCTATTCGTGTGTGGCCTGCTTTATTTTCCGTGTTTAGACAATGTGTCACTCCCGTTCGGCTATGCGACATACGTCATGACGTATACGCCAGCTGTTCATTTGAAATCTCTTATCTGCAGTGGCACTTCAGACAAGTTTATAGAAGCTTCGTCTTTGTCTAATTACCCGAAGATCCCACTTTATATTAACACCAAACTTCTCACTTTACATTGCCATTTAACTATTCACTATTTTTTAAAAACTTCACTTTTGTCCTGAACTTGAAAATTTTATTCGCGAGTCAAGGTTGCGTGTTTGCTTGACGTCGCAAGTTTATTAATACTACTCACTGCATTTATTCCCCTTTTTACTATTGCACTTACTGCTGTTCTGCTTCACTTACTATTGTAAAAATCTGTGAATTTGCACGGGAATGCTACAATTAGGTTTACCGTCAGTGCGATTAATTCACGCCTTCTTGGTCGAGTTAACAAAAAAAAAATTGTATATAGTTAAAAAATAATAAATACTGTGAGAGGACGCGACTTATAGGTTATGGTAATGGACACAAACATGAACAATTATTATTAGATGCTTAAGTTTTTCGTTTGAATTTGGTAATTACGATATGCAGAATGTTTTTTCCCAATGTAAAGAATTGTTGCACGTGCAGGCATATTAATGGATAGATTAAGGTTCGACCCACAGCTGCGACTGCGTGCGTATTAAGTTACACACACAGGGCCCTGGACCATATAGTTTTTTGCTTTCAGCTTAATAGTGAATTATGTGGCCACATAATTCACACTTTTCTTACAGGAAACTGAAGATATTTGGGCATAGTCTAATTGGGGAATTCGTCACGCGGTAAAAGCCAAATAGGGATTAAAGTGGCAATTTACGACTCTGGGTGCTAGTCATCCAGATCGAGAGCACCGAAAATATTATAATAGGATTTAAATTGCGGTAGAAATACTGCCTCATAATGGAAACATTATGATTGGATAATTACCCAGCGGAAACGCTGTGATTGGTTATAGGGTGGAATCACCATTGGTATTTTCGAGAGGGGATATCCACTATGGGCTGCTATTTAAAGGAGAACTCGACAGTCAGGAGAACAGTTTGGGCACCCTACTTGATCCCTAATTACGCGGTTGTCGCTACGTTTGGTCAGCGGGCGAGTCATCGCTACTGCAGATTGAGGGCAGACACCCGTAATTACTATTACCTTTAATTGCGTACTTGACGCTACATTTGGTCGGCGGGCGAGTCATCGCTACTGCGGATTGAGGGCGACGGACGCAATTTCCTTCACTGATAAATTTCCTTTACAACTCTCAAGTCCTTCCTTGCACTGACTAACTCGCAGTATTGCTATTATTACACCAGCAGTTGAAGAGTATTACATTTCCCATTAGACTGTGCCCACTACAAAAAGGTAAAGGAAACAAATTGGTTGTTTAAATTTAGTTTTATATACGAGAGTATAGGGTTTATTGGTTTAATAAATGTATAAAGCATTTTTGGCGTTTGATTCATCAAAGTGTGTGTATGAGCCTACTTAAATGAAGAACTTGCAGTTACGAGGATTATAAGAACCCTAAGCCCTCTTTCACACGGACGGCTGTTTCACCGGCCGGCAGTTTTGCCGTCCGGCAAAAACGCCGGCGACAACTAATAGTAATTTATTATACAAGACGATAAAGTTAAATTTTATCCACGAGTGAATCGTTTAACGTCGAGACGAAGTCGAGACGTTAATGATTCAAGAGTAGATAGAAATAACTTTATCGTCGTGTATAATACAATATTTTTTTCTATAGCAAGAAATTTCACAATTTCAAAAGAAAATAATCACATTTCAAAATGTCAGTAGCTAGATTGGGTTGCTACGATAATACGAAGCTGTCATATTTAATTTAAACAAAAGTTAGAAAATTAAATTACTTTATCTATCCTTGATGTTAAAGTGCTACTTTATCTACCCTTGCTGTTAAAGTAAAACTTGACCTTTTGTTTTGCGTTGATAAAAGCACACTTTAACATGTGCTATAGAAAAAATAACATTATTTCATATGGAACCTTTCACACGGGACGGTCACGGCAGTTTTGCCGGCCGGTCGACCTCCAATTTCAAAGTCGCCGGTGCGGTGGTGACACTTGGCTGCCGGACGGCTGTTTAGCCGGCCGGCAGCTGGGCGTTTTCAAATTGCATAGAAGTAAATGGAAGTGTACACACGAAGGGCAAATTCGCCGTCGCCGGCGCAGGAAGTTTACAGAGACGGTCTGAAGAGAATCAATTGCAACCGAATTTCAGTTGTTTTTGAGTCTTGCACAACACATATTTAATCAGTGTGATTTGGGATAAATCGACTGATGAATACAAAGACCGAATTAAATCTAGAAATGCTTGGAAAGAGGTGTTCGAATTAATTATAGAAAACTACAATAAATTATCCGAACGAGAAAGAAAAGACAAGAGTAAGTAATGCATAATATTTATTTTAGTATTGCATTTGCTCATCTGCGGAGAAACAAAGTATTAAATTTTCCCACTGCTAAGGACTATGCCATCAACGGGTGAATCAATTTCATCGATTGAACCATAAACTACAAATTCTCACCAACCAATAATTAATAGCTACAAACTGTACTGAATACGCTTCTGTACGATGTTAACGTTGGATTGTTTGCTAGGAAGGAAGTACGAGCTCCCCGTGTGAAAGGTGTCCACGTTTTTTTCGCCGGGCGGCAAAACTGCCGGCCGGCGAAACAACCGTCCGTGTGAAAGAGGGCTAAATGTCCACAAGTTACGAGAACTTGTTTAAATCATTCATAAAATCTGTTAAATTAAAACAAAGTGATGTACACAACGTAGAGGGTTATAGGTCACTAGAGGCCATCAGAAGAACCCGGCGTGCGCATTTACGATACCACAAGTCTGTCTCGTTACAATACATAATAAAAACACATAAAAAAGAAAAGTGTATTTAATGAATACTAATAACACAAATTAAGGGCAGTGTTCAAATGTAACATTAACATATATTAACAGTGATAATCAATTAATCCGATCACAATTTCTACGCTAAATCCAGTTACATTAATTTAAAATTTTATTAGCAATATAAAACTAGTTTTTTAGGAAACTTTACACAATTCTCAACGTTTTAATTACAAGACGCGTTCAAACTGGAAATGTATCCAATTACGTGGTCTCCATGGAGTTGGAATCGCCTTTGTTGTTATTATTTGTCGTGGCAAGAATAACCGTGTGCTGCCCACCGCTGCTAACACGAAGCACGTGTCGGTCCAACAACTGCTTGCTCTTGATCAGCGTGGGCTCAAAGCAGTCCTCGTCGTCGCCTGTTCCCAACTGACCAACACTTCCCATGCCCCAGCCATAGAGCTCACCTGCAATGAGTCAGAAGCCGTAGTCACATTTGTTTTTGTATTTTACATGCTTGAAAGCGATACCCGATCTGCTTGAATGGAATCATAACCTTACTTTATTACAGCGCACTCAACTTTTTGAAATAGTATAATTAACAGACGAACGACAACACAAAATAATAACTAAACAACTATGATCAAAGCACCCACCTTTATCAGTTACAGCAAAAGACGTCGTTGAGCCACAGTTCACATTTACAACGTTTTTATCAGCCAATGTCGGAATTTCCACTAGCGCACTGGCGTCGTCACAGTCTTTGCCTAAGCCTAAGCGGCCGTATTCTTTTCGGCCAATGGCATAAGTCTTGCCATTATCGTCTAGGGCTATGCTGTGGTGCTGGGCGCCAGAAATTAATTTCCAAGTATGTTTTGAAAAGTCCTGTGATAATTTTGGGGTGTATTGGGGGGCAGTTCCCTTTAAACCTGTAAGGATTATATAAATAAAAATGTTGGAACAATTTTGTGTGTATGCCCCTACCTAATTGATAATAGTTGTTCAATCCAAACACATAAATGCTGTTCTTCCCAGCCACCTTAGCAAACGTGCCATAAGTACCTGCCCAGATATCTTCAAAATGCAGCTTTAAACTTAGCTTGATACTTATGGGTGTCGGAGAAAGAAGTTTAGCTAATTGATCAACGCCAGCTCCACTTCTTGCATGCCTATCGCTACCACGCTCGCTAGTTCGTCCCAACTGACCTTGTTCGGCACATCCGCAAGTAAAAATCTCCCCAAACGTTGTAAGGCATGCCAAATGATCGGCCCCAGAAGCTATCTTAACAATGACATGGTCCGGAATTATTTCGTAAGGAAGCTGTTCGTTTCCTTTCGGAGTCATTCCCATATTTCCATGCGAATCCTGTTAATGCTAAAGCTTGAACAATGATTCTAATGAGAAAACATTTAAAGCCTCACTCTGAATGTTCCCCAGGCAAACACTCGGCCGTCCTTAAGCAATGCAGCTGTGTGCGAATCGCCAGCAGATATTTGTATAACTTCGCCTGGTAATTCCACCTCGCCGGCAGTAAACTCCGAGTCCTCTTTGTCGCTTGTAATCCGTCCTAAGGCACCTTCATCGTTGCAACCAAATGTTAAAACCTAGGATTTAAAGATGTATTTTTGTGTTTGCAAATATGCGAATCCGTACCTTTCCATCTTTTGTTAAGCATACTGTGTGCATTCCACCAGCACACACGTCAACAATTTCATGGTCAATAGATACCTGAGCAAGTTAGATAAAACATATCATAATAGACCACTGCTAAAAATGATATCATTCAGAGAACATACCTGAGCAAACCTGCTTTTTTCTAGTACGTCGCTACCCAAACCAAGCTGTCCAACATCTCCGGCCCCTGTTACTAAAACTATTCCAGTTTTTATAGTGCTCGGCAAAGCTGCATGGTCGATAGTAACTAAAAATAATTATTTTATTAAATCAGGTTTTTCTAAACAAGCAATTTCAATAATAACTACCACAAAAATGATTTTTTAACAAGACCTGTTGCCTAATTTACAGTGCAACCAAGTGCTTTAATTAATACAACCAGAAGCAGATAATTAACCTTCAAACATCAATTTTAAGGTTAGGTTCTAATTAAAGATGCTTGGAATTTAATTACGTACATTTTATTCTCTTCACGGCTTTTGTAGCCACTCCATCAGTTGTTGTACTCGCACGTCTCCGTTTAGTAGCCATTCTAGTCGTAAAATTCTGTAAAAACATTATTTACATTCGGGCAGGTTAGGTTATCGTAACTTACAATTTGCCGAACTGCAGATTTATCTCTATTGCTTGACTTCACCTCTTATATTTAACAAATACTATGACTAATAATAATAAATATACCAACAGGAACCACAAAAACACCAAACTAAAAAGAAACCGGCGGGAATTAACCTCCCCTGCAACCTGTAACGTTAAACGTAAGAAAAACCGTTACGTTCTACGTCCATGCGCCAAACTAGTTTACTGTTACGTTTACCGTTCTCCAGTGGCGTACGAATATAATTTTTCCCGTTTAAAAAAACATTTAATTATTATTAATGTGCTTCTTAAAAACGATGCAAATTTATTAGTTCGTACTAGAACAAGTATAATATGAATCAAACCAGAATCTTTCTGGTATTATAAAATGTATTAATCGAGTCCTACTCGAAAAATCCTACACTTTAAAGAAGAAATTGAAATTATTCTCTTTAGATCTTTTTCCTGTAAATTATCGATTTAAAAACATAAAATACAGTTATATTTCTAGACATTCATATTGACTTATAATTACTGCGTTTGTAATTATGTTACAGACAAAAGTACAGTGTGTTCAAAAATGTGTTGTACAGATATAGTACCTATAGTTCATTCAAATTCAAGATAGAGCAAAATCTGCAACCCAAGTTACAAATATCAGCGGTCAGTTGATTACTAATTTGATTTTATTAAAATTTAGATCAGAGAGATATGGCTTTGTTGCCGTCTTGATGAGCGTCAAAATCAAATTCGAGGTTAGCAGGTTAGGTTTTGCGTCAGTTTTGACACAAACTGACGCAAAACCTAACCTGTTAACCTCGAATTTGATTTTAACACTCATCAAGACGGCAACAAAGCCATATCTCTCTGATCTAAATTTTAATAAAATCATATTAGTAATCAACTTACTGCTGATATTTGTAATTTGGGTTGCAGATTTTGCTCTATCTTGAATTTGAATGAACTATAGTTGTAAGTTTATTAGTGGTTGTGTTTTTACTCAAGAAACGCTTTTTTGAACGCTGTGAAATTAAATCACATTCACAAAGCACAATTGCTGTACAACAGTTTAATGAACACGACTTGCCTACCTACTGCTTTACTTATTGTGGCATTATTTATATTAGCAAAAGTAGTGAAAAAACTAACGGTCGAAAGTGCATAGGTACAAAGAACGGTAAATGATCGTATTAGTAAATGTATTAGAAAATAATGAAATGGTTCATTTGGCATCTAATCACAAGACAATTATCCTTTATCTATTAGACTTGTCTGTCCGGGACGCTGTTTTGTCTGTCTGGGACGCTGTTTCAGCAGCCAAACCGTAAGAGATAGAGAAAAAAGTTATGACAGTTATATGTTTGGAATGGTCATGTCAGCTCAGGAACCGAATTTCAGTGACGTGACACTTCCGATTTTCGAGGAATCAGACAAAAGACCGTTTTTCAAATAGAACGCGTATTAAATAGAAATGTTTCCGCAGCCAAAAGGAGCTGCGACCCTGTGCGCCTTAAAACCTCGATTGGTTAGGCAACCACTTTGACAGCTTCCAGAATGTTGCGATGCCTTCTGCGCCTTAAAACCTCGATCGGCTAGGCAACCACTTCGACACCTTCCAGGTCTGGGTACAGTTTTTATTTAATACGCGTTCTATTTGAAAAACGGTATTTTTTGTTTTTTTTAAATGAGACATTTGTCTCACTGGACTGCTAGTATATTTTATTTTATAATATAACAACACTTACATTTTTATTTACTTCTATAATACTAAGTAAATACAATAAATTATTTTTCTCCCCTAATTCTGCTTTTGATCATAAAAATCGAAGTTTTTATAAAAAGCAGCTATTTGTTAACCGTCTACTAGTACCTATACCAGCGTACATAAATCAAACAAGTACAGACACTCGCTGTCGGTTCCTATGATGTTAAGAGCGGGACCGTAGTAGTGGGCATAGATAAAGAAAGAGTAGTGGGGACTCGTTTGTAATTTTAATTTCCACACGAATTACGGAATAACAGCACAAGAGGGCGGTAGTATAAGAAATACCTCTAATAAATTAATTTGGGTAGCAGATGTATCGTTCACGCTTCTACCAAAGAGAGGGCGCTAAAGTTTTAGACAGAGGCTACTATTGCGTGCATTTCCAAGAACTGATGTGTCGCTGAATGGCTGTTATCTTATCGTTTTGTAGCCGCCCCCGCGTGATTGCTGGTTTCGTGTTACATGCTGCGCTTGCATCTTTCGCTATTCTCGAACTTCGGCTGGTGCATGATATAAATACAAGGGTATGCTCGAGCGCAGCTTTTCTCAACGACCAATGAGAAACCGTGAACCAGACGACGTCATCAATAGGTGGCAATTTGAAAGTTACGTTTTAAAAGTCTCCCGAAAAAATCGTATTTTGCATTTGTAGTGGGTCAAGTTAATGGTGAAATGGAGGGAAATCGTACTCAATTGTAATAAATGCTATTTTTCGTGTGAATAATACGCGGTTTTATTGATATAACTCTTTTCCGCACACACGAGAAAAACCTTATAGTTGTTCTAACGCGATTTAGTTGGACATGCAAGAATTCACACAGGAGAGAAACCGTATAAATGAGGTTAGGGTTATCGACGTGTAATGCGTGCAACCATCGTCCAACATGCCGAAGCCCTCCTGATATACCCGAGACCATGATAATCATGCCCGAGACCTTAGGAATGTGACGTCATGTGGTTCACGTGCGCAGTGGGTTACCATCTCTCCAGCATACCCTTGTATTTATATCATGGGCTGGTGGTCCGCTCGATCTTGAAAATTGTTTGAAGTGCATGTTGCCCTTGCTTCTGCGACGCCCAATTTCAGTTTTCGAGATGACACGGGTTATGTATGTGCATTTTCGATCCGAGTAGGGTATTAAAACAGCAGAATAGCTCGAATAGTATTGATTTTCCGAGAGGCCGTTCTTGTTTTCAAGCAAGCGAGCCGCTTGCAGCATTGTTTCGCCGGCGCGCTTTCAGCGTTGGCTAGATTGCCTTGCGCCTTACGATAATCGAAATAGCTGCGATGCGTCTTCCACAATAATTAGACCGAGAACACCGTTCCGCCAGCAGTTACGGGCTAAAATTTAGCAGCTACCGAAGGCTTAAATTCAGCAACCTTGAGCTATCGTTTTTGTTCTTATGAGGCTACCAGTTTCCCGATATTGCTTCTGTACGTAGCCAGGAAATCTAGTTATGTGCTACTTCTTTTTGATGTTAGTTTTTTTTTGAGTGGCGACCTTGGGATTTTGAGAATAATGCATTCAAGTTTGCCTTGAGTCTTCATGGGGAAATGCAAAGAATAGGACTCCTGCCGATCGCTAGACTTCATCACTAATTAATTGTAAATACATGCCTTTATCAGCATCGGTTTTAATCGACAAAGGCATTATACCGCAAACTTATCTCAGTTCCTACTCAGATCTTAGCAACTCAAACTGAGCATGTCAGATCAATCTTTTTGCTCAATTGTTTACTAAAGAGCGAGTACTTACATATTTCGAAATTGGTGAAATAGCGTGTATACTATATCTCAGATAACGCCCTTGGCGTTGCGCGTTTATGTCAATTGCGATTGCAGAGATGTTGGCCTGAAGTTGTAATTTAAGCTAGAACTAGCGAGTTTGGAATTGCTACTTTGAATCAAAGTTTTGAACATGTTGTGTTTTGTCCCGATATACAATTATATGTGTGTGTAAGTTGTTATTTGTTTTGAATATTAAATATTCTTTTGACAGTTACTATTTTTATTTGTTGTTGTTCGCATTAGGTACTACATTTAAACTGAGGTATGCAACAAAGCTTACACAGTAGATGTTGATTTATTTTGTTGGCTAGGTTTGTTTTATTTGTTGTGAATAACGACATGGCGCCCAATTCCTTTATTTTTTGGCCTGGTCTTTACACCACGCCATATTCTGCCGAGAGTTAAAAGAGATAGCTGAGGCGTGAGTCAACCGCTTTGTTCGACGAAGGATTAAGGGTCACTCTTACCTGGTGGCGAAAGTTATATTTGGTATTTTGCCGGCTGGTAAATATCGGCCTAAGTTGACTAACTCGTCGGGAAGGGAGGGGTTCCAGCAAAATTTGCAAAAAAAAACTATGAGAGAGGGCACCAGGTCCTCGACGTCTACAAATCCTTGGGTCGGACCTCCCCAAGGTAAGAGATAAACCCAACAAACCAAATAAGAGCAAAACAAACTAGTAACAGTATTTATTTAACATTGGGTTCTATAGTGCATCGACAGGTAATTATAAATATATAAGCATATACAGGGTGTTTCAGAATAACCGTTCCTAATTCTCAGAATTGAGAGAGGGCATGTTATTCAACACTTTTTATTAATAAACTAGTGTTCGGAAATACTTCCGTTTCGAGATAATACATTAACGAATTGAGTACTTGAAATAATGTCAATGTGAAAAGACGATTTTATTGATTTCCAGCGGTTGCAATTTTTATTAATATTTAAAAAATGGTATTACACAAAAATTATAAGAATTGTTCAAAATTATGGCCGCCATTGTCGACACACAAGGTATAACGATGTGTCATTGTCATGAATGTCATCAAAAGCAAGAATAATTCGAGCCACTAACTCCTCTGCTGTGTCTACAGGTGTCGCATAGACGAGTGATTTAATATGACCCCAAATACAAAAATCAATTGGAGTGATATCTGCCGAACGTGCAGGCCAAAGAATAGGACCTTGTCTCCCAATCCATCGGTTTCGAAATTGTGCATTTAAATAATCTCGAACATTTAAACCGAAATGCGCTGGTGCACCATCATGTTGAAAGACTCAATTCCTTGATGTTGTATTATCTCGAAACGGAAGTATTTCCGAACACTAGTTTATTATCAAAAAGTGTTGAATAACATGCCCTCTTTCAATTCTGAGAATTAGGAACAGTTATTATAAAACACCCTGTATAAGACAATCAAACAAATGGCACAAACATACGTGAGGGTGGTAACTCACGACACATTAAAAAAATAAAGGCGTTACATAAGCATTTATAAAAGGGGCGAGCTGCATAAATATTTCACAAAAGAACAAGAGCCGAGCTGCATAAGTAAAATTGGTTCATAAAACAATAGCTAGGCGGTGGTTCAAACAAATCAGAACACGTCGGGATAATTCTGGCTAGCAAATAACAAATTCGCATGTATTAATTAGCCCATAAATTAGCACGCACCATGTTAGGCAAGGCAACTCGAAACAGAGCGATGCAAGTAGCAGGCTAACATAAACACTGATCGTTAGCTCTATCTGACGTTATGACAGTATTCAAGATTTAGAAGGGGCGAAATTCCTTCAAAATGTATGGCATACAGGAGTCGAAGAGATTCTTGAAGAAACTCATTAGGCTCTTGATTACGTTTCCAATTAAACGGTTTGAATGCGCTCCTAACAGAATAATTAATAATCCCGGATCTCAATTATTCAGATTTTGGTAGATAAGCATCCGCGGGCGGTACAATAACCACAAGATATTAGATGCGAGTTAATTTAGCATATAACCTAAAAGCTGAGCTCGTGCAGAAATGCCTAAAACACAGCAGTCCCCGCCGAAAATCACAGCTAAACCGTATCTCAGGTGAATTCAAAGGTCCCGTTTTAGCTTAATGGTCTAGCCGAGACCCAAAACACCGTATTATTAATTTATTCCAGGACCCCAATTCCCAAGCGACAATAGGGGCTGACAAACAGCTGGGGGTGAGTAAATTAGTTCATAAGATCGCGGCCAACATGCTAAGCGATTGCCACATTAAAAACAGGGGCATGCATTATGATCACAGCTGGTGCCCTACGTGAAACGTAGCTATCACATAGCGAGAGGGCCAGGTTATAACTAATCGTACAGACTTACAGATAAGCAGCCGATGTAGTTATTAACAGAACAAAAAAGCTATGCAATAATCTAAAAAGTACGGTTATGCAGCTAGCATTAAAATCATGTTATTAATCACAAAAGCGAGCGGATTCGTTCGAATCGACCCATTTTAATCTACACACCTAATTTCAAATACATATTGTATTAATGATGCCCTCTATTAATAAAGGTTTTAATTAGAATATAAATAATTAAATAGGGCAACTCACTACACAATACTCAGGGTATTTTTATTAAATTTGAGAGATATAAAACTTTGCCTATCAGTATTTTAGGCTAATCAAAATGAAATGTATTTATTACTTTTAATAAAATGGTTAATTGCCCCTTTCTATATTTTATCAGATTGCAATAATTTTCTGGGCTTGCTCCGGCAAAACACAAGACTAATCTCTCAGGTTGGGTTCAAATTTGAGTTCTATTTGAAATTAATGTTAATAATATTTGACTCAGGATAGCTCCAAAACGCAATTTATTTTGGTACAACTGCGCTACTTGCATCGGTTACTCATAATCTCACAACTTAACTTTCACCACAGAAGGTCATTCGTGCATACAGCGTTTATTTTAATATTTAAAAGTGAAAATTGTGCAAGGAACCATCAGGTAAATTGAATTAAAACTCCCGCTTAGCAACAACTGACACGTATTTGTTTCAAATATGACGTAAAAGAATGTTAGCTACTCCTTTGTTTCACTTCCTGTAATACTCTGCAAATCCTGGCAAAACCACATTTTCTACTAACGCCACGCATTTTATTCGAACTGAGACAAATCTGGAAGCTGGATCTACTCCACAAGGTGTATTCTTGACGTTCATTAGCTTTCCGGGCTCCAATCATTCAAAACACATGCCAAATCCTACCTCAGAAAGTGTGACCGATTCTCTTCTCGGCGCTGGTTGCAGGTGACGCCGATGGCTTTCCTCGCTTGAAGCAAATCTTGTCTGGGGATGCTCTCACATCTCCTTGGTCTGTTGGATTGGAGGCCCCTGGATTCTGCAGCTCAAATGGGCCGGTGTCGATGTTTGGAATCTCCAAGTGCTCGGGGCCGTTCCACAGCCGAAGTTGGTTTGGTAAATTTATAATTTTTATGTAGCAGAAACTTCTGCTCACACTTTCACTTGGGCCCGGTACCTTGTTGAATAAAACGGTATACTTTTTATATGCCGCAAATAATTTTTATTATATTAAAACATTGAATTTTCTGGAGCACAATTTGCCCACACTTGTCAAATTACAAGAATTTATTTCTTATTGTAAACAAAACAGCATCGCGTTGCTAAGTAACAGCGATCTGAATTTTTTTAGAGGAAATTAGCTTTAGTTACAATTGCACATGAAGGAATAAAATTTGATATGTTTGTTTTTTATTTCATATACATAAACATTGTTTTATAATCACTGCACTGATATAACACTTAGTTTTAAAATGCACTGGCACTTGAGTTCAATTTTCAACACGTCACTAATTTTCTTGAATTTAGTTTACCTCGTTCTGTATTGCTCTTTGCAAATTTTATCTTATCTTGCTTCGATTTCCATCTACCTTTCAGCTTGCTTGCTTTTCACTGGCCTGTACTTTTATTAATAACTCTACGCTCGTATTCATTATGCACATAACCAACCTTTTGTATTATTTACTTTTATTTGGTCCGGCTTCAAATATGCTCAAACCTATCAATTACTTATATTAAATTAGCCATCTTAAATCTTTCTTTTGCTTAAACTTTAAATTCAATCCTTCTGTAATCTGCTTTGCTTATGCCTGCCTTTATCCCTCTAATTATGTTTCTCGAATCCCATTACCATTACCATTACTAAGATGCAGGCAGGTAACGTTACCAAGCGCTTCCAAGGGATGCAGCGCAAAATGTTTCCCAGTATAATTACGAAGACCAGGGAAAATTGGCTAAAAATGTACAAATTTCTAGGTAAGCCCCGAGAAGAAGGCATGAGCTAAAGAAAACTAACCTGGTACTAATAGTCAGCCAAAAAGTGGTCGTGCATGTGATAAAAGTTGCCCCAACATTCCGCGGAGGCGTTAGACATAAGAATTCTGACGGCAAACCAATAATTCGGCTTTTGTACTTCTAGACCCTTCTCCATCCAATGAAAGTAGCCAAACCAATTGGCTTTGGAAGCACTACGCCAAGATGCTCACAACTTAATTGCACGAATTCTGCAGTGGAAAAGAATGAGAAAATCAGGCGCATGCCATTCAACTCAAGTTATCAAAAACTTTCCAAAATTTGGCAAGAGGACCCACAAAAAATTGCTGAAATATGGAGTGTTCTCATTTGATAACATCGCTGTAGTTTCAGACTGGAAATTTATTATCACCAGAAGAGAATAGGGTTGCCTACCTAGTCAGGCAAAAAGTACTGGATTTTTAGGAATAAAGGCAAATAGTAGAATCTAGTTAATTATTTGAAATACTGCATGGGAAACCACCAATCAAACGTAACAAAACGCTTACTAGTAAAATACAACTGATTAATTTTCACTAATGCATGCGAAACTACAAATTAACCGTAACAATCTTTCCATATAAGTATGTCATAAAGTAACATAGGTAAATCCAAGAAATATCTGTCGAATACCCTCAAAACCATACTGACTACTTATCCATTAACAAGAATCATTAAAACTGTGTCATGTATGTCCGGGAAACGTTGCTTACTGGTTAGGGTAAAGTTTCCTGTTAAGTGACTCGTAGAAATGTTCCATGTTGTAAAACCAAAGAAGTGCAACAGGAATTTCAGGCCCGAAAGAAGTAAACACATGAAAAATGTTCATCGAACAATTATGAGCAAGATTGTTACGGTATTAAAACAACTTTACGACACCCACCCAAGGTGAGCATCGCACCACGGAATCAGTCCTGGAAAACTGGCACACTTGCCCTGAGATTTGCTAAAAA
The DNA here is from genome assembly GCA_940337035.1 of Agriotes lineatus. Taxonomy (NCBI): domain Eukaryota; kingdom Metazoa; phylum Arthropoda; class Insecta; order Coleoptera; family Elateridae; genus Agriotes; species Agriotes lineatus. The sequence goes on along the minus strand of OW679201.1, from coordinate 25,760,006 downwards.
CAGGCTAAAGGCCACGGCTCTAACGCTCAGGGAGTCGGGCGTGAGTCACACGATACGTTCTGGGCAAGCGTGTTGAGGCATATATATAGGGTACGTCAAAATTATGAGGGCGCCACCAAGCCTGTCTTAACCCGAATAACCGGGCCTGGGCGGTTAGACGGGGGCGAAGTATTCAAGACACTCCGTCGATAGGGATACTCGTGAATTATAAACTCACACAACGATTTATTGATGGCAAAAATACTTAGATCATGAAGTGGGGCTTTTTCAGCCACGGCAATGTTACCACCAAGCCTACCTGCACGCTCTGATCTCACTGGCTCCACCGTACATTCATCTCCTCAATGATGGCCGCACACTGAAACAGAACATGCACGAAGCGACCAAGAATAAAGCGTCTCTTAATTAGATAAGCGTCTATTGGTCCAGTCTTACATTGGGGCAGCAAAGCGTGCCGTAAACATTGCGTTAATTCTTATAAATAAGCATCAGCTGATGGGCGCACTACTAAACAACACCCATAACTGTACAACATCAAAAGCAGTTTGACATATGAGTCCCACAAAGGGAACGTTTGTTCATAAAAATGCTCACATGATAATTTGGGCAAACACAGCAAAGCCCAAGTGAGGGAAGTGATTAGATCAAAAATGAGCGAGCGACGCCACTTCGCGACAACGATTTAAGATGCGAAGGGTACGTTTTTAACGGTGCACAAGATTTCACAGTTATTCACATGATTAAGCGCACAGCTCGCACACGAGAAGTTAGTATGATTCAATGGTTACAAATACCTTAATTTTATTGGTGACGATCCAAGAGATTAGCATGCGGTCCAGCTTGCGGGAAACAGGTTGCCTGTGGCAATTCATTCGCCGCTAAAACGGCCGACGTGTGAATGGTCTGGATGCGCCCAAAATGGCGACAAAGGCTGGCGCTTCAACAAACGCCGCTACGACGGCCAAACTAGCCCAAGTGATGTCCTCGCACAACGAGCTAAAGGGAACACTCCCTTACGTGACGACATAGAACCGGGCATGGAATTCCATCACACCTACGCCTTGGCGTAATAAGATCGGCGCTAACGACACACACACACCTCCCTTGTTCAATCGCCTGAGTAGAACTGTCACTTAAGGCGAAACAGTTTATCACATACTTGCTGAAGCAGCACGAGACGGGAAAAGGCTGACGCCCCCGCCAAGGGCGGGAGCGCCGCACGAACACACACACTATCCGACCTCTTACTAGATCGACGGCTCTCGGCTGAATACCCCGCAAGGAGCGTTACGACGCTTGAAGTGGCGTGAGCCAAAACGGCGTTACCACGTGACCCTCGACAGCCAATGGCGATGCGCCCAATAAAACCAATAAGTGCCGGTGACAAAGACAGCCAATGGCGAGGCGCCCAATAAAACAAATAAGTGCCGGTGACAAAGACAGCGCGAGGCCTCGCAGTCACACCAACAGCGTAAATTCTAGAAGGTTCGGAAATCCTGCGAGCGTTAACATCCGATTGTCAAAGTACCAACAAAGGGGTGCCCCGGATGACGAGAAATACTGCGCTTGAGGCCAACTATGTGCAAATTCATTATTATGGAATTAGGCGATGAAGCCAAATAAGTAACTAAAAGGGTTTAACATACGGGCACGCTGCCCTAAAGCCTAGGTGGCTAATTAAAATACAAAATGACCTGACAAGATATAAAGAAATAATAAAGAAGACGGCCGATGAAGAGAAATCAAAGAGCACATGAGAACTATGCAATTAAAAAATAAGCAAACTTAACAGAATCCCTCGTAAATGAAGAAGAAAAACTCCTAACAATTATATTAGATTAAAGATAAACAAATAAACATATGTTACGGTATAATCGGTATTTTTCGACAACTCTCAACCGCACTTACAACAGGTTGCTATGAGTTGGGAGGCAATCGTAGCAAAGCCCCCGATTGTTCACTGCTAGCTCGGAGGGAGGGTAACATTTACGTTACTCGTGAGCTCTGGTCCTGTTTAGGGCAGTGAAAGTCAATCTGAAGCTGCATAAATCTGCTTCGTTCACGGTCGAAGCAGTGGGCTCTGATGCACAAGATACTTACGTGACAGCTTAATTTCTTTTCAACTAAAGACCTAATTGCTTTAGCTGTTTGAGTTTTACTTTTCTATACACGTTCTTTTAGAGCTTAAATTAATCGTACTTTTACTCAAAGAAACAAAAATGCAACTAAACAAATGAGGTTTATTACACTTTTAAATGACCGCGGTTGCACAACAGGAAATGTAAAGTGCAAGCACAATTGGTCACATGAAACATATCAATCAATTTCTAAGATTGATGTTCCGTTAGTTAATCGTCAAAGGAGTCCAATAACCTACATAGGGCAAGTAACAACACAAAAAATAGAGAGGGCCTATCTATAAATAAAAAGAGAGAACTCGAAATCAAACAAGCTGACCTCGGCTGTACAAACTTTGAGCAACTTCTGAACACATAATAAATATTATTATATACCAACAATATAATACATAGATTATACTGTAACAAATCCATACGCTGTATGGTGATAAGTTTGTTATGATCGCCAGACAAATATGTAATAATATAAATAAATAAAATGGGGGAATATCAAACAAATAAATTAAAGTTTTAATAAAAATTATTGTGCTAATAAGAATTCATATGTTTTCTCAGGGCTCATTAAAAATTATGCTTTGTAATAATTATTTGCAAAATAAATATTGCCTTTTCTATTTTATTCATTGGCAACCAAATGTAAAACTAATGCTCCGGCTTAACATGAGAAAACTCAAAATCACAGGGTGGGGTTGTAACATCCAGTATAAAATTTACTGTAGAGTATGACTTTTACACAAGTATGGCAAACGCCCAACTTTTCTGCAAGTGACAGTTTAACTTCTAATTGATACTAAAAACAGAGATGATTGAAACACAAACACAACAAAATCCAACGTAAATGAATGCAAATTTTACCAACAAGCAACAATTTCACCTCTGGTAATTAGTAGCAATGCAATTAATGATTCAAGTAGTTTGGCTAGCTTGTTTTGTTTTCTTTTCTGACATCAGCAAGGGACGCGGACGAGCAAATGTTTTGGATGCTGGTCCACTTTTTGGGATTCTGCACTTTCTAGAGACGCCAAGCTTCTAATTATTCTCTGGAATCCTCCCGGCGGCTGAAACCTCTTTCTGAACCTCGTACGATGTCTGCTCTATTCAAATCTATCTCAAAATGTGGAACTTCTATCTGGATTACACTTTCAAGTAACGCCACAGCTCTAATTTATATCTGGAGGGCTCCCGGCTTCTGCTTTTCGGATGTAAGCACCAAGGAAGGTTCCATCTACACCTGCGCACTATTTTCAGCCGGAGACTGCCTTAAAATTGGTCGAAATCAAGCCCCGAAGTTGGACTCAAGTGGGCGAACTATCAGGATCACTTTCCTCTTAAATGGCACTTTATAACTTGATGAAAATTTGTACAAAGGAACTATGCACACCGGAGATCAATAAAAACGAACACTTGGCATAAAATAATAACTTTAAATATTCAAAATTAATCAACTTTTGCGAGCCAATATTTACAAACAGCTCTCGTTTGGCTTCGCTTATAAATTATAAACAATAATAATTGAGCATCTAGTATTTTAGCAACATGTTACAAATATTTTTAAGTAAGTTTGTACAATGTTTTTCCTTAATAACTAAAATGTTTTAGCATAAGTGTCAATCTGGATCGCACATAACCTCACTTGTTTGCTTTTTTTACTTTAATTTTAATTAACATAGGTGACACAAGTTTAATTAGCACTGCACTGTTGTGTTTCTTCTATCTTAGGTTGCCTTTCCATGCTCTTTGAATTTTATGTCTTTTTTACACCGCTTTTCACCCTTCAGTTGCATTACCGATTGATGACATAATGAAATTAACACTAAAATGTTGCAAACAATTTTTGTAATGCCTCGAAACACTTCTGTATTTAAGCAGAATCATATTCTTGTCTTGACGTAACAATATTTAATCTGTCAGTCACCAGCTGAACGCAACCCTGCCGATATTGTTCTATTCAAATGCTAACCTCTTTTAATCAAATTACAGTTATTGCTGATCATATATTGTGTAATTACTAATGTTTAATAATAACTTATTGTTGCAATAAACAAAATACCAATTCTGGGCCTATTTGAATATTTCTTTCATGTTCGTGTGTTAGTTATGCAACCAGAATTGCTGTAAGAAATATAACAAGAGATCAATAAAAAAACCAATTAGGGTAGGCTGTGGATATGTGTTATACGTTTGGCAGTACTGAGGTGTATTGTCAGTCTATGTCAAATTCGAGATTTGCAGGTTAAGTTTTACGTCAGTCTGTGTCAAACAACAAACAAAACCTAGCCTACTAATCTCAAATTTGACATAGACTCACAATACACTTCAGTACTGCCAAACGTATAACACATCTCACAGCCTACCCTAATTGGTTTTTTTATTGATCTCTTGTTACCATTACAATACATGCAGCATTATAATGGTGTTACAAATTCGAACTGAATTATACGACAGCGCAAGAAAAGCAGCAAAATTCGAAAAGACGAAAAAAAAATGACGTTAGTCGATAACTACTAATTTTTGCACATCACTGAGGAAAACTCACTTACATCTCGGTGAAGCACTTTAAAATCTAGTACAGGTACCTTAGGCGGAAAAAGTTGATCTTAAGAAAATTTCAATAGGGATTGATTTGTCCCAAAGCAGCCTTGACCGAAGGAGCAGATAAACTGAAGGAAAAAATGGGTTTAAATCCGTACATTAATCCGAATTATGACTAATCGCCAGCACGACATCGACCACACCAAAAATTTCCTCGCATCTTAGCTCTCTGCGGCGTCCCAAAAGCCTCTATAACCCCCGGGGCTCTCGATTAGTACCATCTAAACAGTGTTTGTCTGTATCTCTGCAAGTGTAGAGCACAAATTAGGCGTTCATCCACCTCCTTTGCTACATTTGCCCGTGGTGTCGCTTATTGTCATCTCTACTCATTCCCAAGATAGTTCGTCGCTCTTATTGTATTTTAAATTGACCGCTTGCCTTAGCGAGTTGTAGCAGAATTCGACGATTCAGTCAGCAAATTGTAGCACGTCGACGCGCGCGGCGGATCGCTGGAGCCTGAATATTTATAAAACGTAATCTGAAACCACTAGCGGTTTCTTGGTTTTGCGAGCGCTTAAACGGGAAACTTTTGTAAATTAAAATCAATTTAAATGCGGCAGGAATCAACGCGACGTGAAAATTGGGAAATACTTTAACATGGTGGAAGTAGAAAATATCAAAAATTTTTATGACGTTAGAATTCTTTGAATGATAAAGCCAATGCACTACCTAATGATAATTAAAATATTTAAGAAAACTAAAACAACATTTCAACATTTGGAATAGAGATAGTAAGAGTAAACTAGTAAATTAAATCATCAAGTATTTTATTGTTGTTGCTTAGTATGGTACTAATAATTAAAATTTATCTAAACCTTGGACTTTGTAGGAGACGAACTGTTATATTTTAGAATCGACTGGTTTTTAGAGTGTATTTGTACTTTTTGATGTGGTTAATGGACTAGCTGCACTATTCACTTTTGGTTTCTTTCTACTATTAACGTGTTGGATTATACTAATAATAGAATCGAAGGTTTCTTTTCCTGTTGGTATAATTTGTGATGGTGGCAATAAGAATCCGTACTTTCCAGTATCTCTTAATTCGTATACATATGCCACTCGTACGTGTTTATGAGTGCCCATTACCCAGTCTACACTTACCCCACTGGCTACATCTAAAAAGACACACAGATTACTGTCATATTTGAACAACTAGGTACTTACATCTACTAGCTTAACCATAAAATTCAGTTCTACTTAGTACTTACATATAACTTCGGGAATATTTCCTACTTTGTACTTTGTGCCATACCGCTTTGCCAGTTTACGTGCTGCGTTTTTACCAATGGTGTGCTGTAATATTGTCATAAAGAGCATCTTCACGATAACGTTATGAAAGCTGCTTACCAATTCAGCATTATTTGCTGGCTTTTCACGGCCTGAATGCCCGAACGGAATCAGAAGTAACTGAGAGTAGGAGTGGAACGACAAATAGACGTCTAACTGTGGTGATATAGAGTTTATGTACTGCGAAAGTGACTTGGTTTCAATTTCTGAAAAAGCTGAACTGCCAGCAAAAGTATTTCTGCATGGATTATTGCTGGCCCCACCATCCATCCAGTGATAATCCCAGTTACGGTTGGGATCTGCTCCAACACATGAACCATACGGTTTTTTCGTTTTCCTCCACATACGATCCTATACCACAAATATATTCAGTTTTATTAACTACGAAAAATATCTTGTTTATATTTAACTAGTTAGATATGATAAATAAACATAATGCTTATATAGATATTTACTGATACAAGGCAAGACAAGATCTGACAATTTAATTCTCAAAATGGTCTTTTACGTTTTGTATTGCTGAATTGCATTTTGATTTTCACCTTTTCTTCTATTTTGCGAAACAATTATGGAAGTCTTCTGTTATTTCTTTTAGAACTGCCGTTATCTTGTTTCTTTGGTGATATAGGGTAACCACAACCTATATTGAAGGAAGATATCTTAAAACTACATTTATCATAAGCAGGCTGTTTGATAAGCTATAACCTGGTATAGAAAGAAAGGCGAACTCAATACCAAACTTTAAAAGTATATACGAGGGAGTTTACAGTATAACATATGCAATTTTTATTTTCAATTGTATGTTTAACGCATTAATAAACACAGGAAACGTAGGAAATATGATATATAATGCAATAATATAATCAATAAACGGTAAATCAGGTATAAACAGGAAAATTTCAATATCGTCAGTTCGTAAACTTATTCACCACGATCCATTTTCAATTGAGGAAAAATATTTAGTACAAGTACAAGGTTGTAGCCTATCTATTGAATCCAGCGCCGATGAAGGAAACTGATGTGGCTTTAATCTCGACTAAGTGCTGAATAGGATGGTACCAACGTAGACAAATCGTAGAGACTACGAAAACTAAGTTAAAGCGGGGCAATACGTGCAACCAAGTTCATAAACTGGAAAATCCAGATACCTAAGTCCATAAATACGAAGATACCAAAATCAAAAATTTATCCAAAAATAAAAACCTTCAGGTGTAAATACGAAAATATGCTTTTGGAAAAACTCACTTCAGGTGTGAAATGGCTTAGCGCTCCAATCTCCAGAAGAGAAGCGAACTTATCGAAAACATCTAGAATGGAATTAAAATATGTAAAGACAAATAGCCGACATGGGCTTTCAGGGAATGACTTACCAAAAACTGCTGTCTTCATATAAATCCAAAGACATGGTGGTGTATTTCCCAGATTTTACAACTGAAAACTAGGAAAAATAGATGAGAATCTCAAGCACCATATGTCAAAAATTTCTTGTAAAGCCAAGACGTGAGTCTGACGGTTTCTGAGGGTTTGTTTTTACGAATTCTGCCGAAAGTTCTTTAATTGGAAAAACAAAACAAAACTGATAGTTCGATAGTGGGCAGGCTGATAAGCGATTTGACCACCACCGTGGTACGAAATGATCCTAGAACACCTGACAGCAAACGGAAGTTACCAAGTGACAGTGCTAAAACTTACGGCAACAGAACGCATCACTTCGCGAAATAGAGTAGGCAAAACGCCAAAACCCAACAGAGCCCGTTTGATAAGCCGAGACTCTACGCAACTTCCATGCGTAGATACGATCAGATAAGCTAAATAATATAATAAAGGGAAACAAGAAATACTGCTTATTACAATCTGCTGTAGGTTTTCCAAACTTGATAAATAAATAAAAAAATCGCTAACGGCTCTAACCTTTAAAACGTCAAAGCAGGCACTGCGTTTACCAAACAGGTAAGTATAAAAATTACCAGAGCTCGTTAATCGAAATATCACTTTTACAGGGGCTAACAAAATTAGGAAACACCACATAACTCGATTAGAGAGAATGCGAGAAATCCAAACCAAATGTATCACCAACAACGACATCCGTCAAGGATATGAATTGTTCTGTTTATTGTTCAACATTGCCTTTAAAGAGCAGGTAAACTCAGGTATTGATACACAAGATATGATATTTAATATTCGTTTACGCTGATGACCAACGATGTGATCGGTAGAAGGGTTTAAAGTTGAAGTTTTGTTGGCCCAAAGATTTGTGAGAGACTTCTCCTGGTAATATTAAAGTCACAGTTTTATGGTGCATTATCGCAGTTCGTGGCCTCATTAAAGGCACAGTTTCGTTCCGCATTATCGTCTACAAAGGCCAGATTAAAATTGTTCAAATAGTTTTTTGCAGATCTAAGAAACGTCGAAGAGGGGCTTCTCCACTGTTGCATTGAGTTTCTTGTGGCCTACTGCGAAATCGCTCATCCAGACGTTGAGTTGTATTACTGTAATTTACTGTTTTATTGGAATTTCTCAAGTTGTACTAGCGCTCTTTAAGCCAAGTATTGTAGCTTAAAGCGCGTATTTAAGGAGATCTGCTTGCGCACTTTTTATGCCTTTGCCTTGGTGCTTAAGTGATAGCAGGGTAAGTATAATAAAGAGCTTTTATTTGCTTATACCGAAGGTCGCTCCACAGCAACTATAAGTGTTGAGAAGAGCGTAAAAGCGTAAGAGCGAGTCAAATGTAGTGGGGTCCGTCCGAATGTGTACAGGTAATTTGATTGACACGTTTTGATCGACGGTATAATTAGATAAATGTCAAGTTTTGGTAACCCACACCTCACGCTGAGCTAGCCCGGAGCCGATCGGAGGTTGTTTATAGTATCGTTGGCCTGTTCTATTGCTGAACCGTAACACAACTTCTTTGTGTGCATGTGGACGTATAGCTATGGGTCTTCCATGACACGGTATTTGACAAATGTACAGAGACGCCTATAATTGGCCTAACGGCTGTTGGCTGAGTACCAAAAAAAAGCATTAGCAAGTATGTTCAAAATGGTAATAGATATTTTTCTTCTTCCCTTTAATATAGGCTGAGAACCTGTTATTAACCACAAAAAATACGATTTTATAAACCATTCTAGGACGCGGCCCGAGTAGGGAGAATGTACTTTTCACAAGGGTTACGACCACTAGCTGTTAGTCTGTTAGCTCCATGGAGGACGTTTTAATCACTGTTCGGGTGTGAGGTTTTAACTCACTATTTGCCGAGTAGAAAGGAAAACTAATGCAATCGGCCATTCGCTTTTATAACATAATGGATAAAATAATTAAAAGCGTAAAAATCATAAACGGTTACAAAAACGGATAAGACACCGCCTGAATAATGTGATACTCAGACGGCGCTATATTGATTGTAATGAAAGAGGAGAATACTCATGAATCAATTCAAAACAACCAGCGAAAATATTCAAAGGTAAAAGGAAGATAGTCACAACAAAAGAATGAACGAGATGCAAACTAACAATTAACGTAAAAATAATTGTAGCAAGTAGCAAGTGTCGAATAATTAGAAATAAACATCACCAATTATGAACATGTGTATGCAGAGGCTAGACAACAAGATGAGCTGTAATCAATTCTTAAATATTGAATGTATAGTCATAATGCGCCTTGCCCTATCTATTAAGCTCGTTCTTACAAAAACGGCGTTAGACGCAAATCGATGCATGCTAGTTTGCTGCGTTTCCCCACTAGTTTGCGCTTGTTATAAAAACAAATTCATAAACTAAGTGTCTCGTGTTTATCTTCTTTTAGAGTAGTCTACCCCAGGTAAAGAGTCAGGTAAGCACGACGCCTACCGTTCCGAGAGCCCGTTCGCCGACATAAATCTCAGTTTAGTGTTTTTTGTGTGAAATCCCGACGCCGCAAGTAACTTCGACTTTGTGCCCTCACGAAGCCGTCTTGCTAGTTTGGTGTAAAAATCTAGGTTTTGTGCTCTCACGCAACCCGTATTTAAATACTAAGGCTTTTTCTCAGATACCGTGGTTGTTCGCTCAGGTTTCCTGTTCTTGGTCTGCAACATCATTAATCTTTGCTCAGGTTCGCATCTTGTGTTTACTAGGTTTATAGTTGGGCTGTGATATTTTTTCGTTTCTTCTCCGGCTGAGCCATACCGTGCACTGAATATCTTTATAGTGTTAAAAATCGAACTTAGCACCCGACGTCTGTGTCTGCTCTATTCATACGAACCGCATTTTGTATATTTTGTAATTATTTCGCATACGGTTTTCGTACAATGCGCTTGTGCATGGCTTGCAAAACTGCATCGCTTAATAGTAATAATAATTTGTGCAGTGCTTTTACATTACTTTAGTTAAACAGCTTAAATCTAGATTGCATTTTTGTTTATTAAAGAATACACCAGATCTTGTCAAAACTCTTGGAATCTATTCAACCTCCGCTGCAGCTACGTAGGTCTCCGCTAGCAACGAGGGAATTGCGGAATGTAAGAGATTAAACTCTACATACTCTGGTTCCGGATTTTTAATTACGTAAGTGGTCACGGGGGAAGCAGCAGTGCTACCACAACCCGCTATCGAACTGCGTCACAATGTAAGTAAAATATCTGAATGCTTAAACGGATCTATATCAAGTAACAACCATCTAAGAATAGACATCTAACCTCGCATATATATGTTTGATTCTGATGCCGAATCCCCTCCATTTCCGAAATAGAATGCTCAGTCCGAGAACTGCGTACAATTTAAATTCGTTCAATTGTCGCGTTCGCCCAATTCATTTTGGAAATTGAGCACCTTCGGAATCTGATTTTAGCATATATAAAAGCAGAGTTAAGCCAATATTGCCCTATTCTCTCGACACTAGAAGGATTCGTATAAAACCAGGTAAACCTTAGAGATAGCAAACATGAAAATATCCAGGTAGAAAATAAGATAAGACAGAGTTAGAAACACCAGAGATCTGAAGAATGAAAAAAACACGTATTAGGTCAGTTTTGGAATTAGCGTCGCCGCTGCTTTCATATGCAAGCGAAGAAGAGATTGAGGATACTGCTTTTCTTGTAAATTTTAGTTAGCAGGGAGATAGTCAGGCAACTATCGTCAAGCAAACAGAGTGTGCATGGTTTGAGAGTTGCCGTTCCGTATAGTGTGGGAGATATTTTTGGATTTATTCTAATTTAATAACTTTCGGCGCAGCCTACCAATCTGAAATTCTGTTTCCCTTCTCGTTGTGGTGCAGTGGAATTTTATTTCAGTTTCTGGTCGGATGTTTGAGAAACTTTGGTTGACCCTCCATCGTTCGTTGCATTTCCATCCATATTTGCAACTAAAGCTATCTATTTTTTATTCTACGAGCTTGAGGTAACCCCGCAAATTGCAGGCGGTAGTTTTAGATATCCTCCCTGCTTTGCATCAGCCGAGCGTGATTCCCTGGTTCTCGCATCCATCGCCGCCAGTAAATTACTCGTTCATCTAAATTGAACTTATTGTACTGTCAAGCAGTGCTTGTTTTGAGTATGTGATATTAAGTTAAGCGAGGCATGTTATGAAATAGTTAAGAATTGGCCGCTTATGCGGATTTAAGTTTTGAGTTATTTTTTTGTCGGGAGTGCAGTTTGCCTTAAGCGAACAGGTTATCAATAATTTTTTTTTTGGAATTATGCCACGGGCGAACATTTGCTAGGGTTTTCCTATAGCACGACGTGACGTCACAGGAAAGCAACATTTTAAAGAATTGTTTGTTGCGGTTCTGACCTTCGGTAGAGATCCGATTAAATGCATTTGATGTGGTGTCTTAACATAGTGGTTCTTAAATTGAATGATATGTAACTGATTTGTGAAGCGAAAATCAGTTTTACAGATTCTTAAAGTAAGATAAGTATTTCAGAAATTACGACGCAAGGTACGTCATCTTAGAGCACACTTCACGTCGCCGACAAAAATCTCTCTAGTGGGATCTCTATTCTATTATGTATAGATATATAAGGTGCTATCCATATAAATTACACGGATTTGTCCCTTCAAAGTACACTTATTCTGACTATCGCGCGCAAGCTTTTTCTTTTATCCTACAATATCCTCCTCTTCCCACTGAGCAAACTCGAGCACCTTCTTGGTGAACGAATGAAGCACGATTAGTGAAGATCGATTAAGACAAAGAAGCATTGCCAGACCAAATAACCAATGTAGGCATCTAATGCAGGCCATTAGTTGAGAGGCAGACAGCACTATATAAGAAAGAAGAAAAAGAACAACAAACATGAAGAAGCTTGAAACCTAGATTTCTTCCGAAGCTTGTATAAGTATCTTGCTGGGAGAACTCAAGCTTACCAATACTTTAAACAGTGAGAAGCTTCAATATTTCAGCCTAAGGTCAGAATTATGCACCGTCATACAAATGAAATTCTCAGAGTGTAGAGGCGTAGGTCTAAGAAAAACATCTTGAGCAATAAACCGAAAAGAATGATCTGACAAGCTTAACCTCAACTAATAATAACCACCGAAAGGCGGGGTATATACGAGTACAGGCAGAACCCTTAACGCCACACAACTACTGGATTAAAAAGAAGAAAAAATAACGTCTATACGTATAGTACAGTTACCATTTTTCCTGTGGTGCTATACAGTACTCAAATTAAAAATTGCCGAACCTCGTGGATTTTACGAAAAAGAAATTTTTTCTTGTCAGTCTATACATTTAAAAACTTGCAGTGCTTAATATAAACTTACTCGAGTATGTGTATAAACATAACCGTCAGGATTTGTAACAGGAAAAATAAACCAATCCCGACTTTCAGCAGCTGCTCGAACTTTGCGATCGGTGTTGTTTAGAAGCTGATGGATGGCGTAAGTGAGGATTGCCGGTGAAATCCTAAATGATAGAAGAAATGGTTACATAATAAATCCGTCTAACTCTTATAGTTACCATTCACGTGCATGAGCACCCCCTTCTAGGAACACTCCTTTGTTGCCGGGTTTGAAGGAAATCTTCACCCCAAGTATAGGCCTTCCTTCGTACGAGCGACCACCCTGAATAACTGTTACAGTTTTAGGATTTGCTTTTCCCAAGGACCGCAACCAATTGTAAATCTACATTAAAAACTACTTAGCTATTTTCTTTAACTCCAATAAAGATGGAAACTAGCCTGATCTAAATTTTGATAACGTTTCCAGTTGAACGATTTCTCTGTTGAATTAGATTTCTCTCTGTTGATTAATTCTTGGACATTCTGTATCCACACTTGGCTGTGTATTTTTTGTGTGTTGATAAAGTCTTCAAAATTGTACTTGAGATGGGGCGGTACCATAATATCGACAGCCTGTCCTATTTTTGACACACCTTTCCAAAACATCAACCCATTAGGATCTTCCTCCAGGTTACTAAGAGCCTGCAACTGAGTTTTAGTTTTTGGTGTTGTTCGATGAACCTGGAAGTTGTCAAAACGCAACTGATCATTTCCTAGGCAACAAACTACTGCCATTATAACTAAAAGCACGTTCTTCATTGATACAGTTTGTCGTGAAAATACAATGAATGTGTTAAATTGTCACAGATAAATACATTTTAGCTTGTATAACTAACGTTTTATAGCCCATTCTACGATATGATAAAGGTTTATTACCAATAACAAAAGTAGTAATTTTTATACTTATATCCGTAAAATCATAATAAATGTATCCATTAATTAAAAAATTAATTAAATGGAGTTTATAGGTACTTACGTAAAAGACCTAATAGATAACATTCTGCTAAATGAATTTAAATGTTCATTTCTAAAATATCTATAAAATATTATCATATATAATACAAATAGTGGGTTCTTGATTGTCAAATAATCATTTCTGTTTATACGAGATATATCGAGTGGAAACATAAATGATTTGACAATAAAAAAAACACGAGTTGCATTAGGCTAGATTATATCACGAGTCAATAAACAACGTTTGAACAGTCTATTTATAAATATTAAAAGTACAGTTAGTGTGGTTGCTATGACGATTGTACTTTCAGCAAATAACGCGATGTTTGTGAAGGTATTTGGCTATTAGTTATTAGTCAAGAATGTTTATGATTATCACCATTGCTATGTACATTATCAAAAGTTAGTACATGGGTAACTATGCATTTTTACCGTTTTTTATTGGTTGATGTTATAGGGAGTGGTATAATCACTGTAATATCAAATCAGTCTAGCTATTTTTAATATTCAGTGTATCTCGCAGAACATTAGACATAGGGAAAATATGAAAGCATCAAAGTAGTGTACCTAGGCGGGTTCTGGCGCAAAATGTATCACTGCGCAAGTTTTCTGCGCAGGTCTGCGCGGGGTTTTTGCGCAGGTTTTTGGAAGGAAATTCAAATTCTGCGCATGAATTTTGGGGTTAAAAGACTAATTTTGAAAATTTCTTTTCCAAAAGTATGGAAAACAAGATTCCCACGATGAATTTTGGGGTTAAAAGTTTAATTTTGAAATTTTACAAGATTCCCACAATGAATTTAGGGCTAAATGTCTAATTTTATTCCTATGCTTATCACAATATTTCCCAGGCTTAAGCGGATGTGTCATCGTCTAGGAATGCAGACTTGTCCAGACTTGCAGATGTGGGAGTCTGATCGGATGTTATTGTCTATGCAATTGAACAATGAAGCCATTGTTTGAAAAACCTGCACTACCGCTAAAATAATAATTGAATGAAGTCTTTGTTTGGAATTTTTTTGCTGAATCAGATAAACCGGATGTTATTGTCTAGAAATTCTAACCTGTCCAGACTTGTTTGAAAATGTGCAAGGCTGGTAAAAATTGAACAATGAAGTCATTGTTGTCTGGAAATTTTTGCTGATGTATAAAATTATTACAAATATATTATACATCACAGGCCAACCTGGCATGTTTCTGTTACAGTTTTATAAGCACAACGATACAATAAAACAACAATGTAAATATACTTGTATTTATTTGGCTAAAACGTATATGTATAAAATTATTAAAAATATATATCATGCATCAGCCTATTATTGCGCTGGAGATGTTGTTGTCATCTCTGTCTGGAATCTCCTCGAAGACAAGTTTCGTGCTGCTTCTACACTTGCCATCCGAGATGATATAGTAGCGACGTTCTCCTAATTGGTGCAGGTCAGCATCTGTTAGGCAATCGTAGCGTCCCGGTAGAATGAATCTAAAGTTGTCCAATTCTACTGCCACTTTATTGCCGTATTTAGTCGCACATCGATACATATTTATTATTAGATATGTTTCGTCAATCTTCAAATCTTGTACATTTCCCCACTCTTTAACCTCATTTAAGTTGTAAAGTTTTTGGTTGAAATCTGTCATGTTTTTGGAGAGAACGCGTACAAGAGAATGAGAGAAATACTACAGCACATCAGGTTTATATAGCACCGGTGAAAATTAAGTGATGAGTCATCACAATAAGTGATAATTTAGACAATATTTTTAGCATCAATCCAGTTATTGTGCTAATTTGAAAACCCGAGCCATTTTACAAATACCTTATGACGTTTTCGTTTTACTACGCGTTTAACGAGATGTATGTCTGGATATTTAACTTTTTGAAGCTCGAGATTGTAGAAATATCCTCGAATAGACCGATTGGAAGCATCTTTTAATAAACAGGTAATAGGATTAGTTAGTTTAACTTGATCGATTGTGAATATTTCATTAGTCCAGTTGGGCGTATATCCTTTATCGAATATTGTTCGATATTTACTAATTCGCACAGGATCGCCAAACTTAAATTTTACATTATTTAAATCTGTCATTTTTATATGATTATAGGCTTGATTGAGAATTTCCTCATCATTACCCTTATTCACATCAACCGGTCTTTTACCAATTGTATTATGTTTTTGTGATTGTAGGTGTGACTGACTTGAGATAATAGAGAAAGCCACTTGTATGTACCTTGCAAACTAAACATCTTCCATATAATAGATTTAAGTGTACGATTTACTCTTTCAACGACACAAGCTTTTTTTGAGCTAAATGTTGAGAAATGGTTAATTTTTAATTTATTCATTAGTGTTTGAAAATCTTTATTGAAAAACCCTTTACCCTGATCTGTCTGCAAGTTCTTTGGAATTCTGCCGCTTTCAGATAGTATTTTTTCAGTTGCAGTAGCAACTTCCTTAGAGGTTTTGGTTTTTATAGGCTCTAACCAAACATATTTTGAAAATACATCTATAATTACTAAAATATATCGATAACCTTTATTTACTTTAGAGTATGGTATCATTGCTACTAAATCGGCCTGATGAAAATCATTCAATATTTTTACTATTACACGACGCCTTCCAAAATTTATTCGTGCAGGCTTATGCAACTCGTCTACTATTTGAGCCTTAATCGAACTGTTTATTTTCTTCCGGGTCATTTTGAACCTCTCTAAATGGAGCAGTTTCACCAACTGAAGGTTTAGGCGGAGGTCTAGTTAGTTTTAGAGAAAAGTAAAGTTGATCACTTTTAGCTTGAATGTCTGCAATAATTTTATTTACTATTTCTATATTTGTACTAGCAGAGTTTTGATGTTCGGAAAGTCGGTAAATAATCTTAATAAGTTCTTTGTTAAGAAAACTCTTTGTGACAGCATCCTCTTCAAATAGAGGTTGTGCAAGATTGGCTAAACGTTTATGCTGCAGATTGAAAAATTCATAGTTATCGTAAAAGTACAGATTTCTGCGCTGAATGTGGCAACCGAACTTATCTCTCGACATTATCGAACTGGCTTTATTTAATGATTCCCGCCTCTTTTAACTCTTCTATTATACTAACAATTTCACTTATATGATTTTTGTGATCGGATGCTTGAGAGACCTACAGTAACTTTAATCGATCGACTAACTCGTTCGGATCATCCCAGTAAACATAATCCAACGGTTTATTGCTAACTTGTTTATACATTTGTTGCATACCTTTACCAGAACGCTTTGTAGTCCTTAATGACGTCGATGATGACGAGGGTTGTGATGACGGGTCAGATTTGATAAATTTCTTGTATTTCGTTTGGTGGAAACCTACCTTCTGCCCATTTTTATCAAAATTTCTATGCGCGGCATTTGTTCTGTTTATGATATCATTATAATTTGCTCTATCTGTCGGCGTTGGAGTTATTTGAGGTTCGTTTTTAAATAGTAATTCGTACAAACCAGGTGTACCTTCATAGCTCATATTTTTTACAATTATATCTGAACCCTTTATATCTAGCTCATCTCCACCAAAATAAAATTGGTTTTTATCAAAATCATATCTAATTCCATACTTCCCTAGATTTGGTCTTTCTATAAGATAATTGCTTACATATTTCCTAGAAAGTTTATCATACTGTTTTAAGAAAGAGCTTATAGCTTGTGGTTCTATGTTGTGAGACGGCTGAAATTTGTTTGCTATAGTCGTATTAGGATCATCTTCGGCGGATTCAAACAATACTTCATCAGCCGGTTTTGGTGTAAATAATTTTAGTTTTGGAGGATTTGATATATTGATATATTCGTCATCATCATCATCATTATCCGCGTCATAACCGTGTTTAGTTTTCCTTTTAAAATTATATTTATCATCATCGTAATTGTTCTCTTTCTTTTTCAATTTGAAAGGCTTAAGTTGTGATGGAGGATTCTCTTTTTTATTTATCTCTTTTGCAACACTTTACATTTGTTCTGTAACAAGTTTAAAAAATTTACAGCGAAGCTGTTGCTCCACCAACTTACCCTCCTTAAGAGCTCGAACTTTCTGTCTTATAATATTTTTAGTTTTAATAAGTTCTGTCGTTACATTCGTTTTCATTATCGGTGGAAGTATGTAAGCGGTAGACAGGTAGATAGCTAGACAGGTCGACAGGTAGACAGGTAGACAACTAGACAGGCAGACAGGTAGACAGCTAGACAGTTAGACAGGTAGACAGCTAGACAGGTAGACTGGTACACAGGTAGACTGGTAGACAGGTAGACAGCTAGACAGGTAGACAGCTAGACAGGTAGACAGTTAGACAGCTAGACAACTAGACAGGTAGACAGGTAGACAGGTAGACAGGTAGACAGATAGACAGGTAGACAGCTAGACAGGTAGACAGACAAGTAGACTGGCAGATTCAAACTAGTTCACACGCTAACAGCTTTCTATCAAATAATAGATACCAGAATTGTTAGATGTATATATACGAATCAAATTCATGACGATAGCGACCATTCTTTAGATCACTATCTTTGTCTATTACCAAAAATCAGTGTTTATGACTATTCCAGCAATAAGCGCACATTTCTTTAAATTGTTCGTAAGTCATATCGGTATTAACATGATCTCGGTAGACCTTCTGTAAATTCGTATGGTCCTGCTTAAACAGCACCAACATGTTAGCATTATCGCGAATAAGATGTTTAGAAATACATGCATATGTTTGACAAATATAGAAACAGCCTATATTTTTATGTCGACCCATACTAAAATATTCTCTCATAACGTCCTGTTTGTCGCAAGCAATGTCATAAAAAATAAAAATGCTGTTAGATTTAGCTTGGTCAGGTGGCACAATGTTTACACCATCGTTGTATGTATAGTAACCAACCTCAGGAATTGATTGCAACAACTTACTTAGATAGTCAAACTTTGGCTGAAACAGCGATTTTGAATATATATTTAAACATTTTCGAATCGTACTCCATTAGCATGTTCTAATAGTAAAATAACAACGTTTGTTTTACTACAATTCGATGGACCAGTAACGATGCATCGTATTGTGGAAGGTAACAGCAAACCGTGTCTGCTGCTTAGAGATGCAGTATCATTATCATGATTTTTTATTGACAAGCTATTTTTTAGTTTAACTACTTTTATGACGTCTACTTGGAAACTCATACTAAAGCTGCTATGCATATCTATATATATTAAGGTCCTAATCGATCAGTTCTCAGTTCTATAAAATGGTTCGACATCGAAACAGTAAACCAGTCATTCGCTGACGAGGTGCTGGTGCACTCAATACGCTCATTAATAAATTGCCTTTCAAATTGCACATACCAGGATATCAATATTGCGGGCCAGGCACAAAACTTGAGAAAGGAATCGCAAGAGGAGATCTCGGAATTAACAAATTAGATCAAGCGTGTCGTGAGCCCAATTTGGCTTATGCAAAACATTCTGATAATATGGAGAAACGACATAAAGCTGACAGAATTTTAGCTAAAAATGCTATTGGACGTATTAGAGCTTCAGACGCTAGCTTAGGCAAACGTGTCTCGGCTGTAGGAGTAGCTGCAGCTATGAAAGCAAAAGTAAACATAGGAATGGGAGCTAAAAAGAGAAAGAGGACACCTTGTTCCGAAGATACGCTTACTTTCCATCAGGTGGTGAAAAAAGCACGAACTGAATTAGCAGGAGGACGACTGCAGCGAACCTTAAGTGATGCTAGAAATATAGCTGTTAAGACAATTAATAAAATAAAGAGAAACCAGATTATTAAAAGTCCTCGAGTAATACGTGTGCCAAAAACAGGAGGAATGTTATCCTTGATTCCAATTTTTGCGGGACTTAGCGCGTTAGGAGCTCTTAGCGGTGAAGCTGCAGGAATTACAAAGGTGGTTAAAGATGCCCAGTTGGCAAAAAAACAGTTAGCAGAGTCTGAAAGACATAATAAAACGATGGAAGCAATAGCTTTAGGTAAAACCTTATAAAAAAAGGATACTGGCTGTTCACAACAAAAAAACTTGTAATGCAGCTGCCAAACCGAGCCTTGTCAAATATCGATTTACAATCATACGCTAAACGTTTAAAAATTCCTAACTTTCGCGGTATTTTTATGAGAGACGATTTACCGGAGCAGGTTAGAAATATAGAATGCGGTATTGTAAATTTGGATGATAAAACCAATCTTGGTATACATCGGGTGGCTTACATAAAACGGAGGAAAGACGCAATTTACTTTGATAGTTTTGGAAACTTATTACCTCAAATAGAAATTGTGAAATATTTGACAAGTGGCAAAAATGGAAGCTGTCATCCTATTAAATATAATCAACAGACATTTCAAACGTATGATTCTGTAAATTGTGGTCATTTATGTCTGCAATTTTTGCACGACACCACGTGTTAGCTTCCTATCGGTTTACTGCTAGTAAAACTGCGAGAAAAGACCTGTCCAGACCTGTCCAAATTTGTCGAGACTTGTTCTCACGGCGAGCCAGATGTGGGGGGATGACGTCATCGTCTGAGGATGTACTTATAATATAAGAAGTCTGGGTTGTACACATTCACATTACGAAACAGCAGCGATACTATAAATATCGAATGCAGTTCAACCGCTGGGTTGAAGATTTAGAGAGATTGAAGAGGGATATTGAAATATATTGCAAATTAAAAGATATTTCAAAGAAACTTTTTTGTTTTAAATTAAGCGAGCGGCAGCCAGATCTGAACTTGCTAATAACCCAGTTTAAACATAAACTGGTGTTGTATGACAAAGATTGTCAGAAGTAAAAACAACAACAGCAGCAAGCAGGTTCACTTTTACCCGATTGTCGAAATACGTCATTTTATAAAGAAAGAAGAAGAGGAGGATAATGAACTTCCATACAATTACTGGCAGTTGTGTGCACTGGACAGGATGAGGTTTAAGAATAGAATAGATAAAATGTCTTTATTGTTAGAACATGTCTTAAATAAACAATTGCAATGTATACTGAATAAGGATTGTTTAAGAAAAGTTGTTTTATTTCCAGTAAGATTCTTAAAGGGGAGGGTCGCAGACTGATGAAAATGTAATTAAAATGATAGGTTTCCAAAAGTTTTGTTTCAGTTCTATTTAAACCGTCTAATATTAAACATGTCCTGGACGTTTACCTTGTCTGAAAATAAATCTGTTGTCATAGCTCAGTATCCATCCATACATCTGTATCCGGAATCTGAATACGTTATAGAATTAATTAATTTTGAAGCTTATAATACCATACCTAATATTGATTCGAATAATAATAAATTTCATTATACTGGTATTGATGGTAAACAATCTGTAATTTAAATACCTCACGGTTCATACAAAGTTGCCGATATAAGTCAATATATTAGACATGAACTGGGTATAGGTGTAACAAAGTCTAAGCCACCCTCACCTCAAACGGGTAGTGCTAATGACGTACTAGAAAAAAATATTGTGCAGCACCAAGTAGAACCTGTGCTACGTATTAAGCCTAATAATAACACGCTCAGGAGTAAAATTAAATCATCCTTAGCAATCGATTTTACTGCTAAAGATAGTATTGGACCGTTATTAGGTTTCAAACCTAAGAAATTGAAAGCTTATGGTAGGCATATTTCCGATAATCCTGTAGATATATTTAAAGTGAATACTATATGTAGTGATTGCAATATCGTAACTGGTACTTATCACAACAGCAATGCTGTACACAGAGTTCATCGTTTTTTCCCTACAGATCCACCAGGATTTAAGATTGTAGAAAATCTTTCTAACGTTATATATCTACCAATCAATACGAGAATTATTGATAACATCGTCATAAAAATACTGGATCAAAACGGTAAATTGGTCAATTTCTGCGGAGAAACCATCACGGTAAGGTTGTATCTCAAGAAACAAAATGGTGGTTAGATACAACTCTCAGCAGCAGCAGCAGCTGCAGCAAACATATATTAGAGATGATCAGTTTGTTTCGAACATCAGTAGGCTGCCTGCAGTCGATAGATTAACACCTGGCAATAAACTGTTTCTAAAATCTTTAGGTTTTAAGCTAACTGCTAGAAGTGACGGGGAAGGGGAAAGCAAAAAGAAAAAACAACTGGACTGTTATTAAATTAACTTTTGCTGTTATTATTCAAAAAAAATTAATACTCTGTAATATTAAGAGCGCTTGTTTTGCCTCATATAAAAATGACGACTTCTGAAATACTAAATGTTACTGAAAAAGCTTTTCAAGATCATTCGATTGTCTATGCAGAGAAACATACACATCAGCCCTATTCTTCTACAACATTTAATAATAATGATGAAATACGAATACCTATTTTACATCAAGATGTGTACACTTTACCTTGCAATAGTGTTATATGTTTCGAAAGTAAATTGTTAAAGGATGCAGATAGTAAAGCTACTGCAACGGGATCATTTACAAATTTAGGCATATCTCACCTACTAGATGAAGTTAGATATCGGCTTAATGGTGTAGTGGTTGATCGTGTAAGAAATGTCGGCATAACTGCAACTATGAAAGGCTACGTGTCATATAATTCGACTCAAAGTATTCGTTTGGAGAATGCAGGTTGGGCGCCTACCAAAACGTCTATTGACGGATTGGTTGACTCAAAAGGTAATTTTCAGATATTTGTTCCCTGCGAAATGTTGCTGGGAGTTTTAGAAGACTTTAGAAAGATTTTACTAAAGTTCGACAAGAATTAGTACTTATTAGAAGCAATCAAGAATTAAATGCTGTTATTAATACGATCGATGAAAAACTTAAAGTAGAATTAACAAAAGTGTATTGGAGAGTACCACACATTTCGGTGGCCGATGTAAATCGTTTAAAATTATTAAAATACATCGAGCAAAGTAGTCAGTTGAAAATAAATTTTAGAAGTTGGGAATTGCACGAGTATCCAGAATTACAGCAGACAAAACGGCACACTTGGGCTATAAAAAATGTTAGTCAAGTAGAAACTCCGCGCCACATTATTGTAGGTTTTCAAACAGACCGAAAAAATAAAACTGTTAAAAATATGGCCCAATTTGATTCTTGCGATTTAAGAAATATTACACTTTATCTCAATTCCGAAAGATATCCCCATAATAATTTAAATCTGGAATTTGCCAACAATCGATATGCACAACTGTATGTAATGTTTGCAGGTTTCCAATCATCTTACTATGAGCATGACAATCAGCCTGTTCTTACACCGGCACAATTCAAAAGTATAGCTCCACTAGCCGTAATACATTGTTCTCGACAAAATGAAACATTGAAAGGTGGTAGATATTCGACTTGAATTCGAAACCAATACTGATATATGTACCGAAAAACACTTCAGCTTAGGCACTGATTTTCTTCGATCGAAAAGTGAAATATAATCCTTTCACCAATGACATAAAAATAGTTAGCTAGATACTAGTTCGATTAGTTGAAGATTGATTGTTCTTTCGGCAACATTAGCGATGAAATTTATAGATATTCAAGGTTTTCAGTATAAAAATAGCAACTTTATTTGTAAAGAAATAGCTGTATATGATAGTGAAACAAATGTTACAATCCATCGGATAGTAAAACCGCCGATACCGTACACCTTTCAAATTCTTTAAAAGATCAAGTGATTTGGCTTACAACTAATTTTCACGGGTTAGAATGAAGCAATAACCAACATGACGCAATACCCTACGAAAAATTGTCTCTGTACATACGAGGGATCATACAAAGCGGTGATTTCATATTTCTCAAGGGGTTAGATAAAAGAAAATGGTTTAACAAAATGCTGATCGGAGAACAAACTGATAATGTAAAGTTTGTCGATTTACCAGCTTGTCCAAATATAAAACAATAAAAGACCATGTATAATTATATTAATTTTTGTTCTCATCATATTGGTACTAGGGTTCAATGTGCCATACAAAATGTTCACATTTTGCACAAGCGGTATAATAAAAACCATTAATCACTGTACTACCTTTTAATTATCACATCTGCTGTCTGCCTAACTGTCTACTTGTTCAGACATGTTCAGACCTGTTATAGCTTACGCAAGCACTTCTTGCGGCCGGTGTAAGGTAGGGAGGAATATTATATATAAGAATACTAATCATATCATAGAAATATTCGTTCTACGATAACAATGATGTCGAAAGCATTTACCGAAGACTGCTTCTCAAATTATAGCTGGAGTCTTGATTCATGGGCTGTCGATTCGTGGACCCAGGAGGAGGAGGAGAAGGAGGAGGAGGAGGTTATACTCTGGAGTGAGACAGAAGAAAATATGGAGTCTCCTCCTCCACCTCCTCCAATGGGGCACCAGCTTCCTGGACAACCGCACTTCTGGTCGTCTAATATAACAAAGGTGGAAGGCTGCGGCTGTATAAATTGTGTCAACATTCAGGGGTGGTTGAGCCCAACACAAAATTTGGAGGGGTGCACGTGGGGCGGTACTCCATCGCCAGCACCACTGCAGCAACCTGAACTGGAACAGGTGTCACCACCACCCCTGTCATCACCTCCTTCGTTTCAAGCAATATATAGTTTTACACTTTCTGAACCAACACTGCCTCTAGATTTAAATCCCATAAAGATAGAAATTAAGTTAGGTAATAAACTTATACATGTAATTTTTAAAGATTAAAATAAAAGACCTTTTATTTTTACGATGTGTTTTATTTCATTAATATATACATCGTATTTATCCATAAGCGAAGCAAAACTTGACAAGGAGAGAGTGGGAGAATAAATATACGCTTGCATATATTTTATTTAATTAATATACACATCTTATTTATACATAAGTGAAACAGAACTTAACAAAGTGTAAGTATTAATATAGTCTTGAGGTGTTGTTGAAGGCCAAGGACCGTAAAAAGGGCCGCTTCTCCAACCAACAGCTTCACCATTTTGGGATTTTCTGATATTTTTCTCAAGCCATTTAAAAATATCTGTGTGGTGGTGAACAACGCTAAGCTGAAATATATAAGTGATGGACTTATTCGAATGAAAAATAACCGGTTATCCGGTTATTGAAATAACCTATGTAACTCGGTTTTCTTTCCAAGTATTCGAATGAAAAATAACCTCATGTTGATACGTACACGCTTTGAATATAAAACCTCTATTCAAAGGTACTACGTGCCATATCTCAGCCACCTACGCAGTGCTCAAAATTCTGTAAATGTAAATACGTCATACTCATAAACAAAGGAGGTTGTACTGAAAAAACCATTTGGTTATCGCGTACCTACTTCCTATCATAAAAAATATCAAATTCTGGGGACCTGAAACCTGAACGCCTAAAAACTGCAAACGCATCAAGCTATAAAACAATTTTTTATTTGCTTACTATCTCCAAAGGTTCAAAACAAGAGGCGGCGCCTTTAACCCGCCCGATCGATAAAGATAAACGTTTTACCACTGAATTTATTGCGATTAGCAAACAGTCCCGCATATCTCTTTATTTCTACACTTCTTAATAAATACTTTTTAATTTCCAATACATAACACATAATGTACGGTCGGAGCCTTAGAAATCGGGCACTACACACTATTATGATATATTTTGCATGTATTTTTTAAGTGTATAAACTGGGTTTTTACAGTTATTATGGTTTTAGTTGTTACGTCAGATTGTTTATTGTTTGTCAATTATGAAATGCCATCTCACATTAATGAAGTAACAGGAGCAAGAATACTCCAAAGACTAGAAGAACATATTACGTGTCCCGATTTCTAAGGCGCCGACCGTACATATTATGTTTTGGTTCCTCTGCTATCTGCAAGTTACG
Organism: Agriotes lineatus; assembly: GCA_940337035.1. Classification (NCBI taxonomy): domain Eukaryota; kingdom Metazoa; phylum Arthropoda; class Insecta; order Coleoptera; family Elateridae; genus Agriotes; species Agriotes lineatus. The sequence goes on along the minus strand of OW679201.1, from coordinate 25,734,490 downwards.
ATGTCGATGCAGATGACGGTGAACCGGCAAACCGGCTGACTTAATCGAAACGAATCGAGAGCAAAAATTTATTTGAATGATTATTCAAATAATCATTCGGTTATTAATATCATTCGAATGCAAATAATTCGGTTATGAAAATTGTCCGGTTATGCCCATCACTAATTTAAATATTCGAACACGTCTTCTATAAACTTGTTGTGAGCATAATAAGGAGCCTCAAAGACTGCATCATGAAGAAAATATGGATATTGCTGTTGCTCGTCTGTGGCAAATTCAATTCGAGAGCTAGATGATAGTGTTTCAATGAGAAAATGCTGCTCGTAGGAAGTAATTTTCTGTAGTGATAATTTTGAAAGCACTAAATTAAGATCTGTTTCAGTATTAATTTTCAACTGCTTTCTTCTTACTTCGTTAATAATTTCCCTAATAACATTAAAGGCAGCTAACATAGTTTTTAAAATTTCATTTACGATAGCGGGTTCAACAGATTTAAAGTGCGTAGCCCAAATAAGAGTTTTGCTGGGTATAGCAATACCAATTTTTTGTAATATAAACTTCAAAGTTTGCAAGTCGTTACGTCTTATATCATTACTTAAATGAAAATTATAGATTTCTTTATTTTTAACATACAGATCTTTGTTCAACCACAGTATATTTGAATTTGACAAAGACATTTTGCAGACTGAGATATCATATACTTTTATCTTTGTCTTTATAGCACATGCTCCTCTCCAGCTGCGGGAAATGACGTCATCGCTCGAAGCGTGAGAGAGAGCTGGTGTTTATAATGTGCTTGGTGGGCAGTAGCTCCAAGGCAAAATATCAGTATACATACAGTTTACTGCCAAAGAATGTATAGGAAAAAACCTAAACGAAAAGAGTGTAGTAATTATAACAAGCCTGGATGTCAAAGGCGCTTTTGATGCGGCATGGTGGCCGGCTATTTTAACATCCTTAAAAACATTCAGATGTCCCAACAACTTATACGAGCTTACGAAACACTATTTTAAAGAACGAGTTGCTACCTTGAAACTGAATGGGGAAGTAGTCGAATGAAATATCAGCAAAGGATGCCCACAAGGGTCCTGCAGTGGACACGGATACTGGAATATCCAGTATAATTCGGTGTTAAATATCCCCTACTCTGACAGAACTAAACCCATAGCTTTCGCCGATGATCTGTTAATACTGACCAGAGGAAGGTCACCTGTTGAGGCTGAAAACTACGCCAATTTGGAAATGCAAAAAAATCATGGAGTGGGCGATAAATAACAAAATTAAGTTTAATAAACAAAAATCCAGCGTAATGTTAATATCAAAGAGTAAGAAATCACGCAAAGAAGACATAAACATCTATTTAAATAATAACATCCTAAAACAAGTAAAGGAGATGAAGTATCTGGGAATATATCTTGACAATAGATTCAATTTCAATAATCACATTGAACAGGTAGCAACACGATGTATGGGACTAGTTCACGCTCTGTCCAGGCATGCAAAAATTAGATGGGGGCTGGGACAAGAGGCGCTAACAACTATATACAAAGGAGCAATTTTACCAATTATGTATTATGGAGTACCGATTTGGATATCAGCAATGAAGTTAAAGTATAACCAAAAGAAATATGAGCAAATTCAAAGACTTATTAATATCAAAATAATTAAAGGCTTCCGCACAATTTCATACGACGCTTCCTGTATCTTATCAGGCTTAACACCAATCGTGTACAAATTGGAAGAAATAGCTAGTATATACACATAGATTAAAGACATACAGCAAAATGTAGAAGAAAACGAAGTTCACGTTCAAAAAGTGAAACAAGCAAAAAGTGAAAGTTTAGAGAAATGGAATACTAAATGGACACAATCTGATAAGGGAGCCACCACCAGGCAGTTCTTTCCAACAGTAATGGATAGAACGAAATGGAATTTACATTTATTACCATCTTTTACGACGATACTATCGGGGCATGGAACTCTTAATAGTTACTTTTACAAATTTAAAATAATAGACAGTCCATATTGCGTCTGTGGAAACTTTGAACAAACAGTGGATCATATAATTTATGAATGTTTCAAACTCGATCCATATAGAGACATTCTTAAAAGCATGGTTAGAAGAAACAGCGGAACCTGGCCAGCAACTAAACAGCAATTAGTGAGGGTTTATTTAAAAGATTTTACTAAATTTGTTAAAAGCATAAAATTCGATGAACTAATATCTGTTTAAAAATGTTCAAATTAATGTTACACTAGAATAAGGCAAAATAATTAGAATAAGATTTATTTTTTTTAAATACGATATACAATCATCTTCTCATTGTTACTTATTACAACTATGTATACTATGTAAGCTTAAAAGCATGTAGTATTTGTAAAAATGGAGCATGCTGACAATAAATGTATTAAACAAACAAAAAATACAGTTTACTATTCTTTTGTCATCATGAGGGTCTAAAGCCTTTTTTCTTTGTTTTAAAGAAAATACGTTGTGAGTTTTTAATCTAATTGTTCTCTGTTCGCAAAATACTGTTTTGTTATTAAAAAGACAGTCTTTGCAATCGTCAAATGTAATTCTATTCAAAGCAGCTCTGGTAATACCTTTAGCTTTTTTTGTAATTTTAAATTCATCATTCTCAGCATCCTCTAATGTTTTCAAAGTATACAATTTTGCACGTAGACCAACAAATTTAGTAATTATTTTACCACTCATTTCGTTCTTCATTAGACGTAATACTTTTTTATTAACTTGTGGAAGGTTATATGGATTGTTCGAGAGCTAATCAATTGTATAAAATTTGTGAATATATTCTCGTATAAAATGGTATATACCTATTTGGAAGGGTAAAGTGATATATGAGACTATTAGGGTCTGTGTACAGCAGTTTTGCTTGATCCCATCTTCTATTTAATATATTTATAATGAAAATTGTATATTAAATTTTTTAAATATCTAGGATTGAAAGTCCTACGTATATTGGCTTATTAAAAACTATTTCCAACTGATTTAATTCTACAAGGACCAAGTCTTTATCTAAAATAGTACAACTGTGAAAATTTGGTTTTGATATGTATGCACTGGCTCCATACCTACCTTCCCATTTAGAAAGTAATTTTATTGTTTTGTATTTTCTAACATTTTCCATAGTTTTTCCAAATACTGTATTATTCCTAAGTTTATAAAAATCTTTATTCTACTTTGCGTTCGTACTGAGGCTATTACGATACGCGTTTGAGTATCGTAATAGACACAAAGCGATGCTATAATAAAAATACTAAAAATTTTTATTTTTTGCTTAAAAAAGTGGCAAAGTAGATAAAATACTGTATGATACCTGGTTTACTCCTTTAGGGCACTACTCGCTTCGCTCGTCGTACCCTAAATCTGTGCGTGCTACAAAATGCTTCTTATAAAACTCGTATCATAATATACTATTTCAAAATTATTTTTGGCAGCTTGTCTTAATTTTGTATTTAAATCTATGTAGGGTTTAAGCCAAGATGATTGCTTAAATTTTAATATTCTATAGATTTTGACAATTTTCAGCCCTAAACTTACAACCTGCTGTAGATTGCGGTAATGTATTACGTAGTTTTCTTTTTTAAATAATGTGGTTGTCAATTTTGATTGTTCAGATGTTGGCGGTGTATAATGGTCAGGACATAGAGGCAAATCTTTGTGAAGTTCAAATAAATGTTGAGGATATTCTAAATCGACTTCATAAATATAGCCTGCTTCAGATTTTTCCGGAGTATTTAAATGATCAATATTAAGAATATCTAAATCATTTACCTATTCAAAACCGCCATACGGTAGATATTCAGGTATCCCGGCTCCGAACATGTTATTAACATCTAAATACAAGTTATATGATTCAAGATCGGCTTCTACATATTTTTCACCCATATATCGATTATTAGCTATAGCGTATCGATTCGAACACTGTGCTAACCCTCCTCTAATACCCTTCTCTATGAACAACAGTTGATCTACATCTGTCAGCAGCTCAAGTTTAATTTTAGTAGTTTTTAACATTGCTTGAAATGCCAATCCTGGTGCCGTGTAAAAATGTAAAGCCTCTAATCCATACATTTTCATACAATTTACTCTAAAATTCTCAAACACATCAGCTAAGAGTAGAATATCAACAGTAAGATACATATCCGCATACTGATCTAGAGTTTGCATATTAAATGTGTTCCAAACACGCAGTGCATGTTCATAATTTTCATTTGAAATAGCTGTTTCATGCAGCTGACTAAAAAATTGCGTTTTGTCAGGAAGACTTTTGTCATTAAACTTTTCAAAATTGTCTAGGTAGTCGTAGGGAAAGATACCCTTACGTAGTAATAATTCAAATTCTTCTTCGCTCTTGCAAAATTTGCGTGTAATAGTTTCTAAATTGTTTGGTAAATTGAATGACAATTGTTCTAAACTGCTAGCCATAAATCGAAACGAGTCTAAAAATCTAAAATCAATATTTGTACCATCCACATGCTTTGTAAATGGTATAAATTTTTCCTTATTTATAGGCAACAATTTAATATCTCCCATAATCAGTGTGGCCAATAGTTTTATAATAAAATGTTCATCATAACCGCTGAGATTATGAAAGAGAACGGGAATATAATGTGTATCTTTATAGTTAAGATTACAGTGTTGGTGAGCACTACTTCTATACTCACCTGTCTGATAATTGTGATCATGTACAGGCACGTCTTTATCGGTGAAAGATTGTTTACAAATGTAACAGCATACCGATTTTTGAAACGATTCGTTTTCCTGTTGGCTAATATTCATAGGCTGTGTATTTATCAGTATACTATTTACTTGATATGCTATAGATTGTAATAAACAGTCGGCACCACGATATATATTAAATCGAGATAAACTATCATCATATGAACATTTTAAATAATATGGAATCCTTAAAGGAACATGTTTTTGATACATTTCCGCATTTTCGGTAAGAACATTCTTTTCTTTCTCTAAAACACACTCCACATCAGCGTATATTGAAAATGGTACTTTTTCCTGTCTTTAAATATTATTGTTGTAGTTTAATTTACACTATTACAATTTCTAATGTGATTTAAATATGATTGTTTAGTTACAAAATGATTTAAACAAGTATCACATACTAAAGTTTGGGATTTTTACTTATGCATCAGATTTGTAACCAATCTAGATAAGTTTTTTATCCAGCAAAAATGAAGCTGCCCCACACCGTTGGATATCATTAATAAATGTATAGCATCTTTATTAATTTGAGTATTTTTACTAATATATATGGGTAGTACTGCATTTTTACCAAATTTGTTTTTTCTTTCTAGCGTATATACATTTATACGTAAATCATTCATTGTTTCAAATTTTGATATATCTTTTAATTTCATTGGAAATTCTAGCCCCGAGTACTTTAAAACTTCACTGAAATGCGAATATGAAGATATTCTATCAGAACTCTTATTTACAAGATGTAGTGCTGACACTGCTGACCACAAAAACAATATTTATCATCATTTTTTACGTTAATCACAGCCTTTTTATTTTTAATATTTTGCGGTAACTCAATATATCTACCTACTGCTAATGGCGTGTAATGATTTAAATTTACTTTTAAATGTAATATCTCGAGCAAACTCCAACCTGAATCACGTTCTTGAAAATCTTCCAATTTTGTCAACAGATTATTCTCCACATTAGCCTCATACCACTATTTTAAATTAGTACCAGAATCAATTTTTTCATTTTTAGTAGCAAACGTTTTTAAATCTATCTCGCCACTACTAGGTTTTATAAAATAGCCTTGCACATTTTCAAACAAGTCTGGACAAGTTTGAATCCCTAGACATTAACATCCGGTTTATCTGATTTAGCAAAAAATTTCCAAACAAAGACTATTCAATTATTATTTTAGCGGTCGTGCAGGTTTTTCAAACAATGGCTTCATTGTTCAATTGCGTAGACAATAACATCCGACCAGACTCCCACATCTGCAAGTCTGGACAAGTCTGCATTCCCAGACGATGACTGACATCCGCTTGAGCCTGGAAAATATTTTAATAAACGTAGGAATAAAATTAGGCATTTAGCCCCAAATTCATAGGGGGAATCTTGTAAAATTTCAAAATTAGATTGTTAACCCCAAAATTCATCGTGGGAATCTTGTTTTACATATTTTTGGAAAAGAAGTTTTCAAAATTAGACTTTTAACCCCAAAATTCATGCGCAGAATTTGAATTTTCCAATTCCGCAAAAACCCTGCGCAGACCTGCGCTAAAATTCCAGCGCAGACCTGCGCAGAAAACCTGCGTAGTGACACCCGCCTAGGTACACTACTTATCTATTGCTGTGTACGCATGAAGCTACGCGATCGGCCACAAATGTAAACAATTTGAAATTAATTTGACGTTTGTTATTTCTGGCCTATGTCTGATAGTTGGTAATACGAACTGTGTAAGCGGACACTTATTAAGAACTCAATGTTTATATTTTTGCATAGTGTGTATTTTGAAAACACAATTTTCGATCATATACCATTAACTACTGCTACCAATAATAACTGGTAATCTGGTTAAAATCGCTTCTGAAAAATGTGCTTACAAGTAACTTTTTCGGTCAGTCCAGTCGCCTGAAGCCAAATTTCTTTCATACATTGCTTTTCGGATTCACTTTGTTAGATCACGTTAAATATCGACGCCGCCATTGATTTCTTATACACGCGGAGAGGGGTTGATAATTGGTCAAGGGCTCAAGTTATAGCGGGGATAGTAGGCAGGCAACAGGATGTACGTGGTGTGCCTGTTATCCTTACGTTCAATATGGTACTTATTTTGGGAGCATTGTTTGCCTTTTGGTGAACGGATGGCCCAGCGAGCAAATGCTCGAGTCTCAGGAGACCGGCTCGGGTTCGATTCGTGGCGAATATAAATTTTAAAAATCGTACACTCTCCGGCTACTATGCTAACACTTGTGGTAGTCGTTAACCCCTAACAAGGAAACGGTTCCTCGCTTTCGAGGGACAAGGCTAGCTATCTATTCGGATTATGGGCAATGACGGCACATAGAACCACGACGTTGTGGATTTAAACAAGCCAATAGCCTATAATGAGAGAAACAAAATTGCTCTTTGGCGCAATTTCAACATCGTCAGATTTACTAATTTCAAGACTGTTCATCTATAATTACGTTTTCCGTCTCGTTATAGTGCAGTGGAATTTCATTTCGACTTTTGGTCGGATATTTAAAGGAACTAAGCTTGTTACCGACGCATTCAGCTACCGCTGCTTATTTTTGTTTCATCAAGGCAAGCGGTCAAGCTAGGCCACCCTTCTCAAACCCGCCAAATTTTCGCTCAATGTATAGAACCGACTTACTTTCGTTTTTAGCATCTATTTGGGCTAGTTAATGACTGCATGCAGTTAAGTTAAACCTGTTCTACTTGTTAAGTAGTGCATGTTGTGAATTTCCGATAATTTTGAATATGCTATATTACAAGTAGTAAAAAACGGCATTTAACACGCATCGAATAGAGACCTGTATTAAATGGAAAATGTATGATTTCCCGTCGGGGTTACTCCATTATCCCTTTTTTAATTTTTTGGTTCGTAAGTATGAAATAATACTACTACTATTAATAATAAACAACACTTTAACGGCACATTTATGACAAATCTACTACTGGATAGAGGTCGATGTGTACTATCTGAAAACATCGGGCTGTCTCGCCTTACTCTTTCTTATCCCGTGATCAACTCTATCAATCCACGCTATTATAAGAAGATGACCTACGCAGGTAGCCAGATTGGGTGGTAATTATACTTAAACAAAATGCAATGTAGCATTGATAAAACAAGTGCGTCACCACAGCCCTCCCTTTCTTGGGTGAGATATGGTGGACTGCACAAGCGGACAACATTCTTAAGGATTGTGTTGGTGAGCACTCTTGGTTTCAATACTGCCTTTAAGTTGGGACCCGCCTAAATTTATTTTATGTGTTGTGGCGATTTTCAAAATATACACTGTGTAACTGACTTGGAAAGCGGAATGCAGTTACACGAATTCTTGAAGTCAGATAAACATTCCAGAAATTAGGTGATATATTGGATTCCCTAGCCGAAGGAAAAGCCTTCTTATGGGAACTCTATTCCAATTACGGCAGATAATCAGGTGGCGCCTAACACAAATTGCACGAATTTGTTTCCGTACCTTAAAGGTACAATTGGTTTTAACCATCATTAGCAATACTCTTTTTTAGACTAACCTTCCCCCCCCCCCCCCCCCCCCCCCCCCTTTTGATTGAGCCGACCCTAGCAAATTTTTGGGCTTTTCGCTGGCCGTAACCGGATTTTTTTCTGTAACACTTATCCATCTAGTTTTTGCTCTTCTTTCTTCTCCACATTCGAACGGTATCCATTGGATTACTTGTTTTGCTGTTTTTCTCTTGTTCGAAGGAAACTCATACTTCCTAAAATTAAATTTTGTATTTTGCAATTTTAAAACTGTTTTTCTTAATACTTGGTCATGTGACCTATACTCAAAAATCAATTTAACGTAAGTAAAAAATGCCTGCTTTCATATTCCGTAATTAAAAATCTGGTGTGATACACGCACACAACTTCCTTTTACAGTGATCTTATAATTAGCCAAAAATTTGATTTTAAATTTTTATGCATTTGTCAAAAATTTTCAAAAATTAGTAATTTTACAAAAACGGTACAACATAGAGTGTTAGTTCAAGGGACAAATTTTCTCTAGAATTTTAAGCTAAATTCAAAAATGTAATAATATACCGGGTGTTCTATTTAAAAAGGAGTTAATAAAAAAAATAGAAAAAAAAACAAAAGAAACCCATTTTTTAAATATTCAACTGGAAAATCACTTATCTCACGTCAATACACATTAAAAATGTAATAAAAATATAAAGTTTGAAAAAAATCGGTAGAACCGTTTTTGAAAAAACGAAAAAACTGAAAAATCACAAAAGTAAACACCTACTTCCAGTTATGCGATTTTTTTCAAAAGCTTGGTGTCGCATCTACATATTACACAAAACTTATATATGAAGTTTAAACGCCATATCTTTTTTCGTTTTTGAGATATTCTGTTCACAGACAGACACACACACAGACACACCGACAGACAGACCAATAAAAAAAAAATGTATTTTTGGGTTCAGAGGACTCTGAAACCTGAAGATCTGTTGAAAACTCAATTTCGAATTTTTGGGGTGAATCCAATACTTCCTTTATTGTAAAAGGAAGTAAAAAGAGGGGCTTTCCATTAAAAATAAAGTTAAAAATCTGGTGTTATACACGCTCACAACTTTCTTTTACAGTGATCTTATAATTGCCCAAAAATTTGATTATAAATTTTTAAGCATTTGTCAAAATTTTAAAAAAATTACAAATTCTACAAAAACGGTGCAAAATAGAGCGTTAAGTGAGGAGACAAATTTTCTTTAGAACCTTAAGCTGAATTCAAAAATGTAATAAAATACCGGGTGTTCTATTTAAAATAGGAGTTAATACAAAAAATAGAAAAAAAAACAAAAGAAACCCATTTTAGAAGTGCTCAACTAGAAAATCACCTATCTCACATCAATACACCTTAAAAATGTAACAAAAATGTAAAGTTTGAAAAAAATCGTTAGAGCCGTTTTTGAAAAAATCGAAAAAAAAAACTGAAAAATCACAAGGGTAAACACCTACTTCCGGTTATGCGATTTTCTTCAAAAGCTTGCTGTCGCATCTACATAGTACACAAAATTTATATATAAAGTTTCAACGCCATACCTCTTTTCGTTTTTGAGATATTCTGTTCACAGACACACAGACACAGAACAACACACACACACACGCACACACACACACGCGCACACACACACACACACACACACACACACACAGACACACACACAGGCAGACCAAAGAAAAAAATATGTTTTTTGGGTTCAGGGGACTCTAAAACGTGAAGATCTGTTGAAAACTTAATTTCGAATTTTTGGGTGAATCCAAAACATTGATGACGTCATACCTCTTACGCGTTTCACCTTGTATATATAGATTTTATTTGAAAAAAATTGTAAATAAAAATTAAAATCGACGAGTCTCATAATTTTTCCCAAAAGTTATTACTTGAATGTTTAACGAATTTATCCACTACTTTACGAAAGCACTGTATAGTGCTCAACATCAGAAGTTTTTCCTAATTTTAAAAATACCGATTTTTTTTAAAATGCCGATAGAACGAAATCTTGAAATGTTTACTTCAGCTGTAAAAATGTAATTTTAGCTGAAAAATCTATCGAATTTCATCTCGGAAGGTTGTCAAGAAAAAAAATCTTTAATTTTGTAAGTTAACAAAAAATCGCAGCAAAAAAAGTAAACATCTTAATCTCAACAGATTTGAAAAAAAATAATACAGAATCGAAAACTTTATACATTTCTAGAAAAATGAATTTAGATTTAAATTACTTCAAATTTGCTGTTGTAAAAGCCATATCCATTTGTCATAAACACATTAGAATAAGTTTAATATTAAAAAAAGTATAGCTCTTATTTAAATAAAAGTGCCGATTAATAGTTCCTAGACTTATGCAATACTTTAGAATGGCGGCTTTTAAATTTTATAAAACTTTTACAGAAAAATATTGCTACAGAAAAACCAATTTTTTCTCAATTTTGAATGTTTACAATAGTTTCCCAGACTGAATAATCTATTAATGGAATAATAATTTTAGAATTTTCAATATATTTTCGTATCGTTTGGACTCTATAACGATTTATAATTGGTATATAAATTGAAGGGTATATATGTTTACTACAACTAGCAATTGTATATGTTGTAAAAAAGACAGTAAAACTGGAACAAAATTCATTAATGTTGAACATACACATATACTAACAGGTTCAGTAGATAGAATATTCAACAAAAAGAAGATCAGCGCCATCGAAGGTAAACCTGTTTTTGTTTTTCTTCTAATAACAAGTCAAGAGCTTAGGAAATATTTTGAATTCATATCAAATGAAAGGTTAGTCGAAGTAAAGTTGCAGAACGACAGCCTAGTAATTACATATATTGAATATAATCTTCTACCTTTGACATCTCAGTACACTCGGATATTAAATGAAAGGTGATATAATTTATAATACTTCTTGTTAGTCGAACTAAAGCTGTAAAATAACCATGTGGTTATATTCATTGATAGTAATTTGGATGTATAGCATTAAATTAGCGAACCTTTCCATAATTCGAGATCAAGACCCAAGTGATCTTGAATACAACTCTGACGGTTTGGAATGTTATACTTGCAAGTGAGTACACGTTAACCTGAATGATTCTAAATTTAACTATAATACAGAATATCTGATTTATATTTATGAGAAATTGAGATTATTTGATTTAGGATTTACTGCAACAATTAAGAAATAAAGATCAAATATTCTAGGGGAAATCTTCCCGACCACCAAATAGGAATTAAAGCAACGACACACACATCTGCGGAGGGAGAAAACGATGACATAATTGATGGAATCGATTATTTCAGTCCAGAAGAAAATATCTACGAGGTTTCTTATGTTGCCCACGGTAATGGTTACAGATCTCGTGGTCAACGCAGCGCAGGAGATGTAGGCGTTGAACCTTCAATGTAAGTAAATTACAATGTTTACATTACATAATGAGGTTTTTCATAAGAGTTGTCGACGTATAAACAATACTCCGTTTATACAGAATTTTTCTATTTTTAAAGTCGTGTCATTGAGAGTGGAATTGTTCTTACTCTCCCTCTTCGATTTAATTTTTGAATACTTTTCTGCCTCTTCCTAAAGTTTATCAAACGAAGCCCATCTTAGTTTTATTCTTCTTGCGACATTTGTTTTTTGACGTTCCTCGCCCAATTTAATGTTATGGACTCGAGAAAAGACAGACGGAACGTAGCGTCAAACTAGCGACTAGAACAGAGTGCGATGGAAATAAATTCAAGAGACCTCTGTTTCACAGTGAACTGGAATGGGCTAATATGATAATGATGATGAGTTATCTATTGAATCCATTAATCCTGGTCCCTTACCTTGAAATGTACCAGTATTTCAAGTTAATATTTTTATTTGTTCCTCACTTGTAAACATCAATTTATCAAGTCACTGTATTCACCTTGAAAATGTTTCATAACTGGCTAGCCAGTAAATTTTTTACTGGATAGCCAGTTATATTTTACAAGCGTGCTCATAGATAAATGATAGCGCGCAAAGCCAGAGTTGTCTTCCTTAGTATGTGTGATATTGATGAATTTAGTTGCTTGTCAGTTTGACATTTTGAATAAACGGTAAATTTCTAGTTATTTACGAGTGAGGAACAAATAAAATATTCAACAATACACGCCAGGTAACCATTTTTACTGGCCCAATCCTATCGCCAGTAAAAACTATTTTACCTGCCTTGTAATGTAAAATACTATAAATTATGAGTTGTTTGTACTCCATTCTCACTCTTCGCCCTAGTCGTTTCGTTGCCAGAATTGTCCTCAGTTCTTCAAGATTTATTGTTTCTCGTCAATTTTATCTCGGCTTCGACAACGCCTTCAGGCTTAGGTTTCCAGTCATATTCCATCTATAATTCTATATAATCACTTTGATACCCTTGCAGTTTACTTCCTGCTATTTTCCTCTATACTGCCCAATTCGCCTTTGCTCTTCAATCATTTTTTGTCTATACACTGATACTATTTAATTTTTTAGTACAATATACAGGGTGATTCATAACTGGTTGAGCAAAACGAACAGGCGTTTACAGCATCATGATCTGGTTAAAAATACAAAATAAAATTTTTGCCGATCGGGTTTTGTTTCCGAGTTATTAGACCTGAAAGTATCCGATTACGATTTAAATTTTTAACTTTAATAATACCAGGCCACGATTTATGTGACATCAAAAGTGTATTAAAAGTCAACTTCAACTTTTTGTCACATAAATCATGGTCTGGTGATATTAAAGTTACAAATTTAAATCGTAACCGAAAACTTTGAGGTCTAATAACTCGGAAACAAAACCCGATCGGCAAATATTTTATTTCGCATTTTTTAACCAGAACATGATGCTATAAACGCCTGTTCGTTTTGTTTAACCAGTTATGAATCACCCTGTATACTGTAATGGTTTTACTATAAGGGTTTGATAGCATATTAAAAATGATTAAAATAATACAGTATTAAATTACCTACCAAGATCAATTTAACTATTAAAAGGCTACTAAAATTATTAATATGTATTTGGTAAAATAATGAAATAGAATTTAAATTAAATTGAACGATGCAATATAAGAAACAGAAAGGTTCTAACATAATTTAATTATTATCTGATATAAAGTGGAGGATTAATATCAAATACCTATTCGAGGAACATAATTCAATATAGTGGGTGTTAAATAAATAGGATACAGATTATATAGAGTGTTGAACTTTAAAAATATGCTAACACAATATCACTTTGATTAATTTATGAACAAAATAATTTTGACCTGAAGAGATGTAATAAGTTTGTAAGCGACTGAAAATGTTAAAATAAAACCTTTATTAAATGATTTTAAATCTATCTGGTATATGAAGCGGTAGATATCATAATAAAATTATCAAGAAGAGTATAAATGAAATTTTAAAAACAATTTGATATGGAGATGTTATGAAGGTGAATCGATATGGTGAGAGTGCCATATGTCAAACAGTTATAATCTACAAAAGCAATTTCTGGAATTGGATGCAGAACTGAGTTTACTATCAATTAATTACATCATATGAATTGGATAGCAGGGGCTGGCTTTACTGGAAGTAACTTACATCGAGTTGTTAGCAGAGTGAACGTATTATGGTATCGATAAAAGGGTTTTCATCTATTGGAATTGTAATTCGCCAAGCTTGTTATTGAAGTGACGGTTTGGGACTTGCACCTAGTCGAGGTTCGTGATACTAGGTTGTCAATGACTAGTGGTTTTTAGAAGGAAGACGTGGCGGCTGCTTTTGATCAATCTTGACAGTTATGTTGGAGGAAGTAGTAGGTGTCTTGTCGTGTTGTGTGCTGAATGAAGATTTGGGAAGGAGACATTCCAGAGGGTGTTTGCAGTTCCTGACAGTTGGTTGAATTTATACTTGGGTCAGTCTGCAGCTAGAGGAACTTCTGTAAGCAGTTGGTATGCATTTGGATCATTGAAAAGGCATCAAGTTCTTTGGACGAGTTACAGCTACGGGTATTTATTGAGCAAACTAAAATAAACAGTAAAAGTGTGAAGTGAGGTAATTATAAAAGGGATTACTTACTATTTAATGTTTATTGAATGTCAAGTAGTGTAACGAAAAAGTATTTGTGAATTGATTTTATGCTTGAATAATTTGAAGTGACATTGACAGACGTACAAATTGTCACGTGACTTTGAATTAGTTTTCATTAAACAGAAATTAATTTTCGGGAATAAAAACAGTTCTGATCATGCGTGAACCCGACCTGTTTTGTTAAGAGTAAATGTTTTCTACCAGAGCTAGAGATATTTAATGATATTAATAATCTAAAATTTCTAAAAGCGTAAATGAGCTACTTTAATTCATTTTAAAAGAGAGTTGGTTAAAAATAAACTAAAGTATAATAAAAGTGAAACGTAATTGCTAAAGCATAATAAATATTGTTATAACATTAAACCATTTACATACATAAAGACCATTGCAATATAGTCAATTATAACAATAAATTTTTTATAATAATGCTGTTCTTGCATTTAAATTTCTCAGACTTTTCCAGATTTTCTCCTAAAGCAATTATTCCCATTCCTCATTGTTTTTTAAAAATATTTTTTCACTGTTAATCTTTGGATTACCTAGAATTCAGTTCTATCAGTTTAACTATTAGTTATGAGCTACCCATGTTTAATGTCAACTTTGCTCATGTTTGCCCTTATTGTAACAGGAATGCATAGGTAATGGGTAGTACAAACAAATTAAGTCTTCTAACTAATATTGTTAACAGTCTAACTATATTTTACTAGTTAATCCGTAAGTTAACAAAATTCTTATCTAAAAATCATTGGATTCAGAAGACTTGAATTAGTTCATAAGCATATTTGATTTTTTCTACTCGCTGTATGGAAAATCGCCTTTTAATTTAATTTAATTTAATTTATTCTCAAACAGGCAATTGCCTAATTACAAGAGAATATATACATATACATTATAAGTAAATATATCTATATCAAGGTTTGTATAGCGGATTTATATACATTTGCATCATACAAAGTACGTGGTATTGCCTGAGATAACGGATCTAAATCGCACTGTGATTATGTGGGAGCAGTTATCAACAAGTATTCTTTTAGCTGCTTCTTAAAGAGGTGGTGTGTTTGCGCAAAATCAATATATATTAGAACTGAAACTTTATTTGCCAATTTCATAAAAATATTAATAGGTGAATTTCTAGATAATGATGAAAAAGGAATGTAGAATAGTGGCGTGAACCGTGTTGGTCTACTAGGGACTTTTAAATTAAGAAAACTTAAATGTTTCGCATCGTTTATGTAATAATTTATAATTTTAAATCCAAATACTAACAGACTATAGTTTCTGGATGCCTCCAAGCTAGGTAGGTACCTCAAACTCCGCACGGAGAGTAACCTTTCTCACTGTCCTGTAATTTGGATATGTATTATATTTTTTATAATATAAATATCTTAAAAATCTGTTTTGCACATTTTCTAATTTTTGTTTTGGTCCAACTTTAATTGGATACCATACAACTGATGCATATTCAAGCTTCGATTTAACAAACGCATTATACAACATTTTTAATGTTCGAGTATTTTTGAGATGGTAAGACTGTCTAATTAAAAATCCTAGGTTGCGTAAAGCTTGGTTTTTAATTATTTCAATGTGGAGGTCAAACTTAAGTTTAAAATCGTAGTGAACTCCCAAATCTTTAACATTTGCATTATTCATTTTATAATTATAAATTAATTTATTTGTTTTCAAAGTTAATGACATTACACAGCATTTGTATATATTAAAGTCGATTTTATTTCTAAAGCTCCAGTCGTACACACGATTAATATCAGCCTGCAGGGCAAGGTTATCATTAGGATTTTCTATTTCAGAGTAAAATTTCATGTCATCAGCAAACAGTAAGCAACTTGAGTGCATTAATACGTCAGGCAAGTCATTAATGAAAATTAAGAATAGTATTGGGCCCAAATTAGACCCTTGGGGTACTCCCGAATTAGCTGTGAATTTACCTGAAGTATTCCCGTCATGCTTTACATAAAAATATCTGGTTTGCAGGTACGAACTGAAAAACCGCATATTGCTAGATGACACCCCATATGTATGTAACTTTTGTAATAGGATATCGTGATCAACTGTGTCGAACGCTTTTGCGCCCTAGTTTTAGGAAACAAAACTGCCAATTATTGTTAACTCCCGGCGGGAGCCAATATTTGTTTGCTCCCGCATTTGTGTTTATGTCACTATGGATATCACACCAAAGCTTTACAACGTTATGCTGATTTGGAAATTAGACAAAATGTCACTACAGAAATCTAGAGTCACTATAATGATTTTCTAAAGCAACATGCGTTCGAAGAAAAAATCATATATATAATTATGCAGTGGCTCTATGCTTTGAACTAGCCCTTAATTAATACAATGCACCACGTTAGTAAACCTATAATTATGCAATAGTTCAATGCTTAATTTACCTATTTTATTTAGTATTTGCCCTATTATTTCTGTTCAAATGAATTTTATTTTTAACTAAATATTAATATTCAGACACTCAGGGTCGGATTTGCCAATCTAGTTATCTATTAATTGAACTTCAACTCGTAATTGTGCTTTTATGAATATTAAATGACACCAACCGTCAGCTTGACTTTCAAATTCAAGTAAACCAAAAATTGACAACTATCCTTTACAATGACACCTCAATCAATCAATTCACTAAAGTAAGTACTATATTCTGTTTATTTCACTGTTTCTTTTTATTGTTTGTTATTCAAAATGCTTTTATACTAATTAAACAAACCTGACTACTTCTCAAGTTGTCACTGCAATTATCCATATATGACAAATCTCAATGTCCACAGCTCCCGATGCTCAAAATCAGCAACCACGACAGCTCACTCTTCCAATAGCCAAAACTACGTCGCTCTGTCACCCTTGAAAACACATCTAATCTGTCAAACTCCAACTGTCCGTAGAATCTGATCCTGCCCCTTTCATTAATGTTACTGCCACGCCAATAGACTCCTGGTAAGTTTCCTTATTATAGATGATTCCAAACTAATCCTCTTTATTCTTCAGCTATTACTTTAGATCCATCACTACCCACAGAAAATGTCCAATTCAAGTAGATACTCCCATCAACTTCCCTCTAAACGATCGGTCCGTCTTCCAAACAACCACCAATGTCACCAATAAATATTAATTATCTCTTACATGAACCATTAAATCCAAATCCATCCAATTCTTCTTGTTATTTGTGTTTCATTAACTGTATCTCACAATCTCTTCACCGATTGCAATGCTTTATCATTTTCATATTATATTTTCATATTTTCACCCCGTAGATTTGTTAAAAGCCTCGTTATTTATAATTGTCCAAAGATTTATATAAAATAAGGCATAATTTCAAGTTTTTTATTTAGCGTAATGAGTTTTTCAAAATTCTCTGTACATTTTTCTATGAGTTCTTATTCTAACTGCTAAACAAAAACTTATTTCTCTGATGGTTACAATTCTTACTGCCCTCGTAAATATAAAATGTCCTAACTATTACATGTTACAATCCAGTATTATTAAAGCAAGCATAATTGTCAATATAACCTTGGTTTACAATTTTTATCATAGTTGACCTCAACCATCAGAATTAAATATTCAATTTCTATTTTATTGTCACATCTACATTAATACTTGTCTCAATTTTAACTTATTTTTATTTTTATATATATATAGTTGTATCATAACAATATATCACTGGGACAAAGGTTCATTTCCTGCCTTGTGTGTTTAATGCCCTCCGCTAACGCGTCGGGCATTAAATTCACACGCGGGAGGAAATGAATACCTTTGCTCCCTAGATATATAAATAGCTATTATGGTCCGCAGTTAACTTAGGCGCTCTATGTAAATAATAATTGCCATACAAGATTAATCTCGTTTCTATTTACGCACAAGGCACTAATTAAAGGTGTAGATTTTTCAAGTGCCATTGTACTTGTAATCGCGTCTTGCAATAGCAGTTTTAAGAAATAAATAGGTGGAATATTATGCAAGGCAATTTAATTTAATTTTTTTTTAAATGTCAAAGCAAATTAGTAATATTGAAATTGTTTTAGTCGCCCTAAAGCAGTTACAAAGCCGCCTGCTACAGAAACCACAACTGATGCTGATTGGATTCCTGACGATTATTATCAAATTAATGCAGATCTTCCAGATATCAACCAAGCAGCTCTAGAGAGCATATCTGGTAATCGTGGATAAAAATTAGTCTTGCAAATACTTCATTACAAATAATATCAATTTGTAAGTATAATCGAAAAATACAATAAAGATGTACAGTTTTGAATGATAAGAGTTTTTGCTATTATTTAAAATTGAGAACAATTTAATCAGTCATTCGAGAAACCAAACTATGCATTTCTTTTCTTGATACAATTTCGTTCAAGTTTATATCTGTAATCGATCGAAGCGTTCTTAAGTTGTATAATTTGACATAAAATAGAAAAATTACAATGTATAAAAAATGAATTGTTGGATGAATTAGCCTGAAATCCCGATCACAGCAAGGCATACTACTTGTACGCGGCAGCCTTGGGTCTTTTTCCAGTGGGACACGACTTTGTTGATCTAGCACATTTTGACTGCGAGGCTACTGCTGTTTTAAAATCTCAGGCGACATGAAGTCACCAAATTCTTCCGTACCCCGCTGAGTATTGAATGACGGCAATGCATCTGCAAGTTAGTGACAGGCTGTATTTGTACAGTTTCATCATCCTGGACGCAATCATGTGAGTTCCAACTATCGATCCCTTGTTTGCAAGCTTCAAAACGCAGTCTCGTAAATCACATAAGAAGAGATGGACACACATGTGTAAATAGGCGCTGAACTTTCTAGAACGCAATCGATATATTTCTCGTGTTCGCCAATTAAGCGCAGCAAAGAAAGCGGCTGGTTGCAATTGACCAATGGGAGGCAATCATCCGATCGTCCTTATCTTCGTTCCGGGTAAAAAAATTAGACCGACTGCAACAAGTCGCCGGCAGTGGAGCACTGTACCTAGATTGAACCTATCGTAGATCGATTTTTTTAGGCGGGCAGTTTTGGTGTTGGAGTGTCAATCATTGGGGACGTAGAGTTCTATCGCTGCCGTGAGTTTTATTTCGGGAGATTCAATCTCCAAGTTGTTTATGCGGATACAGTAAAGGATTCCCATTGTGCCAGCAAGTGCGTGTAACGACAATTCCGATTTGTGAGTACGTTTTTCATTTACCCCATGGCCATTCAGCAGCGTTAGCCCGTGCAAAGAACACCCTTAGTCGATGAAGTCTTTACTCCGCATCTAATGAGTGTTCCGAGCCCCTCGCCGAGATACAAGTTCCGACGGCAGTTGAATGTGCAACACGTATAATATTTCTCTAGATTTAAGAGCTAACGGTGTACAGTGATGTGGTCACCTACTTAATTGACAAGTGACGCTCTGTAAGAACCTCATTTAACGCCGTAATTTAGTTATAAACTTTAGTTGCGTCAAGTAACCAATAACCTAAGTATTTAATACAGTTAATAGTTAATACATTTAGCAGTCTGTAACAATTCTAGGTAATGTGACTAACCTTTTAGTATCGTTTAGTTGTGTTAATTATACACATTTATGTGCACATTTAATATAAAGTGTAAATAAAAATTATTTTCATCTAGTATGACTATGGAATAGTTGCTAGTGCCGACTTGGTGGGCTTAGGCTTCTGGAGGAAGGTTCGGGACCGTAACTCGAATTTTAGTCAACTACAGCACAGGTCGCTGGAATGGTGAGCGGCTTGAGAATAGAAAAGCTCTAGTTTGCTCTGCAGGATATTGTAGTGCTGGAGGCTTAAACCCCTCCTTGAAACTTTCAGCCCCGAGTGCCGGGCTCAATATTTTTAGGAGTAAGACAGCTCGTTGATGGATTATGTTCTGGGACGGCCTAGAGAAAACTGAGTTGCCATGATATAGGATATGAGGTAAATTATTAGATGATCAACAGGTAAGCGTAATTTTCTATTTCTTTATTTATATCGATTATAAAGTGATGCAAATGGGAGAAGACGAAGGGGAAGGTCGCTTTCGAAAAGTAGCACCGGAAATTGTACAACACTTTTGTTGAAGTGCTACCATGATTTTTAACTGAAAACGGCAAATATTTTGGACACATTTTATAATTATTTTTAAAAATTTTAGTTTAAACCGTAGTTTGTGGTGGCTGATTATATATTTAAAGTTAAGACCCAAGACTGCTTTTCTACCATTTTTAGATTTTCAAAACCACAATAACTCGAGAAGTATTAGTTTAGTCGCAAAACTATAGATAAACTTTCTCTTCAGTTTCGTACGAATTTTGAGACACCCTGTATATTACTTTTAATGTCCGGAAAAAATTTGCCGTTAAGATCACTCTTCAAACTATTACAGAATTCACTATCATCAATTAGACTTCCGCTGAACTGACAGGATTATTTATGTTAATTCATTTGTTTGCACTTTTCCTTTCGAGGTGTTCTACTATCAATAATAAAAATCGCACATATTAAATTACCTAAATATTAATGTATTGTCGCTAATTATTGTAGAAAATGTGAGCGTCCTTAATATAGCCCAGGACTGTACTTCATACAACAGAGATAATATAAGAAAATATATTTAAAGATTAAGTTAGAAATCAAGATAAGTTGCTATACGGAATTTCTGCATGATAAATTAAATAATACTTAATGATGCTTTACAAAAACAAAACACTGTGATTCAGGCATTGTCTTGTTGTGTAGCAAAGTTTTGCCAGCTAGTTTCTGGGCAGAATGTGGCGGGTTTTCCGGAAGCGCCATTGGTTTGAGATGGTCCACATCAAAAGACCTACAGCTATAGGTTTAAATACCTGAACCATATAACATTTCCCATAAGGCAATAAATAAATATAAGAAATTTATTTTCTTTTGGATCTTGTAACAAAGGATTAGAGGGTTGCCCTTACCTGTTGGCGAATATTATATTAGGTATTTTGCCAGCTGGTAAATATCGGCCTAGGTTGTCTAACTAGTCGAGAAAGTCGGGGTTCCAGCAAAGCTGAAACAAAACTAAGGGAGAGGGCGCCAGGTCCTCGATGTAGACAAATCCTTGGGTCGGACCTTACCAAGGTAAGAGATATTCCAGACAAACCAAAATAATAGCATAGCCAATAACTAATAACAACATTTATTTAGAATTTGGTTCTATAGTGCTTACTCACACCATAAAAACTCACATAAATACACACAAAATAAATATAAATAGACCAACAAATGTCACAAATATATACACGGCATTAATTAAGTACGTAGACAAACTTTAAAAGGTGATTCCTTGATCAATTCTAAGATAAAAAGTTCATACAAACATGGGGCCTAAATGGCTTCGTTTTCAAGATACAGGGTGTTGACGTTTAAAGAAAGAAATTTGTTTTTTCAAAAGTCTGGAAAACGCCTAGAGGTATTCTCTCTTTGGTCAAAATAAATTTAATTTATTGCCATCAGTGGCGTGCATCGGGGCTACCTCAGTTACCTTATTTTAGAAAAATCTGGTACGCCGCTGTTTTTTAGCCAATACAAGTTTTTTAGCTTTATCCATTGAAACTATACAAAAGATGTATCTTTAATTTTTTTTGTAGAATAAACCTTTTTCGAGAAAAACGGAAAAATCTGTACCATCAATTTCGTTCATTGGACTTTAATGGGATCTAAACGGCTTAGTTTTCAAAATACAGCTTAAAGAAGTTTGAAAAAATATTATTTAATAACAAACAATTTTACAATAGCTACAAAACTTTTGGCAAAAAACAGTGGCGTACCAATTTTTTCTAAAATAAGGTAACTGAGGTGACCTCGATGCACGCCACTGGTGGAAATAAATTAAATTTATTTTTACCGAACAATGCCACTTTATAAACTACTAATCTACACCAAGTTTCATTAGAATACCTCCACGCGTTTTCGAAATTTTTGAAAAAAAAAAATTTTGTTTAAACTTCAACATCCTGTATTTTGAAAACGAAGCCGTTTAGGCCCCATGTTTGTATGAACTTTTTATCTTAGAACTCATCAAGGAATCGCTCCTTAAAGTTTGTCTACGTACTTAATTAACAACCTGCAGATATCACAGCAAGTTGACCAAAAAAAAAAGGAATAGTGCTACGTAATCACCTAGTTAAGCGTCCCAAATCATAACTTAACAATTTGTATATATCACAGCAAGTTGAAAAAAAAAAAAAATAGTGCTACGTAATCACCTAGGTAAGCGTCCCAAATCATCTTAAATAAACAAACGCAGAAGCATGTCTGACTATAAATACAACAGCGGTCAACGTAAAGCGGAGATCGACATCTAAGATCAAAACCAAGGAGCTCTAAATATTCAAATAGACTCCGTTAAGCGGAGCGCGATCCATGGGGTGCGAATAGCGCAAGAATAAAGTAAGGACAACGTTCAACTTCGTTAGTTGACTTAGTTATTTGACTTCACTGCAAACAAAATTTAGACGGGGCGGTATCTGCAGGACCTATAAGAAATTTATAAAGCCTTCTAAGAAGTTATTTACTTGCGGTCATTCTAAACCCTAAACTTGAATCTAAATTTGTAAATGGGCAGCCAGTTAAACACAGTAATAATCCCGTAGGCGGTAGCATAGCCACAGCACAATTTTGACATCTAAAGCAAAATCAAATTGACGTCAACGCACTAGGTTGTTACGCGTGAAAAACACATAAAAAAGTAAACTCAGGCAGCCGCAAAACATATTAAAGCAAACTAAAATTGGCTGCAGAACGAACCGGGTAAGTATACCAAATAATCAAAAATCTAATTACGCAAGAAAAGCACACAAATCGTAATACCTTCATAGCAATTCTAAAGGTCATACTTATAAACTCAAATCAACAAACAATACATAATTATACTCTAAAAAAACCTTTCAGGTATACACGGCATGAGGTACTGAGCTGGTGAACGTGGCAACCAGGCAGTTCGTCGGCCACGAAGATAGCCTCGCAACAGGCTGCTGATGAACCTCGTTAGATGCTACTATGCAGCGATCGTAGGGGAATGGCAGCAAACCCCAGCCACAGGAATGGGTAGCATGCAGGCTCGCAAGTGCGCGGGTGTCCGGCAAGTGTCCCAGGCAGAATAAATCACACCAATACGAAAACCATCAAAGGTAAAAATAAGGTTCCAGGTGGGAAGTAAAAAGGCTAAAAATACAAATTTCTAGGTACACAACCGCGCTAAAGGGAAGAAGCCTAAAAAAACCTTACGAGTGGTGGCGAACAGCTTTGCACATGGTCCGATCGGAGAGGAGGCCCAACAAATCCGCTATAAAGCGTAGCGAACGCTGGCAGCAGCACACAAAAGCTACCATGGCGTTTCAGAGGGTTACGATGCCTCACATATCCTTCCAGAATGAAGCGAGCTATATCCAGAGTTCTTAACGAAGCAAAAGAAACCCAGGGCACCAGCTTCTCACGACCGAATCGGGGATGGAAAAGAATAAAAGTTTGTCAAAAGCAGTCCACAATCTCAGGTTATCAAAAATTCCAAAATTTGAAAAAGGAAGAAAAACTATAAGAATGCAGGTGTATGTGCCAAGCTGATAAACATAGAACTGTACCTTGTTCAAAAATTGAGAATGATGTTAATAGGGTTGCCTAACCATTTAGGGAAAATGTACTGAATTTTTGGGAATAAATGCAAATAGTAGAATCTAATCAATTATTTGAAATATTGCATTCATAACGACAAAATGAACGTAACAAGCTGTAAATAAATTTACAGCTCCAAAAGAACATAATTCTTGAAGAAGCAAAAATATTCGAAACTCCAAAAGAAATATGACGAATGCATACACTCATGCAAATTTAAATAAAATAATTATTTTTTTAATTTTTAGTGATTTTATTTTATCCAAGTTTTTTTTATCGTTGTAATGGTTGTGAATGTAACGTTAATTTTGTTCTAAGTTTTATGTTAATTTTACTAGTTGTAAATGTGCACTTGTTTGTATGCGTACACAGTTCTGTTGAAAAAATTGAATTCAAATAAACTTAATACGAGCAAATAGTTGCAAGAGCACACATTATCCAACCGCGGCAACCGCTAGTGAAAACGGAGCAGAAGCGGGGCTCCGGAGGTGCTGAAATTCGCGCAAAAGGTTTATGCGTCCGAATCATTATACACTTCAATTGTGTAGTAATCGTCCGAAACACAAACAGGACTCCAGTGCTTCTTCGCAATATTGTCGCGAATATCGGTTGTTGAAAGGCGTCTACAAAGCAAGGAACTGAATGCGACCAAATCGTGGAAATTAAGAACAGCCACTCAAGAAACTGAAAGATCCTAGAATGTTACAGCATACTTAAAAGACACACTAAAAGCAAAGCTGCAGCCAATTTCCAAATTTTCCCCGAGGATCTGCATGGAATCGTGACTGTAAACGGTAAGTAAACATTACTAGTGAACCCGTTGCAAAATATTTTGCAAGTTACTAAACTTCTTTGTAACGTGTGGCAGGATCCATTAGGTAAAATTTAGATTTTTAAGTTTTTAAAACTACTCCCTCGTGATATTGCTGCATATACTTGACCATGGCTAAACACTGGTGGTGGCAAATACGATATATTCCCACTTTATCCATAGTTTGTTCTTGTGATTTATTAATTGTCATCGCAAATGATAGGCGCACAGAAAAATGTCTTTTCCGAAGGCAAAGAGGTAGTGCAATATTAGAATGTGTTATTCTATACGCGGTAATAATACTCTTCTGCCTGTGGCTTGTCCATTTAATACCAAATCTAAGCATTTCTCAAATAGATTGCGTACCATTAATCTTATCTCATCTATTAAACTAGTAGACACATTTAAAATGTTCAAGGGAATATCTATTGATCCTATTTTTAGTGTTAAGCAATGTGGATATATTCGACTGAAATTTAACAAATCTAGAAATTTAGAAAATTATAAAATTTTGTCATTATGTGATACACTCAATATTGTTTTTCATATTCAGGCAAGAGAGATATAATTCCGTAAAAAATTGTAAAATGTTGTCATTATCTGCAATTGCAATCACACTTAAATATTTTTTTCATAACCAGGTAAGAGAGATATAATTTTGTTGTTAATTTCATCGTAATGTTCGTTTTTTGGAGCTAAAATTGAGAATTTTGAGATACTAAGGGTGTTCTCAAGAGTTGACAAACTATTACCAAATATGTCTGTAATGATGTCCTCTTTGGCAATTAGTTGAAAATGTGTTTTAATTGTATTCTCTTCATCTGTAATCGTGGGGTATTCTGCATTTCCAATTTGCAAGAGAATGGGCGATGTGTAGGTACATTCGATTAATAATGAACTAATGTACAGTCAAGATTCACTCAGACACGTTACTTTTCGAAAGAAAAGATTAATTGTTTTTTTAAAATTAGCTGTCACTTTGACGTCTCTCTAAGAATTTAGCAGGCCGTATTTTACACAAAAAAAATTTCAGCAGTAGCGTGGACCATATCAAAAATCACCAGAACATCGCGGGTTGACTTCGAAAGTTTACTTGTTCAACTGCTACGAGCTGCAAAGCTACGTCATTTACGCGCTACAATATTTTGGTTTTTCTCTAAAAATTATGCAGTTATTTGCAATTTAGGACTTGTGTGCACATCTACACGGTGACGGATTTCATTTAAAAAAAGAATTGTTGAAATCGGCCCGGTGGAAAGTCCCAAAATAGATGTCGAAAGAAAACGCTTCACGTTTTAAATATATAGTGCAATGGTATGATCTGTGTTGTAATATTATAATAAAGATTATAAAATAAATAGCAATTACCACTACATGCAAATATTATTTTATTTAGGTCAAATTTCGACTGACTAAAATACTCACTGGGTTTGTTAATTATTTATAAAGTAAACAATATTGTGCCTTTTATTATACTTTATCCATCTGCAATTTAATCTTACAGAGGCTAGCTCGATAGGCAAGATGACTCATATCTCAAAGCTGGGTTCCCTGATACGTTAATATTAAACTCGTGTGTTACGCCACTGGAATATAAATTTAACTCGAGTGCGCAGACGCAATTTCTGTCAAACAAATCGGTTTATTTTGGCTAGTGTTTTATTTTTGTGGTTTAAACTAATAAAAGGTGTTTTATGAGCGATTTATCAGGTAAATTTAAAATTATCGCGCTCTTGGCGTCACTGATTCTTATTTGTTTCCAGGCAAAAACCCTCCACTTCATTGTTACAACATTAAATTGTTTTTTTTTGAGCGTCGCTATGGGACCAACATAACCTCAAACTTGATTATGACAATTACTGGATATTTTATTTTTGATGGATGCTAAACTCTGCCTGGGTCTCGTTCATGAAGCTTTGCTATAGTAGTCATGCGAATTTCCAATTGCTAACACCGTTATTTTGGTTGAAAAACTAACCTGACTTCTTTGCAGGTCTGCGGTAGCTCATTCGGACTGCAGCTCCTGGTGATATCTGCCGGATGCGGGGTCCTGCGGTGCTGCTGGCGTTGTAGGGGCCTCCTATACGCTGTGCTGGTATGCTGCTGCTAATATCTTGGGCTCAGGAACTCAAAATGTGCCCTGGCTGATGTTCGGGAACTGCGTTGGCTTCCCTGATGTCCTCGGGATGGTGAGGAAAAATGTTCCCCACATTCTCACAGGCGCACTAACAATTTCTTGACGCACTGGTGTACTTTTTATTGATATTATTAATGATTTACTAGGTAAAAACTGTAATTTTTGGAGAGCACATAAACTGCATGTCATTAATATTTTTTATTCAATTGTCTCCTCATACTGGTCGTTAAAAACAATTGCCTATCTAAGTTATAAAAAACGGAAATTGACCAAATACAATACAATAACTTCTTACTCTAATATTTCTTATAACTAAAATTATGTACAAAAATTATTATTTCTAAAATATTGTTTTTTTAATTTTGGTTTTAAACTGTGTCATAGCGCCACTCACTTTGTTCAGGGTGGAGCTTGTAGTGGACTGTATGAATTTAATTTGGACAGTTGCAGGAATATCTTAGGGGTGCAGGAATTAAAAAGGGGTGCAAACCAACGGTCTCGTGCGGTCTCACACGAGATGATGTACCAAAAAAGACCTGGGGCCGTTGGTCAGCGTGACACAGTGAAACAAAACTTCAAACTGTATGTTTATTGACTAGAATATTTTTCTATTTATACATATAAAAATACTGACTTAACTTACAAAGTTTAATATTTGCCCTAGTTTCAGCTCGCATATGCACTTGCGTATTCAATTTCATAACAAACAAACTTGCAGAGTGCAGAATTGCAGGCTATTCACCGGGTCATTCGAGCACTGATTACATTACTGCTGACGCTTTGTTAAGCATTTTCCGTATGCAATATATGTTTGTGAAATATACGCCTAATTAAATTAAAAGGATTAAAATTTATGTTTGGTTCCTAAACACACTTTGTGTTATGTAAATTGTCCTTATAACTCACGTAATTACACTGACTTGTTTGTTCAATCACCAATTTTGTTTCACATCCTGCTGTGTCAATTTCTTGTAATTTTCTTAACTATTCGCTTTTCTCCAAATTTTCGAATATTGCTGTCCCATAATTATAATTGCTCTGTTCTGTTTGGTTTATGCTCGTTGCAACGTATTATCATAATTCTGCTTCAATTACCTTTATTTAAAATGCTCATAAACACATACCATTTAATTATTCTGACATCTACGCTTCAATTAACACGCACATATTATAAACTTTTCTGTGACAGTTCTAGTAATTTTGGTTCGGCTTTAATTTTGCACAAACCTCTTATTTTTGGCTAATTTATAATTATCGATTCCAATCTATAAAAAATGAGCTCTGCCCTTTGCCTTTTCTATTCAATTCAATTCATTACTACCAGCATTTCTTTGCAAATGTAATTACTGATGGAAATTTGTGTTCAATCTTGCAGTTGCATGAACTACCCCAACTCT
The DNA here is from genome assembly GCA_940337035.1 of Agriotes lineatus. Taxonomy (NCBI): domain Eukaryota; kingdom Metazoa; phylum Arthropoda; class Insecta; order Coleoptera; family Elateridae; genus Agriotes; species Agriotes lineatus. The sequence continues at coordinate 25,706,187 of OW679201.1, read as the reverse complement.
GTGCTATCTGACTTGCTTTATTTATTTGTTGTGCTGCAAGCAGAGTTGAGTAGCGGGCTCAATACCATCTCAATAGATAATAAAATCCGGCATATACTCGTATACACGAGATATTTTTAAAGTTCTGCGATTCCTTGGGCTACAAACGGGTTAACCACGAGGAGGAACGCAAGGAGGTACCTGAGGATGTCCAATCCTAGACGCCGAAGGTATGAAGAAGTTACCGTAGCTGTGGATAAGCTGGTTGAGTTCTGCGAGTTTTTCTCCAGTTGGCGAGGTGTTAGAGAAAAATGCTTCTAACACTTCGGAGAAAGGTATTTGCCAGCTTAGCTTGACAGGGCACCCAATATCGCTTACAATCTGTTCTCCAGGTGTTTCACGTGGCGACATCGGAGCGTAGAAAGAAAAACCATTTCGTCATGCAATGTGCAGAGGCAAACCTAGATTGACTTACAGAGGTAGAAGAGTGCCCAGAGATAAGTTTTGCTTTTGAAATACATGCTAATCTTAGCATAATCAGATAAATTTCCGTAACACACACATCATACATGCTGAAATAAACTTTCCACGAAGGATTTCTAATCCACATTTAAGTGATTCCTCGAAAAGATCCAACACACACCAGAAGCAATCTATCAATCAATCTGCCCAAGATGGCAACAGCAAATCGCTCTCTCTATACTCGCAACCTTTTCAAAAATCATAAATATTTCCCTAGGTTACAGATTTTAGAAGATCCACAGAGAAATGGACAAGGAGGAAGACACACCAACGATAAAGTGGCAGCCCAACCCATGTCATAATAATAATGGAAAATATTTGGAAATTCAAGACTATCTATAGTCTGTTTTTTTGCTTTATAATTCAGAGCAGGCCTTGCATTTATATTATTTTAGCAGTGTACAACAATTTAGTTACAAAATATACCTAACTTCAAAATCAAGATCCCCGAGATTGTCACGTTGACACTTCAATAACGTTTAATAAAAAGCCACAAAAAAGCAGTATTAATAGTAAAACTAAAGTGGCTATAAAACGCTGATTTACTAATATAAAAGATATCAATGGTAAATTAAGTAAAACAGCCATCATTGGAAGAGTTGGTCAAATCTTTGATGTAAGTATTAAGACTTAAACCATTAATATAAAATTTCTTACAATTTGCTATTATGTTAGATTTTGAATGCAACTCTGTTTAATAGTCTAAAACTAAATGAAGCAAAATCACAACTCCAGCAACAACCGAATGACAATACGAAAAAGGAAAAAAAATTAACTTGGGAGGACTATAGTTTGAGGGAGGATTTTAAGAAACTTTGTAATTTGTTTTGGATAATTTATTGCGATGTACAACAGAGAAACTAAATTATATCAGGACTCGTTCAAAATTATACTACACATTAAAAAATATGGGATATAAATACAAAATTGTGAATGGAAGAAAATTGGTTTGTGAGAAGAATTATGTCATTTCGGCGAAGATTACTTCTTTAAAGAAATATTTACAATTTCGAAATTTTAGTGAAAAATGTATGTTCCGGTTTTTGGATGAAACTGGATATTTTGCAATGGAACCAGTCTGCATAGGTAGACCCACGACACAGACTTGAAAAGTAATCCATCTAAAGTTAAGGCGGAGGGAAAGAGATATCCTATGTTGCATGCAGGATGCACATCAGGATTTTTACCAGGGTGTGGCACTGTTTGGCATGTACTATCATAAGTGTATGAACGGTGGCCTTTCTAGACAATGTTGAAAAAACAGTTAATCACTCTTATATGTTTAGCATAAATAATAACTTCTACAACACAGATTTGCAAATAGAAGTCATCAGCAAGTTTTTAATAATATATTTTCACATTAAAACATATAGAAATTCTATGACGTTTCTGTACAGTTAGATAACAACCATGTTTAAATAAAATTTCTTAAAATAAAGCAATACCTTATTTAATGTCGGTGGTTCAGTAATTATAGCTTTCATTATGTATAATAGTGCCTATAAGATAACACATTGACAGTTGTAATAAGTTTTTGACATTACTAGTGTTTTTTCTTTGTAACCAACTACCTACACTGTTACAAAAATGCAAAAGCAAAGCCTGCTCTGAATCATAAAGCAAAAAAACAGACTATATGTATGTATATTAAATTAATTTTAATTAAAGCAGACTTTGCACGTAACGAGTGATATAATAGTATATTATGTATCAAGTTTTATAAACGTCATTTTAGTCACGAGTTTTATTAATCACGAGCGAAGCGCAGCGGAGCGAGTGTTTAATAAAATGAGTGACTAATAAGTTTATAAAACGAGTTGCATACTATACTTTTTCTACGACCACAAATTTAGGGAATATAAGATCATATTATTTCATAAAAATTTTGACATTTATTATATTAGGTTAAATTATGCTTGACAAACGTCAAAGTGACGGTTGAAAACTAACTTGATTTTAGTTTTGACTGTGGCTAATAAAGCAAATACTATTTGAACCTAACTTCACCCCATGACTAAAACATCGTTGCCAACTTCAGCTCATGACTAAGAGGCTCTTTAGTCATAGGTTATGAAGGCATGATTAAAAGGTCACTTAGCGACGTGTATGTTAGTATGTTAAATGGCATTTTAGGTACAAGAGTAGAAAATAGTATATTATGTATCAAGTTTTATAAACGTCAGTTTAGTCACGAGTTTTATTAATCACGAGCGAAGCGCAGCGGAGCGAGTGTTTAATAAAATGAGTGACTAATAAGTTTATAAAACGAGTTGCATACTATACTTTTTCTAGGACCACAAATTTAGAGAATATAACACCATATTATTTCATTAAAATTTTGACATTTATTATATTAGGTTAAATTATGCTTAACAAACGTCAAAGTGACGGTTGAAAACTAACTTGATTTTAGTTTTGGCTGTGGCTAATAAAGAAAATACTATTTGAACCTAACTTCACCCCATGACTAAAACATCGTTGCCAACTTCAGCTCATGACTAAGAGGCTCTTTAGTCATAGGTTATGAAGGCATGATTAAAAGGTCACTTAGCAACGTGTATGTTAGTATGTTAAATGGCATTTTAGTTACAGGAGTAGAAAAAATATATTAAAAAATTTACAAAAAGAACAAAAAATGGCATTCACGACAAATGAAAGAAGAAGTCCAGGTATATTCATGGAACTATGGGCAGAATGTAGGATATCAACATCCAAGTAATATAGAGCTTATGGAAAATATACAATGTGGCCAGTAAAGTCCGCATCATATGGGATTTTTTTTTATTAATAGCTATTTTCGAAATTTGACTTTGGCATCAATTTGTGCTTCGATCGAGATGAAAATTAAGCAAAAAAATAGTAGTCACGTCATTCGCATTATCTGTCAAATTTTATTTTTTTTTTCAAAAAAATTTAAAAGTGGGGTTATTTCTCAAAATATCAAAAAAAGTTATTAGAAAAAGTTTTTCTAAATGTAATTTTTAGCCCATATGCAAAATTTCAGCCGTATAAGATAATTTAAATTTTTTGCCCATTTTTTTTAAATTGCACCGCTGTTGCAAAGTAAGACTCAGCGCAACCTACATAAAACTTCTTAGTTTTAACAATGCTTTATTTCACACAGATTTTCTTTAAAGTAGCGCCATATTAAATGTGTATTTTTCTACAAAATTCAAATAGGGCTATTAAAATTTGGTCACATGTGATGCAAAGTTTATTTGTTATTGACCCTGTATAATGTATTCCAAAATTTGGGAAATAACCCCACTTTTGAATTTTTTTTGAAAAAAAAATCGACAGATAATGCGAATGAAGCGACTACTATTTTTTTGGTTAATTTTCATCTCGATCGAAGCACAAATTGATGCCAAAGTCAAATTTCGAAAAAAGCTATTAATAAAAAAAAATCCCATATGATGCGGACTTGACTGGTCACACTGTATAAACTAAACATAAGAAAAAGAAGATTTAATGTTGATAGAAGGTTTTTTACATTTACAGCTTGTATTAGTTTGAGGACTTATAAATTGTTTTTATATTCTTTGGTAGAAAAAACATATTTAACTTTAGTTTAGTGGTACTAATATTAATGACTGAGGATTTGTTTTTGAAGCCGTAATTGTAGAATTTACTAACATTTTCGATGATTTTCCTTTAAATTTTTTTATTTGGGCATTTTGCCACATAAAATATTTAAAATATTGAAGTGCGACAGTTTCGGAAAACAAATCTGTTAGTTATTCTTCAGCTCCAAAAAAGCTAAGTTTTAGTTGTTAATTTTAAATTAATTTCTGATTTGCGTTTTCAATGTTGTTTGGTTGCAGCAATGACAAATCATTTGCTATTAGCCCTTGTCCTATCAATAGGCAATCTAAAATCACCTAGAGAAATAGTTAATTTTAAAGAATATTGGATTATTCTTTTTCTATGTGTCATTATAGCTTAAAAATTATCAAAACTCAAACATCCAAAAAAAAGTTCTACCTTGCTGCAAACTGTTCAGTACTCTCCTTTTAGTAAGTGGTAAAAAGTTGCACGACCTTGCGCATCGGGTTTAGGCGGGAGGGGTGGGTGGGTTGAAAGGTGGTAAAATGGTAAGTTTCAACAGTTTTTCGCAAATATATCGTCAACTGTGAGGTTTAGCGCAAATTTTACCTTATACAAAATTAATATAAATTTAATTTACAATAGAAATAGTCTGATGCATTTTGCCCTCCAGTAAAAGATTACGGAGATATGGAGGGGGTAAAAATGTAACTTTTTCTGTTTGGCCAAAGAAAGAAGCAAAAATGACGCCTATGAACTCGTAATATTTGCTCCAAGTGTATTATATAAATGATACAGGTAAGTGGGGAGGCCAGATGGTTATGGTGAAAAACCCAGCACAAAAGACGAACAACATTTGCTCAGATCATCCACTACTACACATGTTGAAGTGAAAGTGGAAGATGCAATTAATGTCACTTTTGGACAAGCAGAATTTCTAACTAATAGTAAGAACAAGATGCAACTGCTTGCTCTCATCACGGTACACTTACAACAAGCTGGCTGAAAAGTGATTCAGACAGAAGGTGATGCTGACGCCAAGATCGTTTTTACTGCAATTAACGAATCAAAGAAAGGAAAAGAGGCTACCGTGACTGGCAATGACACCGATTTATTGATCTTGTTGGTTGTTTATGCTCCAGCCAACAGTAAGTTGAAAATGGATGTACTGCAGAAAGGTAACCAAGAAGAAAAAGTTTACTGCATTGGAGACATTCAGCGTGGTACCGGGGAAATAAAGGATGTTTTCTTGACAGTTTACGCTTTCGCCGGATGTGATACTGTTTCTTCAATTTATAGAAAGGGAAAAATAAAGCCTTTTAAAAAATCAATGAGACAAGGAGCTTTATGCAAAGCTGTTGACTTTTAACAACCCAAATGCAGACCCAGATGCAGTAGCTGATGCTGGAAGTATTTGCATCAATAAATGCACATAATTTGGATACTCTGCGGCATCAATGTTACCATTGCAAAGGAGCCTGTACACAAACTTCAGGTTGGCTGTACTGTCCTCCATTTCAGCAGCTGCACAAAAATACTCTGATAGTTTACCTTCAAGTGCAGCAATGGCTCAATGTCAATAAAGGTTCACTAAAATGGGGTTGGAAAAGGATTGGTGGTTATTTGCGTCCAGTTACAATCACAAAGGCAGCTGCTCCTGAAAAATTACTCTCCCTCATTGTTTGCACTTGTCATGAGGGGTGCGTCAGAAACTGTGAGTATCGAAAGAGTGACCTGAAGTGCTCAAACATTGTCAGGCCATTTTATTTTTCTTTAATTTCTATAGTTACGGTGCCTATTAGAGCAGTTTTAGTACAAAGTTGGCGAGTCTGCCTGCATATAGCATTTCAGCTATTTTGCATAAAAAAATTCTAACACTCACGTAGCTTTCGGTTTTCGAAAAAGTTTAGAGGAACCGCTCTAATCTCTATACCGTCGTCGTCTGTGCAGCTGTTCTCGTCCCGTCGCGTTTACGAGCGCTGGTTTACAGCGTTTTCAAAAACCCAGTCAACTGGAGCAAGCGAGATACCTTTCCTTAAATAATAAAAATTTCATTCAATCTCTCTCGCTCGCGACTTGCTTTGCGGTGTTCGTCCCCCCCCCCCTGCGCTTCGTGCCGTGCGGTTGACTTTGCTTATTGTAGAAGGCTCTCGGCGGCCTGTGTTTACATTGTTACCGCCGCAAGATTTGACTTTGTTCGTTTCCATTGATTTGGCCGTTGTTTACGTGCGGTTACGGCGTGATTTGTTTTGGGATGAGTTTTTGATGGTGCTGTGTTAAGTGCTTCCGTGCCGTTGATCGTGCAGTTGTTTGGTGACCCCTTTTTGTTCTTCTGTCGGCCGACGCTGTGCATTCTCGTGTGCCAGGCAGGCATCACACCCGTTAGAGGATTCATAGCGCGTGAGCGTGCATATGGTTGAAGTAAAGTTTTCTATGGGGAGTTGGTATCATCACTCAGTATCGTTGCGGCGTTGCGGCTTTTTTGCACTGCAGGCGAGCCCGACACCAACGACGCGGCCAGGAAAACCAGCTAAAAAGGTGTGTAGCTTGTAAGAACTAATTTAACTAAATTGTTTGTTAAGAATTGACGGGCATATTTGCTGATCGGCCACTTTATTTGAGGTTGCTTGTAAGAACTAATTCAACTCATTTGTTTGTTACAAATTGACGTGCATATTTGCTGATCGGCCATTTTATTTGAGGCAGCTTGTAAGGACTAAATCAACTAATTTGTTTGTTAAGAATTGACGTGCATATTTGCTGATCGGCCACTTTATTTGATGCCACTTGTAAGAATTAATTCAACGCATTTGTTTGTTAAGAGTTGACGTGCATATTTGCTGATCGACCACTTTATTTGAGGCCACACACCTGTGTGATCACCATTTTTGTGCCTATTTGCTGAATCACTGCCACCTTTGCTAGTATAGTCGATTAAAGTTAAAGCTCTTCCCAGCTGGGTTATGGAGTTAGTCCATTTATTGTGTTGATTACTGTACCATTTGTTTTAACTGTGTTTAGACCAAAAGAACGGGGTATTGAACAAGGCCTTATGATTTCCTGCGAGCTTGTGCATGCTTATTTTCTGGTTATGTTTTATATTGTGTAAATATAAATGTACGGCGAAGCCTGGATGTTTAAGCATCTCAGATATGTTATGACGCTCGTCGCTGCGGTGTTGGAAATTATGAGGCTGTGCACAGCTATTTTTCATTTCCGTTGAGCTTTGAATTTCATCAAAGTGATAAGTTAGAAGGTAGGCTTACTTGATTTTCCCGGTTATACTCTGGGTTTATCTTTGCATTTCGTTTATGTCGATGAAACCGGGTGGCGCCCTATTTAATTTCATTGTTGTTTACCGCTGCTTGTAGGTAATCTCGTGAAGGACCTTCCCTCGCTCCACTGATGTTTAGCCGGCATATCTTGTTGCGGGTTGGGCAGCGGCCTAGGTGAGTTTTTGTCCCGATTATGTCAAATATTGTCCGCGCCGGCCGTTTAGTTTTTGTACGTGCCGGCACGGTGTCGTAAAAGTAGTTTTAGATCGTAATAACATGTGCAAAAATTGCTCCGGACATGGGTGCACCAACAGAGATGCACTAATTATTGACGAGGGTATCGATAAAGATCATCTTCAACATGAAGAGGAGCTTGAAGATTTTTAGGTTACTAATTGCTGTTATTTATTATTATGTAACTACCTCATACGTTGTACATAGCACTTTTAATTGAAGAACATCGAATTTACTAAAAAGAATGTATTGTGGAAAAAAACAATTTCCATTATTTTTTGTATTAAAGCTTATTAGATAAAATTTGTAGATAACTTTGTCTTAATTCTATCCACATGATTTTATGTTTTTAGAAAAATATCGCAAAATATGGAGGTAATTTAAGTAGGTATAATTATAAAAGCACAAATGAGAAAGAGGAAAACGATATGATGAATAATTCAAAAAGAGATATAGGCAAAATGAAGATAAAAACGACAAAGGAGGGGAGCAATGTAGGTATATTATCAGATACATACACATAGACGTATATATACATGCATACATAAATACATACGTACATATATTCATACATACATACAAATGTTCCGATGTTATTTATGCGTCACTAAGTACTTTCTATAACGAAACATTACTGATTTTCAAGCGAGTTTGATGAATCCCAAGATAACTAAAAAATAATAGCCTTCTCACCTCCCCCTTCCCTTCAATATCTCCGTCACCCTTGACTGAAACGCAAACATGCATAAGACCATTTTTATTGTGAATTAAATGTAGATTAATTTTGTATAAAATAAAGTTTGCCCTAAACCTCATAGTTAACAAGATATTTGCGAAAAACTGTTAAAACCTACTATTTTGCCACCTTTCTAGCCCCGTCCCGCCTAAACCCGACGTACAATGTTGTGAAACTTTTTACCACTTCTTAAGAGAAGGTTACTAAACAGTTTTCCGCTGGGTAGAACCTTTTTTTTTTATGCTTGGGTTAAACTTTAGTTTTACTGTACTATTAATAATATGGACAGGAACTGTAGCTTTACTGGTGTCGTCTTTGATCTCGACTTTCTATTAATAATTCGTATTAATAATAATAGGACGGTAATTAATGTTGGCTACTATATTATTTTATTATTAAGAGCATGGAGTACTGAAAGCCGTTATAGTTAGCATTCGGAAAGAGAGATAGCTGAGCAACGATGACTTCGCTACGCACTCGTCTGCGCGGCATCAAAAGAATAAAGAATGAAAAAATAGTCCAAAATCCACCTGTTATGCGAGGGTGTAATACACATGTGACGGCAAACTCCCGTTATTTCGAGATACTTAGACGAATCAAACGTCAATCCTGTATTCAACCGTAATCAGGTATAGCACCCTTACTAAGCGATAATAATTCTCTGGGTATTTGACTATTTTATACGAAACATTATACTGCTGCACCAAACGTCCGTAGCGTTCGGGCGTCAACAGATTAGTACCTTCAAGCTGAAGGAAGGTGATGAGCAAGCTTCAGCATGCAAGCCAATCGGCTTCAATGTTTCACTGCCGCGTAAAACAAGCAGGTAGAAATAAACCCCACCATAAAATGGCCGGGAAATAGCAACTCCACCACAAGCTTCGTGGAAACCCAAAATATTCTAATTGATTTTAAGTAGAAAAATAAATAATAAACGAAAAAGATATGCGTAATATCATTATGTATTATGAAACCATTAGATTTTCATATGAGAGCATCTTTAATTAATAGATTTGTATAGATGCACAGGAAGTTCTTATTTCAATCAGCTAAAACATAACAGTTTAATGTTTTCTAGCCACACTTGATGAAATTGTTATATTGAAATATGTTGATCAACGTCAGAAGTTTAAAAGAAATCAGCAAGTTCGTTTTTCCAAATTTACAGATAATTTGTTTAAAATGCCGATGGAACTAAATCTTGAAATTTTCAAATGTATCCATTTCATAATGAAAAATTATCTTGAAAGGTTGTGAAGAAAGAAAACTTTTAATTTTGTAAGTTAACAGAAAATCGCAGCAAGAAAAGTAAACATCGTATGACCAACAGTTCTGAAAAAAATTATAAAAACCGAAAACTTTATAAAGGTCTAGAAAAATAAATGTAAATTTAAATAACTTCAAATTTGCAGCTGTTGATCACTCGTGTAAAAAATTTATCCATTTGTTATTAAAACATTAAAATAACTTTAATTTTCAAAAAACTGTAGCTCTTATTTAAACAAAAATGCCGATTAATAGCTCCTCGACCTAGGCAATGCTTTAGAATGACCCCTTTGAAATTTTATAAAACTTACGAACCAATATTGCGACAGAAAAACCAATTTCTTTTCTCAATTTTGAATGCTTACAAGAGTTTCCCAAACTGATAGAAAAAATCGATTACTGGAATAATAGTTTTAGAATTTTCAGCATATTTTCGTATCGTTTGAACTTTATAACAATTTGTAATTGGTATATAAATTGAAACGCATATATGTTTACTACAACTAGCAATTGTATATGTTGTTAAAAAAAGACAGTAAAATTGAATCAATAGTATATTACATACCGAGATGGAAAGTGTTTCATCCCTGTCGAGAGATTAAGTAGTTAACCGAGACGCGTCGATGTTAATTTTATGTCGAGACAGGAATGAAACTTTTCACCTGTGGTATGTATACTATTTCACTCACAATTGATTTTTGTGATTATTAGTTAATTAGGTAAGTTGCAAATAATACGTATTTTAATCGCAGTTTAATAAGTCACTAACAAAGAAATCTGCGACGCTGTTGCTAGGTAACATGATAAGTTCATTGAAAGTGTCGTTTAGCTAGCCTGGAAAAGCTTTCCCGGCTAGCTGGGAAAGTAAAGTAAACAATGACTTGCTTTCCTACTGTTTTGAAGGTTAGAAACGTATCTATTATTAAACGATTGTGAGTAAAATTAATTAATGTTGAACATTCACGTATATTGATAGGTTCAGTAGAAAGAATATTCTACAAAAAGATCAGCGCCATCGAAGGTTAACCTGTTTTTGTTTGTCTTCTAATAACAGGTCAAGAGCCTATATAGTAAATATTTTGAATACGTACAACCCACATATCAAATGAAAGGTTAGTCGAACTAAAGTTGCAGAACAGGTAGCTTAGTAATTACATATATTGGATATAACCTTGTATCTGTGACATCTTAGTTCTTAGTACACTGATATTTTAAATGAAAGGTGATATAATCTATAATACTTCAGGTTAGTCGAACTAAAGCTGCAGAATGGGCATGTGGTTATATTCATTGATAATAATTTGGTTGTATAGCACCAATTTAGCGAACTTTTCTATAATTCAAGATCAAGCCGCAAGTGATATTAAATACAACTCTAACGGTTTGGGATGTTACAGTTGCAAGTGAGTACACATTAACCTGAATTATCCTAACTTAAACTATAATGTTGAATATCTTACTTATATTTAAGAAAAATGAGATTATTTGACTTAGGGATTATTGCAACAATTATTTAAGAAATGAAGATTAAATATTATAGGCAAAATTTTCCTAACCGCCAAGAAGGAATCCAAGAATCGACACACACATCTGCGGTAGGAAAAAACGATGACATAATTGATGGAGACCATTCTTTCAGTACGGAAGAAAATATCTACAAGGTTTCATATGTTGCCCAAGATAACGGCTACAGATTTCGTGTTCAACGCAGTGCAGGAGATGAAGGCGTTAAACCTTCAAGGTAAGTTAATTACGACTTTTATAATGACGTTTTTCATACGAGTTGCCAACTTATAAACAATACTCCGTTTATGGAGAATTTTTCTTTTTTTAAACTCTTATGTTATTGGAAGTGGGATTGTTCTTACTTTTCCGCTTCGATTTAATTTTTGAATACTTTTCTGCCTTTTCCTAAAGTTTACCAAACGCAGTCCATCCTAGCTTTATTCTTCTTGCTACATTCGTATTTTTGGCGTCCCTCGCCCAATTTAATGCTGTGGACTCAAAGAAAAGACAGATGGAACGTAGCGTCAAACTAACAACTGAAAGAGTGCGATGGAAGCAAATTCGAGAGACCTTTGCACAGTGAACTGGAATGGGCTAATATGGTAATGCTGATGAGTTATCTATTGCATCCATTAATTATGGCATCTTTGTTTGCAATATACTTGTGTTTCAAGTTATTATTTTAAATTTGATATTTGTACTCCATTCCTGCAATTTTTCTTAGGCTTTTCGTTGGCAGCATTGTCCTCAGTCCTTCAAGATTTATTGCTTCTCATTATTTTTATCTCGGCTTTTATGACGCCTTCTGGCTCAGGCTTATACCTTTCTCCATCTATATAATCACTTTAATACCCTATTGATTTGTGCTCTATGTTTCTCAATTCGCCTTCGCTCTTCAGCCGTTTTCTATCTATAATCTAGTAGTATTTATTTTTTGTGTATAATATATTTATATATTTACAAATAGGAAAGAATTGATAACAAAGCCTTTGAAGTTAAATACGTTAATTTTTGAAGAAATAAAGGCGATGCTGGGAAAGCATTTATTGAAATTATAAAAGCCTTTAATGCATGATTTAAAAACCAGCGTAGTGTAAGTATCTCCACGTATGGGTTGGATTTTGATATACCTTTGTTTGTACCGTGTCACCATTCTTCTGGACTAGCACGTCTAGGTATGGGAGTTTACCTTCCGATTCTATTTCCATCTTGTACTTAATTGATCGGGCTTAATTATTGAGATGTTCCAGGAAGCCGTCCAGTGTCTCTCCTCCATGGGGCCATATTACGAACGTATCGCAGCCATAGACTAGGCTTGTTCTCATATTGAGATATAGTTCGTTCTTCAAAGTCTTCCATGTAGATGTTACTGACTACTGGAGACCGTGGAGATCCCATGGCCACTCCGAACTCTTGTTGGTAGAACTGCTCGTCTGCTTGGAAGTATGTGGTCTTAATGCAGATTGTTAACAGCTCCATTATTGTATCTACCTGTAGATCTGTGCGTTCGGCAAGTGTCATCCAAATCCAGACTGTTTCTGAATATTGTTAGTGCGTCATCTGTCGGCACATTTGTGAAGAGGCTTACGACGTCAAAGCTCACCATTATGTCATTCGGAGCTATGTGAGTTTGTTTGATTTTGTCTACAAAGTGTTCAGTATTTTTCACGGTGGATGTTGTTTTGGCCGCTAGTGGGGATATTATTGTTAACACGAACTTTGATAGAGGATGGCATGGTGAATTTATGGAACTAACTATCGGTCTTAGGGGTATTTCCTCTTTGTGTATTTTGGGTAGCCCATATAGGTGAGGCGGTTTGCTGTAATGCGGAGTAAGTTTTATTCTCTAGAAGTTTGAGGACTCCTTTTTGTGTTTATACAACGTCTGGTATATTTTCTGTTCGACCTTCGGTGTTGGGCCTGTTGGAAGTTTCTTGTATTCCCCCGCTCTAATCTCCGCTCTGGTGAGATTAGGTTTAATTCTTCTAGATGGTTCAAGGGCTTCTTTTGTTTTCCATCGATACTCTTCTGCCTGTTCTGTCTTTAGCCGTGCTGCTGTTTTCTCAACGGCTGTTATGAGATCGAATTTAGGAATATACCTTGGCGTTACCGCGTAGTTTAGTCCCTTCTCTAGTACCGTCTTTTCAGTTTCGTCCAGCTGTCTGCTGGATATATTTATAACGGTCTTTCCTCTAGTTTTTGCTGGTTTCTTGTTCTTAATTAATTGATCCAGCTTTCGTAGGTGTACCTGTTTTTCTTTTTCCCCAGCCTTATTGTAACTTAACTGTGTAGCCGCGTCTATCCTCACAAAGTTTCCTTCACTAACTGTGTTCCTTATAGTGGTGTGAAGATCTTCGATTTGCACTTTAAGTTGTTGTTTAGAGAACCGGTAATAATTAATTCGTTCTCTAATTAGTGCTTCGCTCGCTCTTCTCGCAATCCGGGCTGCTCGTTGGCTGTTTATCGGAACTGATAGAAGTAGTCCTTTCGAAACTACGTTGTTGTCACGGACTTTACAGAGTTATTTAAGGTGGTTTTCCTCTAAGGCCAGCTCGATTAAGGTCTTTTCAAGCTTTCGAAATTTTGGATTGATTTCGGGTCCGTACCGATTATCAAGTTGTTCTCTGAATGTCATTTTTTGGCAGTGGTTAGAGTGGCAGACTAGTAATCACAGAGATCAGCGGTCCCGGGTTCAAACCCCGGGAGAGGCACAAATTTACGTAAAAAACGTACGATATCATCCCTCAGGACTAACCAGGAACACCTGAAGACGGGAGTAGATCAAAACTCCCGAAACGTTGTGTGATTTACACCCTAGACAGTTGAATAAGTCCGAAAAACATATCAAATACAGTCTATATATACAATTGCATGTGTGCCATGCTGCTGCTTTTTTAACTCAAAACCTAGTTTTGGTACAGACTAAAAAACATGACGTTAGCATAATAACACTTCGCTGGTCAACGATGTGTGTAAATCTGACCTAGTGATAGTATTAAATATGCGACAGTCTGCGTAAAACTTCATTATCGTAACGTAACTCGGCCTAGTAAGCCGATGCGAGCTGAGTCTTGTATACAAATATTGTAATTGGCACATGCCGTCACATAGTTTTATATTCTAATTGACGCATTTTTGTGTCCGTATAATTTTACTTCATTTTACTTATCCCATGTTCAACCATTAGTTTGAAGAGCGGTCTTTGTATATGATTTTCCTAGTAAAGGTACTGATTTTTTGGTGGAGTTATATGGCGTGATCTGATGCGCTTTTTTTATAACCGCAATTTAGGCAAACATGACAAACTTTTAGCGAATTATAGCCAGTTTAGAAAACAATTAAAAATGATTTTGGGTGAGGCTAAATCCAAAATTGCGGATATTTTAACTTCACTTCGAATCTAATAGCGCAAACACTATGTAGGTTTGGCTTCGAATATAATAAGATAGAAACTGTGTTGGTTTAACTTCCAAACGATTCGTGTAAAATCTATGCCGGTTTAACTCCCAAATGATTAACGTAGAAACTAGCTCGGTTTAAGTCTTGAAAATTTACGAAATTCTGAAGTCAATAGTGTTAAAAATTAAATATAATTAAAAATAAACCTTGTATGTAACAGTGTACCAAATCAACAAACGTTTGTGTGTCAATTATAGCAGTTGAAAAGCACTACTACTTTTACTTCGAAGATTTCGGCATGTGCGAGGGTGTAAGTAAAAAACAACGAAAGGTAAATACCTGATACGAATTGTAAGTGAGTTTTGGTGGTGTCTGAACACCCTAGAGATTGGCACATAGAGCAGATAGACGTCAACCGTAACTTAAATTTACCAGCACCAGCCATATTCCAACACATGCAGATTCAAGGCTGAATAACGAATTCCATATCTACATCAGTGGCGTAGCCACGGTAGGCGAAACATGTTTTCTTTGTGTCATTCAAGTATGTTGCAGAATTGTAAAGTGTTTGTTACCAGCAATTGTCAATGACTTCTTTTTAGACGCAAAATTCTTAGTAATTAACGTAAGTTAGTCCTTTGATTTCTTTTTGTAAACCCCTATGAACCCACGAAATAAATACAAAAATGGTTGTTTGTGATTAGAAAATTCACAATTTTCATTAAATTTGTTATTTGTGAATCCTGAGATACAAGGGTTTACTTATTGAGTGTTATGCTAGACCATCATAGAGTTGTTGTAATGTAAGTTGTGCTTGTGATATCCTAATTAACGGAGCATCACTCAATGTGTCTTTTCTGAGCATTTACAGTTAGATAAGGAAGGTATAGCCCATATTTTATATATAGCAGAAAGCTCTTCAATATCTATTTTTGTGTAGTCACTGTCAGTAGATAAGTTTCATTAATCATTGGGTAATAATAAATGTATAAGTGGGATAGCTACTGCAATATATAGTTTTTATAATAATGGTGTTCTGCCCTTTACATTTATCATACTTTTCCAGGTTTTTCCGAAAGAAATTATTTCCGTTCCTTATCGTTTTTTTTTATTTTCCCACTGTTGATCTTGGATTATCTAGAATTCAGTGCTATCAGTTTAATTCTTAGTTATGAGCTACCGATGTTTAATTTTAAATTTTCACTTGTATTACAAGCAAATTAAGTCTTCTAAGTAATATTGTTAACAGGTTAACCATATTATTTTAATAATATTATTACTAGTTAATCCGTAAGAAAACGAAATTCTTATCTAAAAATCATTGGATTTAGAAGACTGAATTAGTTCATAAGCCTATGTGATTTTCCTATGATGCATGGTATACTTCGGTCCTCGATATAAATAATAATTGCCATAAAAATCATCTCGTTTCCATTTACGCACAAGCACTAATTAAAGGTGTAAATTTTTCAAGTATCATTGTATTCGCAATCACTTTTTGCAATATAATTTTTTAGAAATAAGTAGGTAGAATACTTTGAACGGCAATCCAATTTTATTTCTTTAAGAAATTTCAATACAAATTAGTAGGCAATAAAGTATAAGTCTAGGTTATTAGCGCTGCTAATTAAGAGAAGCGATGTCAAACTATTGACATCCGCTTCTGTATTACTGGTTTGCTCTCAGTGAAATGAACACGTATATATGTGAGAGCGTTCGCAATGCTATCTCTGGTTGACTGATTTCTTCGACGCAGATAGAGAATTGTCGGGTTGTCGTACTTGAAACTTGTTTTACCATTTTCTATTTATGTCTAACGCAAGTAGCAATGTTTTTTACATTCTAAAATTCTAACCCCTTTTAAATAAAAAGAAAGGACACAGTCAAGAATAGTACATATATATTATGTAATCGCATTATAATACCTTCAAACTATAAAAATTACAACGCATTTTCTTTATTTTCCAATGATTTAAATTAAATTGTGCCTTAAAATTATATTAATGTGATTAGATAAACGTTATTGTACTCTATTGTAGGTATTACACTACTTAAATAAAAATGTATGCAAGTACTTATGATAATCTAGTGGCTTACATTTTGGCTGCAAATATAGATTGATTTTCAATAAAAAATAAACCTAAAACGTAATAATTAAAGAAAAAGAGTTTTATTTCAGTAGTAGTTTATATGCGAACGGTATAATAAATTAGCCATATCAAGTACCATCAGAATAGCTTTTAGAATCAGATTCACTATCACTGCCCATGTCTATAATTAGTGGTTTAACTTCATCAATAACTTTTTCTCAATTCCAGTATTGTTTTATAATGTTGTCCGTATGTTTTATGACTTTTAGTCAAAATCTCTTTCTTTACCATATTTAGAGAATCTTGCCACACCTTTAACACTTAATCGATCGTAACCATTTTCACCAATATGTCGGTCATAATAATTTTTACAGATATCCCATACCAACTCACTTGGTGGCAATTTTCTTGGACAATGTTGTCGACAACATTTTTTTTATCTTTCGTGTAAATTGGCGAGAGTCAGTAAGTATATTTTCAAAGAATTCTCTGGAAACCTGATCTGCTCTTTCCGCAGCCAATTAATTACATCCTCTTTTTTCCAGTTAGTCGTGGGTTGATTGTTATCTCCCTTGCATGATAAGGGGTGCTATCCATGACCATAACAGATGCTCGCTTAAATTAGGCAGTAACTGATTTTTCAACCATTTTATAAACAATTCTCGTTCATATTGTCATAATAATCTGAACTCTTCGAAGTTGAACAAAAAATTAAGCTGGCACCTTCCACAAATCCATTATTTGTCCCTGTAAATTATATTAGTAGAATAGCTTATTCAGTAGCACCTGCAGCAGCGTTAACGCTATCTGTTGTGAGGTAGCATAATTTAGAAAAGATAACATTTAACTCCCTGGTGTGTTTGTTTGTGAGCTTTAGTCTTGGGTAGGCGCTCCTATAGTTAAGTCTATGTTTAAGCTCTTATGTTTTGTAACCGTTTCATAGTAAAATAAAAATTTAAAAAAAACCTTGCTTTGGGTAAATTAAACGAAACTTGCATGTAATATTACGTAACGTGTTCCTACGCCACCATAATTTTTAACGGATTTAATAGAATCGTCTCGTCAAGATCCTTTTAATCCACATCAAGAAAAAATCCAGGTTTTATACCAGAACACGAATTTATAATTTTTGTTGCCGAACTGTATATAATTTCTTATAAAATCCGTTCTTTTTGTAACAGCATTACTTCTCTCACAGAGCGCTCTCCTGTCATCTTCTTTTGCAAACCGGAAACCGATATTACGTAGTAATATATTTAAACTTGGGGGATTAATATCTAAAAGTTGCCTTTTCTTTTGTTTATGTAAAAGGGTTATTCCGATATCAAATTGACTTATCGACACTCACGAATGTGTGAGTGCCAAATAACTAGACAAGTGCAGAAAATGTGCACGCTCACCCTGAAAATCGTAAGAAACAGGCTAAAAGCCTCGGCTCAGATACGCTCAGGGAGGGGGCGGGGTCCTAAAACAAGACACCACAGGACAATCGATTGAGGTATATATAAGGTGTTATCAAATAAATGAGCGCCACAAGATCCTAATCAGGAGACCCACGTTCAACCGGACCTTGAGGGTCAAACGGGGCGAAAAATACTCAAATAACTAACGCAACAACCTACCTGCAGCGCGCGTCTATCACGTCCGGACCTCACCTTACATTGATCGTAACATAGTAACTCAGTCACCCTGTAAACAAACATACACAAGACACAAAGAAAAAATAAGACGGTACAGATAATACATCTATTGGGCCACTTCACATGACCAACTAACGGCTTATATGGTACCGACGTGATCGGCACGTATAACAATCTGTACTAACTACTTATGGGATACGCCTAGCTAGGAAGCGCTTTGTCTAAAAATTACGACGCATACCGAGGCGTACAACAAGACAAAATTAGTTCTAGCTAAAGTACGACAAGTATATTACAAGTATATTACACACGCGTGAGATTCACACGTGGGTGTACCAGACAAGAGTATGCGATTTTAATTGTAAAACACACAAAGGCTGCTCGCAAAGAAGCCGTGTACGACACTGTATATGAGTTTAAATAAAAAATAAACAGAGGCTGT
Organism: Agriotes lineatus; assembly: GCA_940337035.1. Lineage (NCBI taxonomy): Eukaryota > Metazoa > Arthropoda > Insecta > Coleoptera > Elateridae > Agriotes > Agriotes lineatus. Next base: position 25,687,552 of record OW679201.1, on the reverse strand, counting down.
CCACAGAGAAGCCGTATGCGGCACTGTAAATGAATTTAAATACAGAACAAACAAAGGCTGCTCGCAAAGAAGCCGTGTACGGCACTGTATATGAATTTAAATGCAAAATAAACGTGGCTGCTTGCAGAGAAGCCATGTACGGCACTGTATATGAATTTAAATGCAAAACAAACAAAGGCTGTTTGCAGCGAATCGGTATGCAACGCTAAGATTGATTAATGCACATGCTGGCGCAACAGTTTATCGGCACAAAGTTGTTACCTGGTTATTACTGGCTTAGCTTCAAAGACGAATAGAAAGCGCTACTTGTAGGCGTCGTTCGCTACTACAGTGGCATCCGGAATGTTCTCCTATGCATGAAGCGTGGGTGTAATGTTACTGGTCCTTTGGCAAAACATGGAAATGGGCAAAGCCGCTAATTTGGATCACTCGGCGATTAATCCCGTCGAAACATTGACGGACAAAATTAGGCGAAACCCGCCTTCATACGGATAAATGAACCAAACAGCAAGCCCCTGTTCGGACACCAACAACCAAACACTCGTCACTTCGAAGCTGACCAAGCACTGTCTGACGCATAACGAAAAGAGCCGCAAGAAACTGCATTAACACGGGAAGCGGCCGCGGCTCGAAGGCACAATGGCCGTCGGGGCCAACACGATTGCAGCGTCTCTCTAGGAACGCTGGCTCGAGACTGACTCAAAATCGAAGCCCAGCTGCCGTCACGCACGGCCGGAATAACCAATCGGAAGCCAGGGCCACGCGTCATACTACTGCAGCTGTCCGTGTTCGAGAGACATCGACAGTGGATTCAAATAAAGTTTGGGGAAGGTTTTCTCACTCGTTCTCACGGGCTAAATTTTAAATAACTTAGAAAACAGACGCTCTACAATAAAAGGGACACGCAGCTGCATAAGCGGGACCAAGAGCCACGTGCGAGCTAGGATTTTGCGTTAGGCGGAAAGCTGCCGTAAGAAGATGCTATAATGCCGAAACGGGTCTGAAATGCAAGCGGACTCGCCAATTATGTACCAAACCTGCTCTAAAGGTTTGTTTAATTATCGGAATTAAGGAAAGATAGAAAATGGCCTGACAGAAAATTTAAATAAATAATCCATTTTACTCCATACATATGATATATTACGTGTTTCACTTCTGCTTTTTGACCTTCTGCAACATGTAATGTTTTCAGATATTTAGTTTTTTATATTTCACCAATTGTTGGGAGCATTCCTTATCTCCTAACTTTTTACCAAATAGCACACTTTTTAATTTAGATTCGCTAATTTGTAGAGCATCTGTGACACGTCTCTGTAGTTGCAATACTGGTATGAGCGGCCCGAAATCATTTTTTCAGATTGAAAATAATCGTAGAGACTTAAAATCAACTCGTGAACATGTAAACTACGGCTAGGCATTTTTGTTAGCACTCAATGCACTTGATGCCGAATGTTTAGCGAAACAAATTATTTGCAATTCTTTAAATTTGTAGTAATTACCAATCATTAATCGACTCGTACTATTGGTCTATGTTTAACTTTCACTAAAAATATATTGTAATGAGGTAATTACAAATATCCAAAAACGTTTTCTAAATTGTAAATTCTAAGAATTTTTAACCAACGGCATTTCTGTAATATAAGTGGCAAAGTGAACCAACAGATTTCGTGCTTCACCTATAAGTATCACCATTATACAATAACAATGCAGTAATAATTGTAGGTTCTGTGAATACAGTGGTGGAAATGAAAAGCGGGGCAGTGCATAATTCAGTCTAATAACTGAGTCACTTCGAAGCTAAATCTATTGCAATGGAAGGTTGTATATTCCCTAGACGTACTTTATTGAATTTGTTTCAGTCGCTCTGAACCAGTTACAAAACCGCCTGCTACGAAAACCACGACTGGTTCGATTGATGATCTGATTTATGATATTTTTACAAGTCCACCTTTTATTAACAAAGCAGCCCTAGAGAGCATATCTGGTAATCGTGGATGAAAATTAGTCTTCCAAATACTTAATTAGAAATAATATCAGTATTGTAACTAAAATCGAAAAATACAATAAAGATCTAGAGTATTTGAGTGATAAGAGTTTTTGTCGTTAGTTAAGAACAATTTAGTTAGTTATTTAATAATAATAATGTTTATTCAATGTCACAATACAATACAAAACAAAGAAGAAAACCAATATATAATTTAATTATAAATCCACGAAGTGGAAAAGAGATAAGTTCAGTCACTGCAACAAGTGCGTGACTGATCTTCCCCTACCCGTAAAGTTGTAATTTATAATAATATTTTTGTAATTATGCCTAAGCAACATATAATAAACATATAAAAAGAAAAAGGAGAATGTGTAAATTTAGTGACGCTACCTATCCATCCTGTTCCAATAAAAACTGCTTATATAAATTCGTAAAGTTAGTTACAGATCTATTTCTGATATTTTCAGAGAAATTATTGTAAGTAATGCAAATGTTATATGTAAAACCTCTTCAAATAAAGAGGTTCTATGACGGGGTATTTTTAATAATCTCTTATCTCGTACGTTTAAATTGTGAACGGTATGTAATTCTTCTACTTAAATATTTAGGTGATTTATTTGCTATTATTTTATAATATAATACAGCAATATGCAATTTTCTTCGACTGTACATTTACGAAAAAAAAGTGGGACAGTTCTGAGAAGCAAAACTGTATAGTCGACAAATTAATGACTTTTCTAGAATTACGACTGCTATGCTTTTTCAGTAAATTTTAAAAGCCAACATTAACAACTAAATTAGAGCAAAATTTGTTATAAGAGGGTTGTTTTTTGGCCGTAACTGTACATGTTAAGCCATATCGCTTCTTTTAATTTGTGTGAGATATTTCCTGATGCCGTAAATTAAACGCAAAAACAGTTATTTTATACTAATTGAATTCTTTTAGAGTCTGTTTAATCAATACAGTAAGTATACAGGGTGATTTATGACATGTGTGCCAAACGGTAACCAGTGATAGGGGAGGCCATTTTGAGTAAAAAAATTTATAAAAACATATGTCCGATATGCTTTTGTTACTGAGCTGTAGCGATTTTAAAATTTTCCTTTCCATTACAAAAACCATACACATATACCATATCTGCATACTCGATAGGACTAAAATCTTCCATTGTACCTAATACACAAACACCTAACACTTGTATCTGTCAAAATATTTATTTACCTTTGTTATTACTCGTAGTTTGTTTCATAGGTAACGTGATAATTGCTATATTAATAGTCGATTAAAGAAAATTTTAAAATCGCTACAGCTCAGTAACAAAAGCATATCGGACATATGATTTTATAAAATTTTTTACTTAAAATGGCCTCCCCTATCACTGGTTACCGTTTGGCACACATGTCATAAATCACCCTGTATAAAGCATCTGCATAGTTGAATTGCGATAACAGGAATAAGTCGCACAATACTGTTTTAACAGTTTTATTTAAAAATATTTACTTGACTATTCAATTCACCTGTCATCTGTCAAAAAGTGACCAATGGAAATCCACAATTCTGACGTTTCTTGACCAATCAAAAAAATATCAGGGGATATATCTTCCTAGAAGGTATTCAAGTGACTATTTTAAACAAATGTGGTTTTTATTAGAAAAAGTCAATATTAGTGTTCCGTTACTATAGAAATTGCGTAGTTTGTTGCTAGATTTACTGAAAACTAATTTGAAAAAGTCGTTTGGTTCATTAAATAGTCCCTCGAATACCATTCTTAGTCAAAGTTAAGAGGATTATTTTTGCGATGGTATCACTACTCATGTCCATTGCGCTTGAGATTAGGACTCGTGCTAGCGCACTCGTCCTAATCGTACCAAAGCGCAATGGACATTCGTGACACCACCGCAAAAATAGTCGACATAACTTTGACTACTCATGGTATTATAAGTGATTATATCAACTTTAAGATTGGGTACGCTAATGCAGGTATTAATGTGAGTCTTAAATTTTAAGCTAGCATCAAGCACAACACCAAGACTCTTTACCTCATCCTTAAAAAGGAGTAAGTTGTTGTCTAGATACAATTTTATTTTATTTGCTCTCAAGCTCTTTCTGTCTTTCCAACGAACTACATAATCCCAATTTTTAAATCTTGGGAAAGAAATAATATAAGAGATTATAGGAATATCTGTAATCAGTCTAGTTTTTCCAAGATATTTGATAGTATAATGTACCTACGATAAACTAAACTGTTACTGTAAGAAAATTTTGATTGGCCAACAACATGGATTTTTTCAAAGTAAATTATCTACAACTAATTTATTACTTTATCAACAAAAAATTCTAGATACTTTTTCAAAACAAGACCAGATTGACTCAGTATACACATACTTTAAGAAGGCATTCGATAGTGTTAAGCATGTACGCTTGATTACAAAACTCTCCAACTGGGGATTTCAAAATGGTTTATTACAGTAAATTTTTTGACTGATCAATATCAAAAAGTGAAGTTAGAAAACTTCTTATCGCAGGAGATTAAAGTTCTGTCTGGCGTTCCGCAAGGGACACACGGTGCCCCACTCGTGTTTAACTTATTTATAAATGATTTCTAATATATAATAAAATTTGAGTTTCTAGTATTTGCCGACGATTTAAAAATATTTCGTCCGATTAAGTCAATAAAAGATTCATTAATACTTCAGAATGATCTAAATAAACTGTATGTATGGACCATTAATAATCAACTTTACCTAAATATAGAGAAATGCTATACAATTAGTTTATTTAGAACCAATAGGAAGTCTTTTTATAACTACTCATTAAATAATTCTACACTTACATATGCTTCAGAAATAAAAGATTTGGGAATATTTTTTGATAAACGACTAAGTTTTAATAAGCACTAAGAAGATGTTAGGTTCTACTTAGAGAACCTGTTCTGAATTTTCTCTGAGAGCAATAAAGAATGTTTCTGTGGCCTCCTAATTTGTAATATTCTTCAATAATTTGGTCTCCATGATTTAAATTATAAATATACACTTGAGAAAGTTCAGAACAAGTTTCTTAGATTCTGCTCATTTAAATGTTATTGAGAATCACAACTATGCATACATTTTAAATTATTTAAATTTATTATCACTTGAGGCAAAAAGAACAAAGTCTGATATAGTTTTTCTTTATAAAATTATTCATGGCTTAACACACATTGCCCAGAATTTTTAGAACTGATCAGGGTTGATACTCCTGTTAAACCTCTTAGAACTAATAAAACATTCTATCTGAATTAACTTACTACTACTAGTTTCAGAAATGCTCCTATTTTATTCTACATTGGACTCACGGCGAAAAAAGCAATAATTTTAACTTCTTCTTTAATTTTGAAAAAACTATACCACTTTTTAAAGATCTAAACAACACATATTCCCAAAAACCGCAGTCTGATTCAATAAGCACAGAAGAGATGAAAGGTTCTATAATTCACCCCTGAACCCAAATTCGCACCTGTAGGAGTTGATTCGTATCATAAATAACGTTTTTATGAACTTGTATAGGTAACCTTTCTAAGTAAAAACCAAATCGATATATTATCGGGCCTTAAAGATATTGCGGAATGCATGAGAAGACATTTTACTCCTTTTCTTCCCTTTAAGGGGGAAATTCGAAAACTCATTTCCTAGCACTTCCCTACGTAACGGAATAATTGCTCTTGACAAAATTTCAAGTTCCTGATACCAAGGAGTACTACGGCTCTGCGTTGATGAGTCGGTGCTTTATATTTTATTCATATACATTGTATCAGAATAATATAAAAAAAAACTTTTAAACCTATTTCTAACAATTTTAAAAAGACGCCTGAATGTCAAAAAATAGTGTTCTAACTCAACGAACACAGGAGATACAATGAGTTCTATAATTTATCACAAATGAAAATTCGCACCTTGAGGGGTGGATTAGGGCAAATTCCTAAAATACATTTTCAAACATATGTATAGGAAACATTTGCAAGTAAATACCAAGTCAATATCTGCTAAAAAAAGTCTAAGGAACAACTTATTTTATACACATAAATTAAGTTTGGGCAAAGAGCATATAATATAATATAACCCGAATGGAACAATTCATATGCTTATTTGAAACTTTGATTAATTCCACATATCTATATACGAGTATATAAAACTGAAAGTCCTGACTCACTCACTCACTCACTCATCAACGCCCAGCCCAAACCCTTGGACCTAGAAAGCTGAAATTTGGCACAGAGGTTCCCTTTATGATGTATACAAGGAATAAGGAAGAATATTTCGAAATTCAGCCCCTAAAGGGGTAAAATAGGGGTTCCAATTTTGTATGGAGAAATAATATTAAATAGACATTTCAACTTGAAACTTCGTAGGAGTACTCCTAAAAACAAATAAGCAAACACGTATTTTGTGATTTTCCGAAAATCAACCCCTTAGGGGGTGAAATGGGGTAAATAAGCCTAAAATACGATATGGGTGTCGTTATTGAGGTTTTTTGGGACGTCGATTGCGAAAATGGCATTTATTTTTAAGTCCAAGACGTGGACATGACATAAGGAAAGGGAAGGGAAGGGACGGGACGGGACTGGACTGGACGGGATGGGACGGACTGGACGGAACGGAACGGGACGGGACGGGACGAGGCGGGACGGGACGGAAAGGAAAGGGAAGGGATGGAATGGAAGGAGAGGGGACGGGACGGGACGGGACGGGAAAGGACGGAACTGTACGGAAAGGGACGGGATGGGACGGGACGGAAGGGGAAGGGAAGGGATGGGATCGAAGGGGAGGGGACGGGACGGGACGGGAAGGGAAGGGACGGGACTGGACGGGACGAGACTGGACGGGAAAGGAAGGAACGGGATGGGAAGGGACGAGACGGGACGGGCGGGACGGGACGGAAAGGGAAGGGTTAGGATGGAAAGGGAGGGGCCGGGACGAGACGGGACGGGACGGTACGGAGACGGGGAAGAAGAAAGGGACGGGGACGGGGACGTGGATAGGATGGGATGGGATGGGATGACAGAAGATAATTAGTCATTATCTAATACACAAATAACGAACCTCGCGCGAACGAAGTTGCGGGTAACAGCTAGTTTTTATATATAATAGTAAACTAAAATAACATCTTGGGGAAAAGTGCAGTACTGATAAATATTTGGTGCATATTTTTGTTAGTTCACACGTTTACTGTTAACACGTTCTCTGTCCATATGCTATTACTAAAGCTGATATTATATGCAAATGCATATTTTGTATAATTGATATGCCGGCGAAACTTTTTGCATATGTATACTAATTATGTGAAAACAAATCGTTTAAGCCTAGTTTCATTTTGCATATTTTGCATATTTATACGATTTTGAACATACTTTCTGGATTTTTGCATATTTGGTTATATTTAGCAATAATTTGTTGTAACACATGGACCCTTCTTTTTAAGGGATTAATTATTAATTTACCTCGGATAAGCTCATTAGTCGGAGACAGAGTTCAAACGTACATTTCAGCCACCATACGAAGTTAACAAATACTCAAACAGAATTTCCTGTATACACTTTTATTTGTTTTAACTATGTACAAAATAATAAAGCATGAATCAACGAAAATAGGAGACTTGCAATCAATTTGACATTTAACAACAATAACGGCGCGAGCTGCCCCTTCGTATGCCGCAACCCAAATCGCATGCGGATGCAAATGGACATCGACGGCTGGAGAGGCTCACTTCGGGAGTTTCGGGCCTGTTCGGTACTCTGGCACTTACGTGGACCCGCGCAGTGGCTGCGTCGCAGAAAATAGCTGTCAAAGTTCACGCCTCGTGGTTCTGTAAACAATCAACAAATTAAATCTATCAATACACTTTTTCCACCCTTTCCGGGTGACGACAATAGGTTGAATTAGAACCCCGGGCGGGACGCCGTACAGCGGCGTGATCACGGGATGATTTAACAAAGGCCCGTGGTTCTCGTAAATATGTTTGTGGAAGCCTGCACGTTCCTGATATCGTTGAGACCGACGGCGGGCCGCAATTTTCAACAATTAACAGGTAAATTTACATTTACTTTGCAAGAGTTATATGTTTCTATTCGGCCGGCTGAATGCCTAATTTTTCAATGTAACGGTAGCCAACGTTTATGAATTTACAGGAGTCTCTGCGAGCTCGCAAGTTGATATTTGCGGCCGGCGTAAAAATTCTAGTCGAGCGGTGCAGGCACTCGATTTCAAAGCGGCTCAAAATGTATCGGGCTTTATTTAATTAGGGCCATATATTTCGGCTGGGGAGAATTGATGACATCTAGATATTTATTTTGGCAAGCCACTAGGTCAAACCACGATAAAAAGAGGACAGCCAGGCGGGTTTTCACCACTGAGTCGAATTCTGTTTATTGGCGACTGCGAGATGTTTCCCAAAATAATTCACTAGGTCAAATCTACTCTCGGGGAAGTTAACTAACTAATAAGTTATTGACATCCAGGCGGATTTTCACCACTGGGTCGAAACAACTTATTATCTAGCTTGCTAAGTTCGGTCGAGCGAGGTCTCCTGAAGGGAGCTAGTGCTAGCAGGAAAATCTCTCTGTCGAATACCCTCCACAAAAGCTTTTATATGCTGCGCCAAAGCTTATGTAGAGGGGATTCGGCGCGCGTCTAACCTTTGTTTCGATGCCCGGGCGGGCTTATCTGCTCGGTACAGGTGGAGGGTCTTGATAACGCTACGTGAGGATAACGAATAAATTTGATCATATTATTTAATATAGATTTTACCAAATTTAAACGGAAGCTGGCGTTACATTGTAATGTATGACCTTTTTGAGATTTTCTTGTAAAATTTACTATTTGATTAAATTATTAATAAAATTTGTATGTGCAACTGTGATATATACTTTTACTTCCTGCAGCTGGAATGCAGTGCGCGTATCCGAATAAGCAGAGGAAAGGGGAAGTCTCTGTTAAAATTTTTGACTATATAAACGTAGACTCCCAGCAACCCCACTGTTCCTGTAGAAACAATGTATAAGGAATCAACCAACATAGAATTCATTTCACGAGTGTTGGATGAATAATAGTCTGGCGGCGTTAGGGGAAATCTCATTTTTATGTTGCTTACAACGTAAAGTTGGCGTTGGTAGTCCATGTTTATATAGTCAAACGTTAAAATAAATGACGTCTTTGAATAAAAATTAGAAAAATAAAAATAAATATTCTTATACAAATTAATTTTTACATTATTTAGAAAACTCCTAGTTATTTTCAAAAAAATTAGAGCATATTATGTGCATATATTATAACTTTGGGTGCATATACTCAACAAAATGTATGCATATATATGCGCATATTTTCGTACATTTGAGTGCATATAATTATCATCTTTAGCTATTACGCTATACATTTGCGCAAGTCCCCCATAAAAACACTCCGTGACCCTTATATGGGACATGGGACTCTGTGCTAAAAAATATTAAGCACAACGTCCATTTAGGTCTCATGCAAGTTCATACTCGGTTTTCGCGAGCTCAGTATTTGCTTGAATATTAGTAGAGTAACATCGCAAAAATAATAAACATAGAATCCAAGTGTCCCTATTACAAATTTAGGTATAAAATGTAGGCTAAAAATCTGGTGTGATACACTCACACAACTTCCTTTTACAGTGATCTTATAATTAGCCAAAAATTTGATTTTTAATTTTGAAGCATTTGTCAAAAATTACCTATTCTACGGAAAACGTACAAAATAGAGCGTTAAATAAAGAGACAAATTCTCTCTAAAATTTTAAGCAGAATTCAAAAATGTAATACTATTACTACTAGTAAGGTTATCTTATTGCAAAACATTTATATATATTTTTTTTCTCTTTTTGATTGGGCTATTTACTGCTATTGAGTATCATATACGTTTTTAAGACATATGTTCTGTGCTGCTACTCTTGTGTGTGTTTTGATTTATATATTTACTTTTAAGTTACACTCTACAATCAATTATTATAATTATCAACTCGGGGTTTAGTGTAAGAGCAGTTGGCAGCTTGTCATAGCTGCTGTACTGAACTCCGCCCCGTATTTAATTAGTGTTAGTTATAATGTATTATTTGAAGTATCTAATAAAAGACATTATTATTATTATTATTATTGTTATTATTATTATTATTATTATTATACACACCCACACACCCACACACAGACAGACATTTTTTAAAAACCACTTTTTGGGTTCCTAGAGGCCCAAAACGGATATTTCTGTGAAAATCTCGATTTCCAAAATTTTCATGATTCCAAGACTTCCCTATACCTATGGGTATGGGAAAGTAAAAATTACTAGAGTGGGTAACCTCAAAACTTAAAGAAGGGCTTAGAAGTGTTTTTAAATTTTTGTTATTTTAAAAGTATCATCCAGCAAAGGTAAACAGTTTTAAAAAAATTTGAAATTCTTTTGCTACCGTCTTTCCTTATTGGTAATTTTATAATTAAATTTAAATTTCCAACCTTAATCCTTACGCTAGGCATGTTTATATCATTATTTAAAGCATACTTGTTGTTACGTAAACTTTCTAAATTTCTTCTTTTTCTTGAAAATAATCACTAATGTAAGGAATTAAAGACTTCTCAGCATATAAGATTAAATACTTTTAATCTACTTCTTAGTCTAGTTTTCCAGAAAAAATCCAAAATGTATTAGAATAATCTGAGGAGGGGGAACTATTTTCTGCAGTAAATTTAGCATTAGTCTTGGTGCATTCTCAAATCTTCCAGTGCTTAATTTGTGATTTGCTATGCCAAGACGACGAGGCCAAAGTGATTCCACTTTGGAAACAAGGGAGAAAATTATTGCCATGTGGGAGCAAGGAATTTCACAAGAGGAAATAGCGGCAAGGGTTGACTTATCGGTAAGTAAAAATTAACATAACAACTATAAAGCGAGTTGGAGTGCAACACTAGTCCAATTAGCTACTTTAATTTAATTGCATTATATTTAATGGATTATTTTTTTCGTAGCGATTTCAACCAATCAGAAGGCTGGATTTAGTTAAGTTATCTTGTATAATTTCGATTATACAAAATCGATTATACTATAGTAACTTCACTAAGCAACGCAATACATAACTTTTGTCAACTTTATGTTGGTTTTTTATGCGATTTATTTAAACTTTATTACTTTAAACCACAGTAAGCTACGAAACAAAAGCTAATATCCTAGAAACAAAACTATGTTGACATTCTGGTTGTTATTAAAATTTAACGTCGACTTCATTTTTACATATTCGTTTGTGAAAATGACTTATTAACATTTTGAAAAATTTGATATATCAGTTTATATTGAAACTGGAAAAAACAAAGAAATGGCGCAAAATTGATATACTGTTCGCCATCCGGAAAGACGGCAACCATTTAAGGACATATTCCGACAACTAGAACATAATTTAAAAACATGCGGCTCTTTTATGAAGGCGAGATCAAAAACTTATAATAAATAAAACAAGGAAAATGAATAAATAAGCGTGTTAGGATTTGTCGAGGCCCATAATCAGATAAGAATGGTATATCCTGTGATAGCTTTGAATAGTAGTAGCTCAACTTTTATTGAAGTGAAAACTCCTTTAAGCGCCTTTAGCACTTTTTGTGGGTATTGAATAAGACTGAGCCGTCAGACTCGGCTATGCAACGCTCATGATGCAGTCGGAAAAAAGCCAGATACTAAAATATGACCAAAATAGTGTATTTGCTTTTTATGGATCGATTCTTTCATCGTCTAGAATTTGAGATTTGCGGATGTTAGATTGTGAAAGGTTAATAGGGAATCTCGTGTAGGTGAAGTTTTCACTTCTGTTTTGTCGCCTTAAGCACACACTCTAATTTTATTCTCTAAAATCACGTCCAATAAATATTTTCCCTATGTTGTTAATATTACCCAATATTTGCACCCTGGTTATGATGTGAGAAGATTGGAATTTTGTCACTGGTTTTTAAATAAATCTAACGAGGATCGTTTTTTCACAAAAAAATTATTTTGTCAGATGAATGTCGAATAACAAGTTGCGGTATTCTTAACCGACATAATGAGAGACATTCGAACTCCACAAATCCCCACATGGTACGACCTGTTCGTCAACAAGGTCGATTTGGGGTAAATGTAAGTTGTTTTTTATTTCAAAATAAACTGGCGTATCGCTGTTTTGAAGAAAATTTAAATTCAGATAAATATCTGGACATATTCCAATCAAACCTTTTCGATATCTTTGATGATGTTCCTTTAAATGAAGTAATAGAGATTTACTTTCAATACAAGATGGCGCCCCTACCCATAACGTTCTTCGAATAAGAGAGTATTTAAATACTCACTTTAGAAACCGTTGGATAGGAACACATCTATAAGGTGGCCACCAAGATCTCCGGATCTAACACCTCCAGATTTGTTTCTTTGGGGAGTGTTGGAAAATAAAATTTATAAAGAAGTCATCTTAACCCGACAACAACTTGATCAAAGAATTCATGAGGCCTTTGCAGAAATAAAACCGTTACACATTATGAATGACTTAAAATCCGTTCGAAAAAGATGTAAAAAGTGCATTGAAAATAACGGAGAAGCTTTCGAACATTTGCGATGATTCCCGTTAATTTTTCCCTTAATCTGAATCTTTTATTTCGTTTCAAAGTTTTTTAATTTACTTTCTTGTGCCAACTATTTCTTTTACTGTTTTTCTGTTAAAATATATTGTGTAATGGCTTTCCAGCTACAATGTCAGCATAGTTTTGTTTCTAGAATATTAGCTTTTGTTTCGCAGCCTACTGTGGTTTAGTAATAAAGTTTAAATAATACGCATAGAAAACCAATATCATACACGGTGTGTTTTATTTTTGAAAAGAGAATTTAATATGCTATTTTTCTAGATTAAAATATACAGAGTGTTCCATTTAAAAAAAATGAGGTTAGGTCCGATAACTTTTTTACCTCACCCCGTATACTTATTCTGAAAATTTTTCTTTAAAATATTTTAACTCTTTTAACTAAGAAAATATAAGGTTATTCTGAAATTGACAATTTTTTGATATTCCCGCGTATCTCTTAAGCGAGCGAAAATGTTCAAATTTTGATTTTATCATTTTAAGTTTGACCGAAAAAAGGCACATGACGTCTATATTACTTTTCTGATAGCACTAACAATTACGGAGGTACCCTATAAAAGTGTTGAAAATGGGACACCCTGTACATTATGTATAATAGCGTATGTGTTTAATCATACATAATGTACGTTTATGTCACATATTATGCACATAGATATGCAGCTATGTAAGTATTAATAATTACGTACATTAAACTTCACATAAAACTACAACTTCAATTATTTAATAATTTTTCAGGTCAATTAAACATACATGATTATATGTGCATACATATATACCGAATTATTCTAAATAACAAATTTTTTTCGGTGAATTTACGACTTCGTTAAATAGAGGTTCGACTGTATTAATTTTACTTAATCTACGAATAGTTTCCTCCTGGTGGGGTCCATATTTGGCGTTGACGAAGTGGTAGAAGCCATCTTCGAGTTGTGTGGCAACCATTTTGTAAAAATGGGGGATCTGAAATACACGCTCCAGCAGGAAGTCAAGGTGTTGATGTGCCGTTGTGCTAGAATCCAGGCAAAAACGGCCGAAATAGGGAGGTTTTCACCAGCAGGGTCAAAGAATCCTGATCTCCAATGCAGGTTCACATGTAGTTAAAAATTTTCATAATTTGACTTGGCAAAATTTGAAAAGTAATTTAGGAGAATATTAGTCAAAAATTATTTAGAATGTATGATTTTTGATGATAAATAAAAATCATAGTCGTAAAATATACTTTAATTTGAAGTAAATTTAAAAAACCAAACTGTTATGAAAACTAACATTTTTAATAAAAGACAGTTATTTTTACTTGAATAAACTTAAACAAGAACTTGTTATTGATGATGAGATGAATGCTAATCTTAAATACTATTGAACGTATAATAAATAAAACTAATTCATATAATGACATTAAAAATGGTGATGAAATAGCTGAAGCATTACTTAACGAGTACAACAGTACCTCATAGGGGGTGCGGAAATGTGCATATTACGTAGAATACGACTTTTCCAACTTTTGGAATCGCGATATCTCAAGTATCGTAATTCGTAGAAAAAAAGTATCTGAGCAATTTTTGTAGAGAATTACATGATCTACAACTTTTGTTTCACCTATTTTTACGATAACATTAACCGTTTAAGAGAAAAATGTAAAAACCGATATTTTTAACCTTTGACCTTGACTTTTGATATTTGATTTATAATAGTGTACTTAACACCTATACCAATTTTCAGCTCTATGCGAATTTTTTCGAACTTACAACTTTTTTTTGTCTATTTTGACTGGACTTGTATTGGCATTGTTTATTTTGAAGTTATATTATCTAAATGTAAAAAAATGCAAGCGGGCGAACTCATATGATTTCGCGCTCGTATACAAGATGGTAGGGGTTTAATATCGAGAGATTAAAAAAAACTGTTCCCCAGCGGGCTGTGGAAATTCAACGTATGAATAATATGTTGGTGACACTGTACGTCAATGTCAAATTCGAGGTTAGTAGGTTAGGATTTGCGTCATTCTGTGTCATAACTGACGGAAAACCTAACCTGATAACCTCGAATTTGACATTGACGTACAGTGTCACCAACATATTATTCATACGTTGAATTTCCACAGCCTGCTGAGGAACAGTTTTTTTTGGATTTCTCGATATAACCTAAAGAAATATATTAGCAAAGTACACAAATTAAATTTAGTTGTTTATTAATTTATTATAAAATTTATTACAGAAATGCTTAACCTAAATTTCACAGAGATAACCGGTATTACAAATTCTAAATCTTAAACTTGTTTTATTTACAAAAGTATTAGATTCCAAGTAGAATTCAATAAATTACAAGAAGCCATGGTTGCCCAATTTAGTAGCTTTTAATAAAAACAATAGTGGACGCCCTAAATTTATCTTATGCTACTTTACTGATTAATTCAATCTCATTTTGCAGTTATGAACTTTTATTGTCACATTGTTATAGTCACTTTGTTACAGTTCCATAATGAAACAAAGTTGTAAATAGTAGTGTTCATTTTTAGATCATAAAGTGCCATAAGATAAATCATCAACATCAAGGAGCAGATGTTTAAAAGCACTACTCTTCCAAAGAAGCCCAATAGCTACAGGTGCAACTTCTGTACTAAAGTATTTACCACACAGCTACTATTAAATGCTCATGTACAAACACATGTGCGATAAAACTGCGTTAAGTAAGCAAAATCCCCACACCGCTTGTCGTTTAAAGCTCGAAGGTCGTTGCTAGTCCCTCCACAGAGGGTCTCAAAGCGCATTTCCTTGCGTAAAAGCCTGGATAAAAGCAGTGCCTCTTCCAGGTTGCTTTCATCCTCAAACCAGGAAAAGAAAAGGCTAAGCGTGAAACCTACTTCTGGCCTGCAACAACTGCACGAAGAGGTTTGTAACCCACAGGGCTTTATTCAGTCACAAGGTTGTCAAGCATGGACTTGCTACTCTCGATAAAAAGGTAGGAGCTGTTGGGGCCATCAAAAAGACTATTGACAAGGAAGTGGGTAAACACGGTGGTGTTCCGGCTAGCGAGAAGATGCGGACAATTTATTCTAATTTAAGAACTATGTTTGAAAAATAAAATTCGGCATGCATTGATGAGTGAATTTCGTCATTATGGATGGAGTGGTCGCCGTCGACATCATTGCTGTGATGCGACTGCTCCAGGAGGGCTTCGTCAAATGCCAAACTTGTCTCATCAGATTTGTAATAAGCAACTGCTTCTATTTTATTGATGCGGAGGAGATTCTGTTCGATGATACCTGAAACAAGATTTCTATTTTAGCATGCTAATTTTAGGAGTTGTTTTTTATTTTGCAAAAATAATTTGTTAAGCTGCAAGCTAAATAGAGAATAGTGTAGGTATGTCAACAGACAACTTTGTTCTATAACAAAGTTGTAAGAGTTACATAAAACTGGTAAAATTAGCAAAGTTGACAGTGACGGCTGCTCCTTAGGGGCGCTATACGGTATTAAGAAAAAAAAACTATTCTATAATTGAAAATATGTTTGATCATCTATCCTGCCGTTATAACATAAAAAGGTTTAAGTGAACGAAATCCGGAGGTAACTATTCGATACCGCTTAAAACATGTAGGTACCTAAAACAAGATCCAAAAAGTATGTTAACATAAGTTATGTGTCAACACACTCGCTGGTATCAATGCACAGACCTGTTGGCAGCTGTTTAGGGCGATTCGAAATAGGGCACAAACTTATATGGCAATTAAGAGCAAAAACACTGACGCTGCAGATCGAGCTATTGCAGTTTCAATGTGACTGAAAGGCTACTCAACGTTGTAGCTGAAGCAGCGGTTAAAACCGCACGGTATCGTGTTATTTATTCCGAAAAGTAATGCGATCAAAGCGTATAGGCAACCGGCGCGTCATAAAACAAATGTGCAGTCTTTGATATTGAAAAGAATGCCACGGGAAATGACGTTCTTGCATTCTTGGGGACGTGTTTAGACATAATATGATGACAGTTGGACCCTGTTTATTTATTTTGCGTGATTTCGGTTGTTTTATAAGATATTTTTCTGTAGACATTTATAAGAAAAACAAATGGATTTATGGATCTGCTGCATGCTCTATTTTGTCGTTTGCAAGCAGGATGATAGGTGACTACAAAAATTTAAGTGGAGAGGTCTTCATTAGAAATTATGTTACAACAAAGACCAGACGAATTGAAATCTTCTACTTCTGGCAAGCGATCTAAAAACAGTCTGTTTTGAAATCACCTGTTTAGAAAATATTATGTAATAGGTAACTAATTTGGCAGTATAACTCTAGAAATCAGTATTTTACTTTGAAAGTTCAAGGAGGGGTAGGACAACACTGTATAGGAATTTAAAAGGTAAGGTTCCAAATATAAATTAGTTAATGGATGCAAAATTCTCTCTAAACAAAAACATGTTGCACCTAAAATTAATTTCCTTAGAAAATTTTTACAGCATGAAAATTCCAGTGAAGATATCTAATTCGTGTGCTTGGATGAAACATGGATACAGGGTCCGACAACGAAGCGGGGGGTTACATAAATATTGTGTATATAAAAGTTGTAGGTACGAAGGTGGTGCACATTACTAAAATAGTTTTGATTATACAGGGTGGCTCAAAACAGTGTGGCGAATCAAACTTACTTTTTTTTAAATAGAATTCTCTATATTTGGGTAGCTTAAACGTGTTATATTGAAATACTCATCATTTCTATGGGTCTAACGTCAACTGTTTCGGAGATATTAACGATTTTTCAGGCGGCTACTGTAAGCAACAGAAAACAATTGAATGAAGGAAAGCGCTACCAAAAAATTATTATTTTCATGAACTATCTTTCAAGTGTAAAAAATTTGCAGATTTAATGAATGTTTTCAAATTAAACGTCCTGTATATTTTTGTATTTTTGAAAAGCCCTTTTAATGAGCTTTCTTTTGACATGTTACTTCGTACCTCTATATTCAACTGTTTTTCAGATATGCATGTTTAAACATAAAAACAATTTTAGCCCCTTAAGATGCTTTATTTCGAGGAATAAAAAACAATCGCCGTTAAATGAATGATTTAAACACTTGAGATCTCCAAAAATAAAAACACAAAACCAGGTTTAGAAAATATAAATTCAGTCGGTGTTGATACAAGGAATAATAAACATAAAAAACCATAAATTAATTCTAAGGTCAAATAAAATCAGATTAAAAAACAAAGGCCAATACACCAAAAGTTTATACATGATTACAGTAAATGTTCAAATAGTTCTCCTTTCCTACTCTGAGTATTAAAGCAAATATAATTATTTTGATTTATTTCAATGGAACACCCTTTTTAAAAAGTATCTACTTTTTTACGACCAACCAGAAAATATGCAGTTTCTGGAGAATTTTTTCTCCAGAGAGTAACGTTTTGCCGGTTAAGATCGAAAAACGGGCATCAGGGACCGCTAAAAGCTTTTGTACGTCCGTGATACCTTCGTTACTATGGAAACAAGTTTGTGTTATTGTTTGGATAAGTCAAATAATAGATACTGATGTCATAATTTTTTTGAGCTTTAGAAAGTGAATTCGCAAGTTGAACTCGGATTTTGTAAAAAACTATTGTGCGATACACGACCGGAAAGTGTTTTGCAGGTCTCCCTAAGCTTCTAGGGCTTGCTCTGGAATCTACTTGGTTTAACCTGTAAAACACTATTTTCCAGTCTTGTAACGTAAATTACTATTGATGAGCTTTCTTCTGACATTTCATTTCCTATCCCAAAGTTCAATCGCTTTTCAGATTCTCCTGCTTTTCTTCGTTTTTCTTTTCGTATTTGTTATTTGTAGTTTTGAGTAGTGGCTGGATTTTTGATTTATAAACTTGATTTTATCTTTTGTTTTGAGAATTCAAGTGTTTAAATCATTATTTTAACGGCGTTTGTTTTTATCCCTCGAAATAAAGCATCTTAAGGGGCTTAAATTGTTTTTATGTTCAAACATGCATATTTGAAAAACAGTTAAATTTAGAGGTATGAAATAACGTATCAAAAGAAAGCTCATTAAAAGGGCTTATCAAAAAATACAAATTATACAGGGCGTTCAACTTGAAAACCTTTCGAATTCATTAAATCTGCAAATGTTGAGCACCCTGTATATCATTAATACCCAGATCCACCATTTTACACTTGAAAGGTAGTTCACGAAAATCATAATTTTTTGGTAGCCTTTTCCTTCATTCAACTGTTTTCTGTTGTTTACAGCAGCCGCCTGAAGTTCAGCATTTTTTTTGCATAAAATCGTTAATATCTCCAAAACAGTTGAGGTTAGACCCATAGAACTTTATATAAGAATTATGAGTATTTCAATACAAAACTTTTAAGCTACCCAAATATATGGCATTCCATTTTAAAAAACTCCGGTGTGATACACGCACACAACTTCCTTTTACAGTGATCTTATAATTAGCCAAAAAATTTGATTGTAACAAAAACTGCTCAAATTCCACTCGACCTGCGGTCTCGCGGAATTTTTAACGGAGTTTTGATTACGAGAAATTTAAACGCAATAATTTGCATGTTAACAGAATCAATTCTCAAAAAATTTTCACCTTTTGTGGTATTACCCTTGATAATACATGGGGTTAAAAAATATGCATGAATAATTTATTGTGACAAAGTTTTTAAACACCCTGTAATTTTCTAAATTAGGGTTTATTCCATAAAATGCTGTAGTTTGCTGGTACAAACGCATGGCCAAAAAATGAATAAAATCTATCAAAGATTTTTCAACTTATTTAAAAAAATTTACAAAAAGCTAATCATTTTTAAAGCCCTCTAGCAACTAAACTCTACAACTTTGTATATAGATAAGTTGAGTTAAATCATCATATTTTGGGTCAACTAACTTGTGGTCTTCCGTTGTGCAGGTGTTTCAAAAACACCCCATATTATCTTGAAGAAGAATACTTCTATTTTTGGAAAATAATTTTAAAGAAATTTATTGTATATTTAGCAGCTACGTAACTGTAAGATCTTTGAAACAAAGTTGTAGAGTGCAACAGAATCGTGTTTTAGTTGTCGTTGATGAATATTATTTCTAAAAATAAGCCTGTTACAGATACCGAGGGGTAGATGTCTATAGCAGTTTGCGGATCAAAGTAGAATAATAATAAATAACAATTTTCCTCAGGCGTAGCCATTTAAAACGAATATGAAAGTTAGAAACATGATCATATCTTTGCAGCCTCCACATGAAAAAACTTGGATTCTAATTTTGAACGTTACATTTGATATTTGTTTGGATTTAAACTTAGGTTGTGATTATTAGAGAAATCCTCTAGTTTGGTTAGATCCCTATTTAGAATGTATTCAGCTTCAGACATATTATCCCGATGGAAAAAATGATTAATTGGGTGTCATCTGCATAAGTCTGCACCTCCGAAGTGGATATTGTAAGTGGTAAGTCTGATGTGTAAAGTAGGTATTGCGATGAACTCTTACCGTTGCGGCGCCTATAAATTTGTAATGAACTGCCCGTTTGTTTATTTATTATTTTGGTACAAAATTAATAAGTAAAATTCGGGCAAATCACCACACAATTCTCAAGTTGTGTTTTATACTGCACTCACTTTGTCTGTCAGTAATTTAAAGCTAGTTAAAATGAAATGTATTAGGTGATGTTCAAAATAAAATGGTTGAATGCCTCTTTCTTACTATTTTATTAAACTGGAATATTATTTAAGCTAGCTCTTGGCAAAACACAAAATTGCATATTTCAGGTTGGGTTCAGAATTTCACTATATTCACAAATTAGTAGTTCATTTTAGATTATTCGTCTTTGAGTAGCTCATATACGCGGTTCTGGTAGATAAAATTTACAATCTGTCAGATGACACAAAATTTCGCCAGTGCAACAGCGATTACTTGAATGTTTAAGAAAATATCGTAAAGTTAACAAGGAATCGTCAGGTAATTTGATTCAATTATCTCTTGGCAACAAAACCTCCACTTCATTGATACAGGAATGACGTAGATAGGACGCCATCCATTCACTTGTTTCTGCTGCTTGGAAATCCGCCAATTTTACCCAATTTGATGACGCTATGCAATTTCTGGATTATTGTGGCATAGCTGGACCCTTGGATATGCGATAGGCCTCTTCAGCAAGGTTCAATCTCGTATTTTAATAAGTTTCCCGAAATCTGACACTCAATTTATAGCTAATTCCTACCTCGTAAAGATTTCAACTTTGCTCGGAGATAATCGGAAGGTGACGCTGCTGGAATTTTTCTGCTGGAAACGCTCCCCTGGCTGCAACTTTCACTCAGGATGCTTCTGCAAACCCCGCTGATGTGATGCAGTGCAGATCTCTGGCTTCCGATGCTTAATTGTGCCGGAATTGAAGTTCTAAAATTTCAGATGTCGGCTGCCAATCTTCAGTCACATATGAGATTGGAAAATTTATAATTTTATTATGGCAGAAACTGCCACAAACACTTCTACTGGTGCACGGTGATGTGTACAATAAAATGCAACACTTTTTATAACTGGTAAACACTTTTTATTTGCAAAATTATTAATCTTAAGGAAGCACAATTTCGCTCAAACTGTCTTGATTTATCATTTCAATTGTTTCTCCTTTTTTTACAAAAACGCATTGCGTTGCTATGTTACCGCGATAATGTTTGTTAATTAAAAATTAGTTTTGATAGCAAAATACACAAATGGAGTAAAGTTTGATTACATAAATTTTAAATTAACATTTTCTTAAATCTAAAAAAATTGTCCTTTACTGATAACTATCATTGTTCCTTCCGTTACGCACACAAATGTTTTAACATCACTGCTCTGCTTTTTCACTTTATTTTATTAATGCACTGAAAATTGAGTTCAAATTTACACACGTTGCTCGGTTTCCTTTTTTTCCGTTGCCTAATTTTGGGATTGCTCTTTGCACTTTTTTCTTATCCTTTATTCCGATCTCATTTACCTTTCAAATTGCTTACCATTCACTGACCTATACGTTTATTAATAATTATGCTCCTTTAGTCTGCACATAACAAACCTTTTGTGTTAATTAATTTTGTTTGGCCTGGCGCATGCCATGCCATGCACAAACCTATTTTATTATATTACTTTATTCCAACTTTCTGAAATATACTTTGCTTATGCGTGTCTTTATCCGTTTAATTACTACTTTTTGCATCTCACTACCAATGCATTTAATACTTTTATTATTGTTTTAAATTGCAATTTCATAAAATATCCTAACTCTGTGCTTTATTGACTTGGTTAGATATTTTGCACTGCAAACAGAGCCAGGTTGTAGGCTTAAAACCATCTCAGTATAGGAGAGGGCCTAATATGGATCTTTGTGGAACACCTGACGATATGTTACTTATTTCTGATTTTGTATTATTAAATAATACACACTGAGAACGGCTATATAGGTAGTTTTAAAAAAATCGAAGAGCTACTTGATCAAAACCTAGATATTTAAGTTTACAACACATTAAGGTATGATTTGTTCTATCAAATGCTTTTGAATAGTCTAAGGTAACCAAAGACACACACATTTTTTTATCCAACCGTCTAAAGATGTTATCAGTCATATTAAGCAGTGCTGTTGTTGTGCTACGTAGCTTTATAAAACCTGACTGGCAATCAGGGATAATTTTATGAGCTTTAGGAAAAAGACCTCTTTCCAAACATATATTGATAATATGAGTTAAGTGGGGAAGAATGATTGGCAAGCTGATCTTTAGCATTGATAGACTAATGCCATCAATACCCTTCGCATTAGATTTTAGTTCATAAATAGCTGCAGAAAGTTCATCAACAGTTACAATCTTTAATGAGGATTAAATTTATTGTGAGTGTAGTAGTTTATGACATTTAAAGTTACATTGTCTGGATCAAAAACAGAAGAAAACTAATTGTTTATAGTGTTGGCGTCGCTAATGTTATTAGGTAATTGAGGTTTAGTTTTTGAACTTATTTTCATAGTTTTAAGTGTATATGAGTGAGTTGAGATTGTTTTAACAGTGCATGTGTTGCATTAATATCTTTCTATTTATAAATATTAATTACTTTGAATGCAATACACAAACTTTCTGAGATATCTTGTAGAAATGTACATTCTAATTATTGAAAACTGCGTATGTTGTAAAAAATATAACATGCGCGTGCTCGTGTCATAAATGCAAGCGCGCCTGCTGGAAGGTTAAGCAATATTATCTTCATCGGCGTTGTTATAGACTATTAACCAAATTAATTTTAGTATCGTTAAGAGCTAATGGATATTACCGCACTCTTTTTATATAAAAAATACATTGAACCACAATTTATTGATGAAGATAAAATATTGAACAATACAAGACTGCGACAATACTTTTTATTTTGAACTGATTATGATGGACAAATTCGAAAAAGTTATTTTAAAAACAAATAATAAATTCAGTACGGATGGTGTTAACTCCAAAATAATTTTGAATGCTCTACCAGTAATACAAAACCTAACGTAGAAGACAGCAACAGTAAGAACAGTTACAAAAGTAGTTTGAACAAAATTATGCTTTCTGCGTTTGAAAAGATATTAGAACATATAACCAAAAAACAGTTAGAAAGAAATAAAATACTAATTAATGCTGTCCGATTTTCACAAAAATCGTTTGTGCGAAATAGCCCTAACTGGAAAGAGTATATAGAACGACGTAAAAATGAGAAAATACGAAATTCAGGATACAGCATTAAAGTGGTTCAAGAGTAGCAGTAAATTATTAAATTTTAAAATAAAGAATTAGGAACAAAAAAAGTAGCTTTAGGTGTCTCCCAGGAAACAATTTTGGGGCCTTTATTATTTATACTGTACATTAATGATGTAAATTTATCTGTGAATAATCGTAACATTAACTTATTTATGGACGATACATTGATATCTGTAGCCGACAGCAATGTGGAGTGTGCTATAGTTAAACTGAACAATGTGATATACAAAATGTGTCGAATTAGTTGAAGTTAAATAAACTGAAATTAAATACACCAGTATAATGTAGTAGCGAAGGTAAGGGTAGATAATGTAGATATAGAATTTGTTACTAATATTAAATATCTAGGAGTTATAATTGACAATAGATTGAAATGTAAACAACATATCGACTATATTGTAAGTAAAGCTGCGAAAAAATAGGTTTCTTTGGTCGAATATGTGACAAATTAAATATTTGGTCAAAAATATTAGTGTACAAGACAATTATAACGTTACATTTTGAATATTATTCCAGTATATTATTTAATGCCACTGAAGGAGACTTACAAAGACTGCAAAAGTTACAAAAAGATATGTATGCGAATTGTTTTATCTTGCAATAAACGAACATATTACGCAAATGATTTATTTTAATACGCTAGTTTCAATTTTTTAAATTATTAAGTTGCCTAGTTATATGTATAATAGATATTAACGATACAAGTTTGATTATGGGCACTTTAACGAAACGAGTTTGATTGGTAATCAAACGAGTCTCGTTAAGCGCTCTAAGCAAACGTGTATTGTTCAATATTTTATCTTCATCAATAAATTCTGGTTGAATGTATTTTTTTATTTAAAAAGAGTGCGGTAATAGCTATTCATTACCGTACTGAGAGCGGTAATATCCATTACCGCACTCAGTGCGCTAATGAATCTCTTAACGATACTAAAATTAATTTGGATAATATTCTACAACACCGATGTAGATAAATGAATTTACAGTATATAATAAGGATATTCATAATTAGAAGACTAGATTTGTAAATGACTTTATATTACCTCCAACAGCAAAATCATGTTCTAAAAAAAAGCATTCTATAATGGACTCGCAAACTATACAGGGTGATTTTTAAGTTGATTCTTTCCGTTTACCAATAAATAAAGCTAAACAAAATAAGCATTTTTTTCATTAACCATTTTTCCGAAATATCAAAATTAACGGAGGTACAGGGTGTTAAAGTTTCAAATTAAAAACTAAACTTTGGCGTAAAGGCGGCTGGACAATTTTATTTTTGTTTATCTCTGTTGTCAACTAGTTTTCCGTTGCAATTTTATTAATGTTATTGCTGCAACAATAGCTCATGTTTATGAAAATAATAAATTAGTGAATATGCTTATTATTTACTGGGAGTGTCGTCAAAATGCCACTGCCGCATCGCTCTTATACGCAGCACGTATATGCAGAAGTAAATGGTGATAATTTTGAACATATGATTTAAGTTAGATTAAGTTTAGTTTAATTTTTATTAAGTAATTTTAGTTCTTCATTTGAAACTTTAACACCCTGTACTTCCGTTAGTTCCATATTTACGAATACCTATATACTTAATTAAAATAAATATCACAAAAAATTGTGGAATATTCTCTAGTTCTATTCTGAAAACCAAATGACAATAAGACACTAAGAAAAAGAGTAAGAGTAATTGGACAGGAATCAGAAGAAATCATGATAGAGAAAGGAATTAAGCAGGGCCATGATTTTAGCCCATTATTATTCGCAATTTACATGGAACCAAATGCTAAAATCAATAAAAGAGAAAACGCCTAACGCTCACGTAGGACACTGGAATCTCGCTTCTGTTTACTTGCAACGCTTAGCATTTACAAAAGATATCGTACAGTAAGCGACAATCTAAGAGATTAATGGATGCACAGCAGAAATAGAAAGGAGGAATATGTAGCACAAGGTAGATCAATATAAATATATATAGTCCAGTGCAATTTAAACTTAAGTTACGATGTGAATTGTTTCAGAGACAGTGTGAAAATTATTTGTAGTGGTAATTATATGTGTTTATGTATATAATTACTTTTTTTATTATAAACATTGTGGCAATGTTGTTTATATATAATGTGTTTAGTTAGAGTTTTTTTAAATATTACATTTTTACTTCCTTTTACAATAAAGGAAGTATTGGATTCACCCCAAAAATTCGAAATTGAGTTTTCAACAGATCTTCACGTTTTAGAGTCCCCTGAACCCAAAAAACATATTTTTTTTCATTGGTCTGTCTGTGTGTCTGTGTGTGTCTGTCTGTCTGTGAACAGAATATCTCAAAAACGAAAAGAGGTATGGCGTTGAAACTTCATATATAAGTTTTGTGTACTATGTAGATGAGACAGCAAGCTTTTGAAGAAAATCGCATAACCGGAAGTAGGTGTTTACTCTTGTGATTTTTCAGTTTTTTTCGATTTTTTCAAAAACGGCTCTAACGATTTTTTTTACTTTACATTTTTACTACATTTTTAATGTGTATTGATGTGAAATAGGTGATTTTCCAGTTGAATACTTCTAAAGTGCATTTCTTTTGTTTTTTTTTTTCTATTTTTTTTTTATTAACTCCTATTTTAAATAAAACAGCCGGTATATTATTACATTTTTGAATTCACCTTAAAATTCTACAGAAAATTTGTCTCTTCAACTAACGCTCTATTTTGTACCGTTTTTGTAGAATTTGTAATTTTTGAAAATTTTTGACAAATGGTTAAAAATTAAAAATGACATTTTTGACTAATTATAAGATCACTGTAAAAGGAAGTTGTGTGAGTGTATCACACCAGATTTTTTTACTATTTTCAACTGCGTCGTCACAGGATATTAATTTTTATTTTCTTTTAGTATTTACGTCAAGTAGAATTAGGCAAAAGATTATGTTTTGGTGTTAACTATCTTTATCGGTTTCAGGATATTAAGCCTTTGTTTACATATACAAAAGTAGGCTGGTAACTAGATCATAACTTATCTGTAGGGTTAAAGAATATTACCCTACATGGCAACCATAACCATATAGCAACCGATAAACAATTGAACAAATCACGGATGTTATGAATCATAACTGCCTTAGAAGTTTTAAAATCCTCGCTCTACGAGCTCGGATTTCAAAACATCTGCGGCAGTTATGATACTCATAACATTCCTAGATATGTTAATAGCTATTTAATTCAAGGTTAGGTGGAAGATCAGAGGGTATAGGATATTTACCTATACCCACCTGAATCTCGCCTTGTGATTACCAGTTTTTTTTTAAACTGATTGTATTTAGATTTTGTTTTTTACATGGTAATAAACTGATTATTATTATTATTATTATTATTAATTATCCAACAACTCAATAAATATCTAAAAAAACATACGTTTTGTATTGACAGCCATGAAAAGTCATAGTGACAATTTGGAAAGTACCTAAAGATCAACTGTTATACGTATTGTCAAATTCGAGAGGTTAATAGGTTAAGTTTTGTTTGTTATTTGACACAGATTGACCCAAAACTTAATCTAAAAATTTCTAATTTGGCATAGCTTGACAGTACTACCAACAATGCAGTGACATGGTTTTATTATTTTATTTATTTCATTATTCCACTAGTGTATAAAGTGGTACTTTATACGGTTCATAAGTGTGGATAAAACTTCAATTATAAGGTGATTGTGGATAAATATAATTTACAATGCACAAGAACAGAAGAAGGAAAAGATCAAAATATATTTACAATAAAAGGAAGAGAACTGAAGGTTGTAACTAGCTAACTATCTGGAACCATGCTAAACAAAAGCAAAACTACAGATATATAAAAGTTTATACCTATGTACCAACGGCAACCTCTGCAGCGGAAAGCTGAACGATGCAAGAAAGGCAGAAAACCAAAATAATAGCAGTAAAAATGAGGTATTTGAGAAGCGTAATGGAAAAAATAAAAAGAGATAGAATTAGGCTCTTTGTCCACTGGCGTAATGCGACTGCGACGTGACGCAACTACAACATACCTACGTTGCGACCACGACGGCAACTATGCACATCAAACCAATTAATACAGCAAGCTGAGCATACTTCTGTATGTCATTTATAAAAATATTTATATGAGAATCGCCCATTTTGAATTTGCTAATGGTCTAGTAATTGAAAAAAAGTAGGGCGCTGGTCTGTGCGACTAGCCATTTCAGAAAATCGACACATCTCGGAAGATAATGCTTATTGAAAATGTAATGCATTCGCATATGATTGTAATCTTCCCCATTTTTTATTCTACGAGAAAAAATCATTCTTGATAAACAGTTTTGCTTATTTTGGGACGTCAAGCAAGTGCCCTTATTTTTAATTTTGGTAAAAAACAGTATTTAACAAAGTTGTGTAAAAAGTGAAGAAAAGATTAAATACGATGTTTGGTTAAAAATAACAGACAAAACTTTTCAATAAAAAAATAAAATTTTCGGGGTACAGAACTCTTGTAGCTTTTTTATTTTTAACAAAAAAAATCATTCTTAATAAAAAAATCTGTAAAGGGGCCTACACGAAACTTACCTCGTGCGAATTACATTAATTTGTAAAACAAAGTGGTCCACTGGGATTCGAACGCCGCCCACCCAGGCGAATGAGATTAATATTTCAAGCTCAATTTCAATTGTGATGTTTACCCTGTATCTGTTAGATCTCATTGTCTTCCTCTAACAAATAGCTTTTTGAGTTATACCGCCAACAGGCAAAACGGAATTGAGAAAAACTGATTTTCCTCATCTAGAGATCGTAAAACGTGAAGATCTGAAGAGATCTCTAAAAGTGATTTTTTGTGATTGCAATACTTTCTTCATCTTTTAGAAAAGGGAAGTAAAAAGTAAAACTGATCTTTTATTTTTAATTATTGTAGCAAACTATAATGGTACCACCGTCATCTTCATTGCATTGTTTTTTTTTTGCTATGTTGATATATTTTACATCCCCAGTCATATCGAATGTATGAACTAATTTCGGCACTGCTCTATGAGTCATAAAAACATATGGAAAACTTCTTTAATTGAAAACTTGAATCGTTAAGAAATATTTCCGATTCATTTGATCATGTATATTCGTTGTTATTCTAAGGTTAGCATGGTTTAATAATTAGTAATTAATATTTTTAGAAAATACAAGATACTTATAAAATATGTCATTGACATTGATCGTCAGTGTATTGTATACAATATGAAGACAAAAGTTATGTCGTTAAGAAAAATAATAATTAAAGCTTGCATTTTACGAAAGCAACTTCAATGCAACTAATATCCTTGCGATTGTGCAAGTTGTATTTATTTATTTATTTATTTATTTAATTCGCACTCAGCCAACAGCCGTTAGGCCAATTATAGGCGTCGCTGTGCAGTTATGAGGACTTCCAACCCCACTAACGACTATCATGATGTTGTATGACCGCCGGGACCAACTTTTTTCCGTGATAGCCGTACCACGTATTGTGTTCGCATCACAGTTGCTTCAGTGTGCAGTCACAGAATAATACCCTAAATCAGAATGGCCTCTCTGTGTCGGCGCTTTTGATGTCAGCGTAGTCAATTTTTGAAATTGTCCGCCATAATCCTAGTGGTGTGCAGAGGCGGCAAATTCAAAATTAAGCGACTAAATTTTAAACTGAACAGGAATAATCCGTACGTTGCCGTTGTCTGTCCATGCAATTTATATTGAAATGCACAGTACACCATGTGCCACCAAAAGATCATTTCTGTGCACTCATATTAAATTAATATTTTAAAACCACTTGCACAAAAAGACATAAGCTTTTTATAAGGGGTCATTGACCGCCAGAAGTACACGTGTAAAATATGGAAAACCCTGACTGCACACCACCAGAACTCGGCAGTAGTGTTTGGATATTTGCAGAGTGAGCTTAAGAAGTGATAAGGTTTGTGTTAGTAATTAATATCAAAACATTTTAAATAACGAACAATAAGGGAAAAAGTAAAATACAAAACAGTAATTATTTTAATAAATTAATTAATAATTATGTCAATGTAAAAAAATAGATTTGTCAATACCTGGTTTGAGAAGGTGTGGAAATCAGTTTGACAGCAAGTGTCATTAAATATAATTTGAAATTCAACTAATAGAGATCTAGATTTGGCGAACCACCCTGAAATAAGAGTACTTGATTTGAAAGAATAGTTTAACGAACGGGGCATTGTATTAATAAAGGGCAAACATAAAGTAAAATATTGAATACAAAAGTTATATTACTATTTCAAATATATAAGATAATTCCAAAATATAACATAAGGTCACATAACGTGGTGCTTTTGTAATACATAATTAATGAGTATGCAGCCGACGAGGATCTATCATATGCATAACATAATTTTAGAGACCTGGTAAGATTTGGTATGAATCATAGTTGAAACGAATTTTAGTGGGTTTTTCCACATTTTCAATACTATTTTCGGTAGATTTATCAATAAAAATTATAAAATATTGTAGGCAAATGGTAAAAAGCGAATCGTGATGGTACAGAGTGAGAATCTTAATACAAAATTGACAAAACTAAGAAACTCAACACTAAAATCTCAATAAACAAAAAGATTACTAGGTACAGTTGCGAAATTAAAAATCCTCATTGTTTAACTGTCAATTGCTAACCTAGAAACGCAAAGCCCAATTTACATTACCCAAAAATTGCAAAAATCGTCTATAAGACTCGCCCGGATTTTTAATTCCGCGACTGTACCTCTAGCAATTTTCGAAAAATCTAGAAATGGGAATATTTTTGTAAACAGTGTTATATACATCGCCATCCTTTTGAAGTGGATCACTTAAATAAACTAGTTTCGGTGATTCTTTCATAATGAAATGTAGTTTGTATTGTATCAAGTAGCCATACGTCATTTTTAAATAAAATAATTTTTTATAAGTAGGCGATAAGGCAACAATGCATAACTCGTAGTAAAGGTTGAAGATTTTGGTGTGTTTTGTGTATTGTTTGATAAAAATGAATCAATTATTAATTATTACTTCTATAAACAATGCCACTACGTTGATAAGACTTTACTACCAGTTATGTATTGTAATCAACGTTGGAAGCTGGGTCGGGGGTGATTATAAGGCGTACAGATTTGTAAATGCTCAAGCCAGTCGTTTAAAAAAGCAAAATAGCAATAGTCTTATTAAAATTATACTTATTGTTTGCAGTGTTCGAATTATCCTGTGTCTTACATTAAACTCACAACAAAACTGCCTTAAAGTTTCATAATTGTTCAACTTCGTATAAAGCTTTTAATCAGGTGTGTTTTTTTGAACTTATATGCTAAGTTGTAACTTATTGCACAATAAATATACATCAATATTTTACTACAGCATAATTTTTTTTCATTTATTAGTAAAAAAATGTGCATTTATATATTTTTATACGCACCTTGTCAAATAAGAACCCTAGCTTGGTGTCCGCTGGCCGGCCACTGACGCAATGTTGCACTGCAGTTGCAGTTTGAAATCCTCATCAGGCCGGCTGGGCCTCACCCTGCAAAACACCCGGATGGTGTCTTTCACATCCTGAATACGGTTGTGCATTGCTCGGCGGGCCTCCTCGTGATTGTAGAGCACTAATTTGTATTCCTGGAGGGTG
This sequence comes from Agriotes lineatus, assembly GCA_940337035.1. NCBI lineage: Eukaryota > Metazoa > Arthropoda > Insecta > Coleoptera > Elateridae > Agriotes > Agriotes lineatus. The sequence goes on along the minus strand of OW679201.1, from coordinate 25,656,549 downwards.
ATTGTTAATTCTTTAATTAATGTAAAAGAGTTGAGCAAACAAAATTAAAGGGTTTTTAAACTCTCATAGCATAGCTGATTGATTATCGAGGCCAGATAAGGGTTGCAATAGAATAAGATCAAAAAAGGTGAATACTACTCAGTGAGGGGGAGTGTAAACATCGTCACTCATACACACAAGACCTACTGAGGGCTACATGCTTGCTTGCAAAAAAATTTTCACAGCTTATTTTCAAGCACACGGAATTAATGTAAAATACAAGCTATTATTACCTACCTTATTTAACAATGAAAATTCCCCTTCAAAGCTTGAAATTTTGCCACATGCTGTAGCAGGTGTTTGAACAATCAATTGTAGCATCCTTGAGGTTATATTTGCTTGACATGCTGTAGCAGGTGTTGGAGCTATCAAACGGGATTGTATGGTAATTTTTGACTTGTCCATAGCTTATTAGCTCTATAAAAAATGTAATCAGCATTATCTGTATGATAATAGCATTATAATAAGTTATCTGTTCAAGCTGATGTCTTTGTAATGATTTCTTTTTTTTCTTTAAACAAATGCATTATATTTATTATATTATAATCTAAATAATTAATAATAAAACTTTCTCAGGGCAATTTCCAATTTGTTAATTGGCACTCCTAGGCAGTTTCAAAAGTTTTATAGAAGTTCAACTTGCACATGTTCTTATAAATAAAACATTTAAGTCAGTAACATTTAAAACACCAGTGGATTTCTTACCGGTTTCATCCCTGTGGTCGCATTACAAAGCACATGAAGTCACGAACAATACCTACACATGGACGACACGAACGACAGCGTTGACATAAAATGTTGCATGAACCATGAAGTAAGCCATGAAATGTAATAAATTTTAAACAAAAACTTACATCCGCTTACATCCTATTGGCTATGGTAGAATTAGTCTTTGAATATGATTGGTTGACCTTATTTCCTTCTAATTTATATCTCCCGCAGCGATGCTTTACATGTCCAGAGTTATTTATTAACAAATACAAAATATAAAGAAGAATTTGTCGCTTCTGTGATTTTAGTTGTATTAATGATTACACGGCTGGTAAAATCTATACTTTAAAATAGAACTCCATAAAGTGTCGTCCAGGTATATTTAAATTTTTGAATCTGTTACAGATGCTTTCTTGGTTGCATTCAATGAATCATGGTAGCAATCAACAAAATTCAGTTATTTTCAGTAAAGGTCTTTAAAATAAACTTAAGATTGTTATACTATATTTTTAAAAGATAATGCTTAAGCTAACATGAATTATTGGTAGAATTAGTACAACGACGTTTTCTACAGAACCCGAATGCGACTTCTGTGCATACTATACTCACCTGTATAAAATAAACTCGCCCTGTTGTGAGTTGTGTCACTATGCAATGACGTCTTCAGTATTCCTAGAGCCCTTTCTAATACAAGCAGACGCATATCGCACAAGTTGCATAAAATCTTGCATCACAGTACTTTCGCGTTTACATGTTGGTGTTCATGATGCAACCAAAACATACACATACAACACTCGTTGTGGGTTATATTATCTATGCTCGCTGTTCTAGCTTCTAACTTTGTGTTTGAGTTGCCAACTGTGTTCGTTTTCCTGTGTCTTTTTGCCTTTTATGCGTTGCTTCTCATATTCTTTATTAAAAAATCAGTCTATTTCAAGACTAAGAAATACTTTTTTTCGAAAACTGTCATCAAATATTGACATTTCCGTTAAATTCTCAGTAAGCAAAGTGATTCTTTTTTGTCACTTAACAGCGAAATACTTTTATCTACGACCACTACTAAAAGTAGGCTTTTTAACACTCGCTTGTTTCACTAAAAGTGACGTTTTATAGTTTACCGTGTTTAAAGAAATCAGCTGTTTACTTTTAGCACATGTGCTAAAAGTGACGCGAGGTTCAAAACTACAATTTCGAACTGCAACTGAAGTTTTAAAGCTATTCTAGTTGCTTCTTGCGTTACAGGTAAAGCGTTTTTGAAATAATTAAAGCGTTATGTAATGAATACAGTCATATGTGGAGTATAAATAATTAAATTTCGTACCTGTCCTTGACAGCACGGGCGTGGCCAAAACAATCGCCAGCCGCGTAGGCTACTATTCATTATTATGCAGCGTCGCAGATGCGAACCTTTCTTAAATCGATATTTATGGATTAATAACGGTAAAATTAAGGTCGTAGATAAAATATTGTATGCAACGCGTGCTAAAAGTCGTTTATGCGCGAGACATGTTATGAAACTCAGCCTTCGGCTTCGTTTCATAATTTTCATGTCTCGCGCATAAAAGTCGACTTTTAGCACTTGTTGCATAAATAGCTATTATCTACGACCACTACTAAAAGTAGGCTTTTTAACACTCGCTTGTTTCACTAAAAGTGACGTTTTATAGTTTACCGTGTTTAAAGAAATCAGCTGTTTACTTTTAGCACATGTGCTAAAAGTGACGCGAGGTTCAAAACTACAATTTCGAACTGCAACTGAAGTTTTAAAGCTATTCTAGTTGCTTCTTGCGTTACAGGTAAAGCGTTTTTGAAATAATTAAAGCGTTATGTAATGAATACAGTCATATGTGGAGTATAAATAATTAAATTTCGTACCTGTCCTTGACAGCACGGGCGTGGCCAAAACAATCGCCAGCCGCGTAGGCTACTATTCATTATTATGCAGCGTCGCAGATGCGAACCTTTCTTAAATCGATATTTATGGATTAATAACGGTAAAATTAAGGTCGTAGATAAAATATTGTATGCAACGCGTGCTAAAAGTCGTTTATGCGCGAGACATGTTATGAAACTCAGCCTTCGGCTTCGTTTCATAATTTTCATGTCTCGCGCATAAAAGTCGACTTTTAGCACTTGTTGCATAAATAGCTATTATGTTCTAGAACGCAAAACTCTTTTGCGTTCTAGAACATAAAAGAAATGTCAAAAAATTTGTAATTTTTTAGGAACTTATTTGTGATTTTATTAATTAAGTAACCCACATTAGTTTTATATTAAGTAATTTAAAATTTCAATAGATACTAATAACTATTATAAACTATTATAAACATGACTAATTTATGTTGTACTACATGTAAATTGAAGGTGCCGATATTGCAGTGAGTTAAATTTATACATCACTTTGACGTTTGTTAAACAATTCAGCAGGCCGTGGTTCAAAAATTTATTGTTTTATGAAATATAAAATTGTCAATTAACGTTGACAGTTACCTTATTTAATTTTTTTTATTCTCATACTACTTAGTTTTATTGCAGTTTTCGAAAAATCATTGTTTGCATCTCGAATGCGAAATGCTTTTGCGTTCTCGAATGTAGTAGCATTTCGCATTCTAGATACAAAAATAGCCATTTTGGATATAAGGTAAGCCTAAAACATTGATTCATTTTTGAATGAACTATTTACGGTCTTTTCTGTTTTTCAGATTTCAAAATCTTCGAGCATATTATAATATTTTCATTTGAAAGTAAAAAAAATTTTGAATTTGCCGCTTTTGTAATGTGATTCACCATGGCTGACAAGCATTTTGGTTTAACTTAGGGCCGGTTCTACAATGCAAGTATATACCCAAAATAAGCTATTAGAAGTACCGGGTGGCCATAAATATCTGATATCACATCACCTTTGGAATCAACACCGCTTTATTAAAGTGATGAATCCAACTAAACTAAATGTCATTAATGTCATCACAACTAAAATTCCTATCTGTCAAAAATTATTTCAGATTGCAATAAGTAATGGAGTTAGAACAGGAGATTTTTATAATCGAGTCGTAGGCTAAACTGCAGAATACAGTTCACATTCCCCTCCTCTTATTGCATTTTATTACATTACATAGGTACCAATACTTATAGTAATTGAAATATAATGCTAACCAACATTTATAAGTAGCTAATTCCATGGCTACCGGGATCTCAGATATTTATGGCCACCCGGTATAAGGGCCGGTTGCAGAAAGCAATGTTAAGTCTGGTGTTAGCTAACATCGCGTCAAAGTGAACAAAAACGAATCAAATTTCAAATGCTTATGGTAACTAATACATTAGTAAACAAAATTTGATGCGATTTTGTTCACTTTGACGCGATGTTAGCTAACACCAGACTTAACATTGCTTTCTGCAACCGGCCCTAATTGTCATAGTTTTTTTTTGTTACAGTAATCGTTTCTAAGCTATTTATTCCCCCGATAACTTTATCCTTAGTTTGTAGAATCGGCTCTTAAACAGAAATACCGGGTGATTATAATTAAATGATTTTCCATCAAATTGCCTTTGAAATATTTGTTGTATGAATAATATGTTGCCACTAACATGTTATTCATACAACAAATATTTCAAAGACAACTTGATAGAAAATTAACTTTAATTTGATTAAGAAGTTTGTAAATACAGGTACAGAGCGTACTACTTTGCTTGCCGAAGTTTATAGGTACCTATATTGTTTTTACCATGGTGTAAACAATACAAGGTGAAACGTTCCCGGAGATGCGCAGTCGTTAAGAAAGTAGAGGGGAGATGTCAACCAATCTCCCATGGGCCTACACAGGAAATCCATCATGGCCGTGATCGTATATTTTTGCTGGCACTGTCAGTCGATGTCAAATTCGAGGTTAGCAGGTTAGTTTTTTGTCAGTCTGACAAACTTAACCTCGAATTTAACATAGACGGCGTCACCAACAATGCCAAACGTACAACAAGAATGGCAGAATTTTTAAAGCAAATAGTTTGGACTATTCAATTCACCTGTCATCTATCAAAAAGTGACCAATGAAAATCAAGAATCTGACATTTCTTGACCAATCAAAGAAATATCAGCGGATATATCTTCCTAGAAGGTATTCAAGTGACTATATCATTCATCAAGTTATAAGCCAATAAGAATGCGTTATTTTCCTGAGTTACCCTGTATTACAGCAATTATTGCAGTAACTATGGCGATATCGAATATACGAGCCAGTGTATAGCCGGCTCTACGAGCTTGTCTATATTCTAAGCATTCAAACACGATATTAAATCCACATAGCCATGAATTTGACAAGTAAAAAAAACAACTTATTATTCCAGTTATTAATTTTATAAAGTGTAAAATGGATCGTTTCGGGAATAATTCCTTTAAATTAATGGACGAAATGATAGAAAACAATAAACCGGCCAATACAGTCAAAACTGAGCAATACGTTTCGCGGCAGTTTCAAAATTTTGTGGAGTGCGAAATTATCAACTAAATGAAAACACATCGAATGAAGAACTCGCCCAAATTCTTAAAGATTGGGCCTTCAACATGCGGAAAACTGACGGCACAGGATACAAGGAAAGTGTTATTAAAACTATTTGGAACCTTACCGCAAAAATGGTGCAGCTAAAGTATTTCCAAATGTTTAATCGAACCATTGATCCATTTAAAGATATTGTTTTTTCAAACTGCAGTAAACGCAAAAAATACGAAACGTAAACAGCTTCAAGCTATTCCGACAAAACGGAAGAGTAGCGCTGTGGCATTAAAAACTGAAGATATTCAGAAAATAGTGGACACATTAGATGAAAACACTCCCACCAATCTGCAGCGTAAATTGTATCACATTGCAGCTGTGGAACTTGCTTGGCGTGGTGGTGAAGCTGTATCATGTCTTGTAGATCATTTTGAAGAGGAAATAAATAAGTACGGAATAAAAACAGGGCGAATCGAATATAATACTGTTTTCTCCAAAACCGCTCAAGGAGGAAATCGGCGAACCACTGAAAGTAAATGGTTGACTACAAATACAGAAAATGCCGATCACTGTCCTGTTAGATTATGGAGAAAGATGATGTCGAAACGCACCAAAAATATAAAAACTAGACGCTTATTTCTAGCAGTGAATAGGGACTGGAATAAATATCCAAACAGTTGCTGGTATAAAAATATGCCGCTTGGGATAAATAAAATAAGTAGGTAAATGGACAAAATTAGGTGCAGAAGCCATCGGGATAGATACAAAAAAAGTTAAGATAACCAACCACTCACTATGAGCCAATTATCAAGTGCGGGGGTCAGTGTTCAAGAGATAATTAAAATTACGGGCCATACCTCAACCAATTCTATTCAACCATACCTCCAATTAAACAAAAAGCATCACAGCAACATCATTTCCAATTTAAGAAAAGATAATTCTTCGGTTAATAAAGATTCCTCGTCTTCGTCTATGAACAAATGTGATGCTACAAATGTGTGTAACAAAGATAATTCTTCGGTTAATAAAGAATACTCTTCTTCATCTTTGAACAAATGTGATGCTACAAATGTGTATAACAATTGCACATGTAATATTAATAATCATTAAATAAATTTTCTGTTTACTCTTTTACTTTATTTATTTTCTTTATTCATGATATAGTCTACCCGTATACAACTCGACAATCGAAAATTATCGATTCTCGACGTGTTGCCTTGTAAAACACCACTCGACCTTCGGTCTCGTGGTGTTTTAGGCAACACGTCTCGTATAACCGATAATTTTCGATCGTCTAGTTGTATAATACGTGATTATACCATTCATAATGCACAAAATCCCTATTCAGGCCACGTATTAATAAGTGAAAACACCGCGGTGTTATCGTTTTGGTGTTTTTAATTTTGAGCTGTCAGCTGTCAATGTCATGCCATTTCCAACAAGATATTTAGGACATACATTAAATACATTTTTACTGTACTTCCCTTATTGATATTCATGGTATAATCTAATCGAATACTCATTCGACGACTTTAAGAATTATAAAATACTTTTGCTTACAAACTCAACGGGTTGCTTTGTAGAAACACCACTCGCCTTCGGCTCGTGTTGTTTCTAAACAATCCGTTTGGTGAGAAAGCAAAAGTATTTTTGATAATTCACAGTCGTCTCGTGGTATTATTACTGATTATTCAACACTCTAAGGAACGAGCCAATGAAAATTGTTTAATTTGTCAGAAACGGCCAACCAAAATTGACTGTCTTTGAAATAATGTCGCAGTGTTTTCAAGAGAGCCCGATTGGTTTCAATGATTTCAATTTCATGAGTAGCTTTTGACTGACATTTCACCAAAACGTCAAAGTGAAGTTTGCAAATCAGCGTCGTTCTAAAAACTCATAAGAATCGCTTTGGAAGCTCCAGTATTGACTTAATAGTAGAAAACGTTAAAAATGTGTGCTGTCGAACACGGTAAAAGTCATCTACCCATATTGTCAAATAATGTTTCCAAATACAACTCAAGGCAAAATTTTTTAAGAGATTTTTTTTGTCAACATGCAAATTATTGCAAATTTCTCTCCACAAAAACTGCTCAAATTCCACTCGATCTGCGGTCTCGCGGATTTATTACCGCACTTTTGGTTTCGAGAAATTTAAACACAATAATTTGCATGTGAACGAAAAAGATTCTCAAAAAATTTTCACCTTTTGTGGTATTACCCTTGAATATTTTAAACACATATGACTTTTATTAGAAAAAGTCAATATTAGTATTGTGTTACTATAGAAATTGCGTAGTTTGTTGCTAGATTTACTGAACTCATTTGAAAAAGTAGTTTGGTTCATTGAATAGTCCCTCGAATGCCAGTCAAAGTTAAGTAGAATATTTTTGCGGTGGTATTATCGTGACGTACATATTTTTTAATAAAATCAAAATGGTTCTTGTTCTTGTTCAGTATACAAAAAAAATATACGACACACAGCAAGTATTTGTGTTTATTAAAACTGTCTTTTTATTTTCCTTTGCGCATCTCCATTTAAAATTCGCTCTCTTTGTAGGTGCATTTCTTATTGGTTGCAGTTGAGGCTCCGTCTACAATGCCTCCATTCTGAGAATGTTACACCTTGTATTCTTTACACCATGATTTTTACAGAGTACTGCAAAAATGGCGGATTAACTCCATGTTGCGCTATTAAGAGAAACTTTTTGAGTAAAAAAAATTATAAAAAAGTCACTGTTATATATTTTTTGAAAATATGAGAGTTTAAAGTGTCTAATGACTTTAATATACCTGCAGCGAGTATTATGATGGCTTTTGGAAAACATGTAACCTCTAGAAGGCGCCTTCCCAAGTGAAGGATAGAGGAATGCCTCTCAAATAGGGGTTGTAAAAGGGAAATGAAATACCCCCAACGGAACAACAGGTACAATCGTCTTCATTAAACTGTTGTACAGCATTTGTGCTTTGTGAATATGAATTGATGAATTCATTACACAAAGTGTTATGTATACAAATATTTTGAAAGTATACATTCATGTCTACCTAGTTAACGATACAGAGTGAGCCTTTGTTGAGTAAAACCACAATTACAAACAAACTTATTACAACACATTTCTGAACACAACTGTACATCGCACCTTCTGGCCATTACCGATTAGAAACAAGACCAGTTTTTCGGCGTGACGTCAACACAGGCAGGTTTCTACGTGTCTGTGGTGTCGGTTAAACCTCATAGGCGCAAAGTGTTTATAACTTTAAAAATAAGGGTTTTCTGTGGAAACGAGGTTTCCACTCTATATTGAGGCTGTAGTCACACTGCATTCGCTGTTTTTGTAATAGAAAACAAAGTTTCAAAGCAAAACACCTTAATTCTGAATGACATTCTTAATATATCCGACCGCGTGGCGCAGTGGCAAGGGCGTCAAGCTGCAATAAGCGAGTCCTTGGTTCAAATCCATGGGCAGGCAAAATTTTTCTTCAGCCCATTGGATCGGTATCGGGCCCGGTCACCATTCGTCGTTGGAATAGAATTAACGGCTTTCTTCCTGGAAGACTGGTCTATGGGAAAGGGTAACCTGACCACACAAAACAATTGCTACATACCCTATACACAATATATGCTATCATAAGTTGGCGGCCGAACATCTCGGGTTGCAGACCTGGGACTCCCGACCAAACAAGCCATACGATAAATAAATAAATAATATTATTATAAGATGCATCGACCAACCATTCGTCGTTGGAATAGAATTAACGGCGCTCTTCCTGGAAGACTGGTCTATGGGAAAGGGTAACCTGACCACACAAAACAATTGCTACATACAATATACACATGATATGCTATCATAAGTTGGCGGCCGAACATCTCGGGTTGCAGACCTGGGACTCTCGACCAAACAAGCCATACGATAAATAAATAAATAATATTATTTTAAGATGCATCGACCAACCATATTTTATCCCTTATGATCGACGTAGCGTTAAATATGAATTTAGTAACACTACATAGTCTTCATCATCATTTAACCTTAGAAACAAAAAAATAAGAAATACACGTACATATCCAAGGTGGAGCATTTTTTGCCAGCTCTCATTTTGTCTTAATTTTTCATGCGCGTTCAGTGCGTTAACGAGTTACTAGTACAGAATAAATTTAACATACCTACTGTATGTATTAATGACTTAACGCTTAACTAAACATTTTCTTTAATAAGTAAACATTTAATTTTATTGAAATATATAACCACATTCAATCACTTGAACTTTCAGAATTACAATTTGTGCAAATAATCGTGTTTTTCATATTAGTCCAGTCAAATGGTGCTCAAAATGGGCGAATAGGAAAAAGTTTTGGTGGAGTTTTGATATTTGGTTCCTATATGTTTTTTTGGTCGCTGTACGCGAATATCAAGTTTGCCAACATTTCATTTATAAAGATTCATTTCATATACCAGTTTTAATTTACGAAAAATGGATAGTTTTCGAGTTACTTTGAAATAAACTGAGATAATTCCCTTTTTTTGCTTTTAACACCTAACTTCGAGGCGCTCTCGCGGGTGAACGATTGATCGGAGAAAAAACCTCACGTATAGTACGTTTTCTTCCTATAAAAATTTTCAAGGTCAAAGAATTTACGGTTTATGTTGGCATAACTTGGATTCCTTTAAAAAAATATATATTGGTAGAATTTGTTCTAGTAACTTTTTTGAACTAAAAATGGGTGGAAAATTAAAATCTGGCATTAAAGTTGCATGTACTTCAAAAGCTCTTGCTAATCTTTCGTAAATCTTCTGGTATGTTAGGATGCATATCCAACAGTTCCTCTGCACACTTCAGAAATGCTTTTTTTACATTTAATTTTAAAAGATTCCGTTTTTACGTCTATTCAGTTTCAAAAGAGAAAAGTTGACAATTTAATTTTAAATGTCAAAATGACACAAATCGTTTACAGAAAAACCTGACGAAAATAAATTTTATAATAATTTTAGAAAGCAGTTTTGCCAATTTTATCTTGACCTTAAAAATTTTTATAGGAAAAAAACGTACTTTACATAAAATGTAGCAAATTTTATCTTCTTTCATTTTATGTAGGTTTAACATTTATGACATTGGATAGTTTTCGAGTAATTTTAGAAAAACTAAAAAAATCGGTTTTTTACACCGCTTTTGCTTAAAAAAACATGTTTCCGGTGAAAATTTTTGTTGGAAAACCTGATATTTGTGTAGAGCAACCCAAAAAACATATAGGAACCAAATATCAAAACTTCTACCATTTGACTAGACTATATATGTATTTTACAAATGTCTTAACCGCATTTTGAACAAATTACTTTAGTTTTTCTAATAAATAGAGAAAACTAAAGGTGCTCACCTGATATTATATTTTTTTTAAGATGAAAAGCAAAAATATTTCAGAACTAAAAGGTGTTAAAGTAAAACAACTGATAGACGATAAAAAAATCACAGTAGAAGATAGCGGCAGAAACATACTCTTATCTACAGGAAAAGAAACACAAATAGTGTTTAGAATGAATGCGACTGAACTGGAGAGATGTACGAAATTCTGTTTTTTGAGATGCGACTTACTTTTATATGGAGTTGTTGTATCTAGTTATTAGTAGTTGGCCATGGAAAATAAAAGTTATGTCAACAGAAAAATTCATTAACTGTCATTACTATTGTACTATTGTATTGTTGTTGTAAGTTTATATTATATGCTGAAATCGTGATTGGAAATTCTAAAGATTGCTGTCTCTAAAGCTTGCTTTTGACATTAGTTTTGTTTTCCATGGCCAACCCTTGTCTGGATCAAGCACTGCTTCCTCGAACGGTTTCCAGTCTTGCTTCCCGTTGCTCGACTGTTTCAGACGAACGGGCTTAAGCATTGCGTACTCCAACGGTTTCCAGTCCTCCTTTCCGTTGCTCGTCTGTTTCTGAAGCTCGTAATGCCCTTTCCATTGGTGCTTGAGGTGTAGATCGACCAATCGCTTATCGTTTGGGTGGCATAACTGATTTGACAGCGAAAGTAATGCTTTGTGACGACTATTACAAATTCACGTGGAAAAAGTAAAGAAAATGCGTGTGATATCTATTATCAAATATCGACCTGCAATTGGAATTTCCCAATCAACACCACTTGTTATGTCACACACGAGTTAAAATGCCGCTGTTTGTATTTGATTGAAGTCAATTCTGTCAGTTCTCATACACCGAAAAAAATGTTTGTACTAATTCAGAAACCTTCGCGGGCGTACGCACAACTCTCCAAAGTTTCATCGCAATCGGATGAATGGTATAGAAACCCATATGGGACAAACAAAATTAACACTGATTTTTATATACAGGGTGGGTCGGGAGGAACGGATCAAACTCCGGTATTGTATTCTACACGTGAAAATAATGTAAAAAAACTCAAATGTTATCCGATTTTCATTTATTTTCAAGTTATAGCATTACAAAAAAAAATTTATGGAGAACAACTGAGTTTTTGTAAAAAAATCGATATTTTTATTAATCTAAGACGTAATAACTTGCAAACAATCGAGAAATTCACCATTTATTACAAAGGTTAAAATGAAAATAATGCGTATGGGGCTTTTTTTATGATGCTATAACTTGAAAACAAATGAAAATCGGATAACAACATTTGAGTTTTTTTACATTATTTTCACGTGTATAATATAATCCCGGAGTTTGGTCCGTTCCTCCTGACTCACCCTGTATATAGATAAGATAATAAATAGTTGGGGCATGTGGATCCAATGTCAAAATCAACTTGATTTTTCATCAACGTTTTTTCGTTTGTTAATCTTTAGTTTTGTTTGATTTGATAAATAATGCTTGTGTGACAAGAGACAGGGGAATAAATTCTTCGATTTCACATTTTCATTATTTTTGACATTTATTATTTACTACTGAATGCATTACATATTACGTATTAAGAAACTTTTTCGTTGACCGTTTGTTAATTTCAATATTAATGAATTATTTTTCCTAAGAATGGATGGATTAATAGAGACGTCATTAATACACTGTTTTTGATTAATACACTATTTTCATTAATTAACTGTTCTTTTAAAAAGGATGGATTAATAGATCTATCAATACACTGTTTTTGATTAATACACTCTTTTTCATTAATTAACTGTTTTTGTGATTTTGACGTTTTGATGATATTTTGCATGGAGGTGTTGTATTAATCAAATTTTTCGCCACAAAAAAAGATTTTGCGGTCAACGAAAAAAAATTTTTAATCAACTCGTTTGTTAATGGGCGATTAATAATCTCAACTATTAAAGGCACTCACTCGCTATCGCTCGTTCGTGCTTTAAACAGTTTCGATTATTAATCGCCTTCATTAACACACTTGTTGGTTAAATAACTATTAATTGCTTCCCACGCTTTTAATTCCAGATAACATAAACACTAAAGCACGAGTAGCAATCGCAGTATGATTCCAGACAGTAATATGACAAACTTATCAGAAGACACGCAGCATATCTATGCACTCTTTTAAATTCAATTCGTCTAGGGTAATTGTAGGTAGGTACCTGGTTTCTTAGTTATAGTCATGGTGTAAAGAATACAAGGTGAAACGCTCCCGGGATGGGCAGTCGTTCAGAAAATAGAGGAGAGATGTCAACCAATCCCCGATGGTCTTGCTCAGGAAATCTATCACGGCCGCGATCATGGTGTAACCATGGTTGCGATCGTATATGTTGCTGGCACTGTCAGTCGATGTCAAATTCGGGGTTAGCAGGTTACATTTTGCGTCAATCTGACAACAACTGACGCAAAACCTAACCTCGAATTTGACATCGACATCGTCTTCAACAATACACTTCAGTACTACCAATCGTGCCATTTGTCGGACCATGTCCTATTGGTTGAATTTGAGGTCCGCCCACATTCTGCGGAACGTTACACCTTGTATTCTTTACACCATGGTTATAGTAATTCAAACAATTTACTTTAATTTTCAAAAATGTAACTAGGTCCTGTAAAATTCCACTTTCAAATTTTAAACCTTCTAGTTTTCTATTTATTGATCAGGATTAAAAAAATTTCTAAATTGCCATTTTTGTATTTTCTATCCCTTGTCATCTCAAAATCTTATGGTTTAAATATTGCAAAAGTTTAGTATAGTTGAAACTTGGTCTTAATACCTTTCCATAATCTTTTGGAGCTCATAGATATTGTTGCCACTGAAATTTTGCTAGCCATTGGTCTCCTGTGAAATAATAATTATACCAGCGAGATCCATCAGTACTTAAGAATTTCTTCTTCCACTATTTCTTTCAGTGTTGGCTTTTTGAGAAACATGTGAAAAGAAAATTCTTAATGTGTTCTATTTTTACAATTAAGTGCTGAGCAGCCTGTCGTGGTGACAGCAAATAAAGTTAGATATTTCGTTATTTAGTTTGAAAAACGAGTTGCCAAATTGTGTAAAAACATATTGTTCAGTTTAGATTGCGCTGCTACAGGTTCGCAGTTCTGTGCGCGCCGCGTCGTCTATGTTTTCCGATCTCTGTAGTACAGAATTTGAATTTCGCGCGTTTTCTGCATGTTTACGTTTTGTTTATCGGCAAGGGCAGCGACATAAACTTGGCTTTTGTTCTTGGCGTCCTTTTCCGTTTTTGATGCTGTGATGGCGAACAGTTTTAGCGCCTTTTGAATTGGCCAGTGGTTTTGCGGGCATGCAGTTTATGTTTGGTGGAATTTGCCCTCTCTGGTGTTGGCGGATTTTGCAACGCTGGCGATTTGCTGAGAATATTTTTCTCATGCGAATTCTGGCAGATTAAAGTGCTTTGCTGACCTATTTCTACACGTGGCCCAAATTGATCTGGGGTAAGTCGATTGAAGCTTTTCGAACCGTGATTTAATGCATCCGTGATTCTAGTTTGGGCCTTTCTTTTCCTTTATAGCTGCAGGTTTGGAGCTCCTTTTAAGCGTTACTCTCACATTGAGGGCGTCGACTTTGACTCTGTATAGGCTTTGAAAAGCAACAACCGTTCGGACCTTCGTATGGGCTGTGTGGGGTTTACCTCACGATTCTTTGCTAGCTACACGACCTTTCTAGTGGGCAGAAAGGGGCTCAACAACGGAATTGTGTAACATGTTTTGATTTCCCCATTTAATACTGTGGGCCGTAAGCCGGTATTGTGTACCTCATTTAATTGCTACAGTTACCTACCTGCCGAATTCCGTCAGAATTCTGGAGGCTTACGTTTGGGATTCTCGCTGTTATGTACAGTTCGCTTCACGAACTAAGTACCTAAAGGCACCTGTGTTAACTTCCGTTACACTTTTTTAAACTATTGCAAACCTTCACGTATGGTCGAATACATCCTTCACTGCTACTCGAAAGGTAGAGTAGTGGGATAAATCCTACAAATACTGGCAGCCTTGGTGCAGACAATTGTTCAAATAGTGTTCGACTTGACGTTAGGCCTAATTTGTAGGCACATTCAATGAGTTTTCACAAAATTGGTTGAGAGTATTCGCAGTATGCCCAGAAAATCTTGAGAGTATACGGCGTATATGGAGTATACCCTATGGGAACACCACTGCTGACAACACTCTAACCCTTCAACGATTCAAATACAACACGCTATCATAACTAACCCTGTAAGCTGCCGCTACTGTGGTTTTCTTGAAGACTTAAGCACTCGAGGTAAGGGGCATATTAATATTGTATTATTACTTATCATATATTTTTGTTGGTTGTACAAAGAAATGTAATAAGCTGATAAACTGTTTTGTTTATTTTGCTTATTATAAACAGAAAACAATGTTAAGTAAAAGTGGTGGGGGAAGAAACATGTACTTGCAAATAGTACTCTTGAAATTCGAGTACTCGTACTCGGAGTACTGTACCCGACAGGATGTGCAATGAGTATAGTACTCGGTACTCTGTACTCGTTCTTCAGTTAGGGCATGTACTTGGTACTCGGTACCCGAGTACAATTTATCAGTACCCGGCCCAGCTCTGAATGTACCAATTCAGAAAATATAACCTTAAATTGAAAACAACCTAACCTAAGACAAAAAGCGTCAATTTCCATTAGGGAGTTTAGTCACATAAAGATACTGCCAACAAAATTACAAAAGTGACGATCAAAACAAATTTATAAACAGCTTAATTAGTGGTTCTTGAAGCAATACGTGTTTTCTTGACCTGTATAATTAAGCATATAAATGTAAGGTATAACCACCAAAGGGTTCATATCTTACAATACCACCGTAACACGTTAGTTACACTTCAATTATTATGTTTAAAGTGTGTAATGTTGTGAATTAATTTAGTCTGCAAGTTTAAGTTTGTTTAACTGTGGCCATTTTTAAGTTTTGTACTGTTGGCCGCAATATAAACCTGCTAAAATTAAATAATAAACTATTTAGTTAAATGTGCAAAAGAAAATCTTTATACAATATTTAATGAAGAATGTACAAAATATATTAATAATAATAGGATATCTTTATCTAATTTATTTAGTAGCGTAATGATTCATAATTAATTATTTCGCACTAATAATTTGCATTTATTTTGTATGTGTCGGCGCTTGGAGATAATTTATTAAAACAGAAAAATATAGGTTTGATTAACACATACGAGTAACATTTGTCAAATACAGGAAAAATTAATTATTGTGAATGGAGAAGACAGCCGTCTTTATTGATAACATTAAAAGAAAAAAGTTTTTAGTTCACAGTATCAGTAATGCCATATTTGAATGAACAGCTGCATTCACTGCCGCAGATTTTTGGAAACAACGAATTGTCGTTAGCAGTTAATTTTTATCATTTTAAGCAATATTTGGTTTTGTCAATGTAAATTAATTTGACTGTATTAGGGACAATAATCTACTAAATTTTATACTTATTGTATTAAAATTACCTTTTAGTGAAAGTCATCTACAATTTTTAAAAAGCGAAAACTCGCAGCTGCCGTAAAAATACAGTATTTTGCAAGAGATGAATTTAGAAAGCTGACAGTATTTCTTAAAAATCCCATTTGTTTTAACTACGATTGGTTCACTGAGCTACTTCGTGAATAGGATTTCTTTAATCAATTATTATTGCAATTTAGATTTAGTTGTATTGCATCTCTCGCTAACACATTTTATACAGCTTTGTTAGGAATATAAAAATAAATAATAGTTACCTTCCTTCTGCTGCTAGTTCTCTAAACCTACTAAATACTATATTTCTTCATAAAAACATAAAAAGAAAGTTATTTTGACTTTAAAAGTTGCTAAATACTATTTGCCAATATTTTTATATTATTTTGGTCGTTTAATAGGGTTTAAAACGTTTTCACTTTTTTTCCTGTTTTTAAAGGAAGAACTTGTAAAATTCACGTCCATCCGCTTTCGGATTTGTGTGATTGTATATGTAACCCCATTCAAAGTGTGAGCTTTAATGGAAGCATTTCTTATATATCAGCCTTCGGCCATTCCTATGCTTGAACTCATTTTATAGTAAAAAAGACAATGCCTTAACTTACCTGTTACATTTGAACACCCTTTTTTTAAATACTATTTGCGCCAAATTTCCCGTCCCAAAAACCAAGTTACAAGTAATTCACCACAAAAGCATATTCACCGCATGACAGTTTTTCCTAAGACAGTTTCTCCTAAAATTCTTACAACTGTCAATGAACCAGTATGCTAGGTAGAATAAGGTTTCCGAATAATAAGTGCGTATTAGCGTACATTACATATCCAGTAAACAGTATTTGAAAAATAGATGATAAATAGATATTTATGCATTAAGGGAGATATGAATATGTTTTTTCCCTGAGTTTGACATGTGTTACAGATCGAGGGCGTCTGGCTCGAGGTCTGTAAGTCAACTGAAGGTAAAGAACATGAATATCTCCCGTGGTGCATACAATATTTTATCTACTAGCATATTCGTAAAAATAGTATGAACTTTCAAAATGTCATAATGACATTTAAAATTAGAATATGTAAGTAACATCAAGGATTGCCTCATTGTATGGTTGCTAAGACGTTAATTGTAGTTACATTGTTACCATGAGTTTGAGGGAGAAATAATTTGACAAGTCCCTTGGGAGTTATGAGTAGTTTTTCATATTTTGTTTCTATGACGAAAATGTACAATATCATGTTGCTAGTAGATAAAATTGTTTTTAGCTATCTCGAATCACATATTATTTAAATCTGTTCTTGCAATGTTCCCCTAATATTTGAAAAGAACGTTAGAAATAAGGTTTAATAAATATATTTATTTCAGTTATTCTGAATATTTCCCTTTGAATATTAGGAGTATCTTTGTTCGAAATACTACGATAATCTTCAGTCGACTTTCCTGTATAATATTGCTTTGAAATGTTATCCTGAGGTTGTTTACATATTATACTTTAATATTTTCACCATCTCAAAATGCAATATTATAACATGTGAGCAACTGAAAACGAAATCGAACTTGGCTTTAAAAATTAAGTCATGTGCTTTGTTATTTCTGATGTGTTTAATTTAAATGTGACATTTATTATAATAGTAGAAGTGTCAAGCAGATGTATCATTGTTTAAAAGTGTTGGTTTTTATGTTAATTTTCAAATAAAATGTTGAAGTGATAGTCGGTGACAGTTATGCAATGGTTTAGGTTATGTATGTGTATTTAGTTCTAGAACAACAACATAATATGAATTAATAATCGACATATGTATCAATTTTCAAAGCCAAGCTTGAACTCATTTTCCATTGCTCACATGTTATTAAATGCTTCCCAAACACTGATTTTAAAATATCGTTATGCAATTATTACACAAATATTTTAAAAACGTTATGGGTTTATGGGTAAATATTTTGTGTAACATTTCAAGTAATACTAATAAAATCTTAGTTTTAACTTGGAAATACACTTAAGAGCAAAAGTATTTGGCCACCTAACAACCTTAATTTTAAAAAAAAGTAAAGAAATAAAGAATAAATAAAAAATGGTATCGTTTCGAAGCCCGATTATTACTCTCTCAAATGATATTAAATTAATCTCTGGTTAAAATTTGTTTATTAATAGCAGAAACAAAAACAAGTTTGAACAAATGCGGTTTACTCAATACTTTGTATGACCCCCTCTTGAGCAGCCCTTGTCAGTTCCTGAAGCGTTGAATATGAGTGATTAGTTAGTATTGTACAAGATGCAGTTTAATATTAAAAATAATTTTTAATTGAAAAGTAATGGGTGGCCGAATGCTTTTGCTCTCAAGTGTATTTAAATAAGATTTGTACCCTACAAATATTACAAAAATATAAAATTAATATTATATAAATAGTGGATGCTGCCTGGGATATTCACATATTAATCTTTGACGATTTCCAGAAATGCAAATGTCTTTAAGAGCATTATACATGGGTCTATAAGGATTTTACTTTTCATTAGATTATTAATAGGAATTTTGAAATATTATCTTAACTTTATTTTCTCCATGAAGCAATATCAATGTGTCAAGCTAATTTTGTTTTCAGTATTTCAAAATAAAACTAATTAAACAATTTTTTCTAACAAATAAATTATGCTACACACAAGTATCTAATTTTTTGGAAATTTTGAAAGTGCAAATTTCTGATGTCGTATATAAGGGAACAACATAAAACGTCATCCAGCAGAGCGCTAAATACTCTCTCCAAAGCTTCTACTGCGGGGCAACGGTGTGGGCAGAGGTAATATTTCGAGATGCAGCGGGCGGTCTCAAATCGGTGCAGACGAGATAAAAGTACAAAGGAACAGTCGGTGACGTCATGACTTTTGTAATAAACCAGTCTCTAGTTGCAAAATTTGGTCCGGGCCAGAGCTGTGCGGTACTAGAGTACAAGTACTCAGTAACTGTACTCTGAGTACTTTTAGTGTACTCGGTACTCAGTCCATGAATACATTTTTTTAAATGTACTTGTACTTGTATTTGACGCATTTACTTGTACTCGAGTACATATCCCTGTACTCGAATACATTTACGTGTACTCGAATACATACCCGTGTACTGGAATACATTTTCGGGTACTCGAATACAGGTACTTAAATTAATGATATGTTCTTAATTACTAGACCTTAGGTAGCAAAAGCATCATTAACGAAGTTCTGCGCCGTATTCAGATCACCTCGGCCACTTAGCATGTGCGATAAAGCAATTAAATTACTTTTATTTTGTATTTTATGTTTTCTAACGCACAGTTTTCGATGTACAGGACGAAAGCGTGTTCTTTTTATACGATATTATAGAAAAGTTCTTTCATTTTATTTAAGCTTGCCATCATTGGCCGCAGTAGAGCGATTATTTTTATTTACGACACTGGTAAACAGACCACTTCGCCATACCCTGACAGATGGCAATTTTGAAAAACGTGTTATTTTGAAAGCCAATAAAATGGGACTTTAAAAAATTTTGTGTTTTGTTTTTACCATTGTTCCATCGTTGCATTCCTCTGTACGCAGTACTCTGTACTTGTATAGGTATTCGAACACTTTCCTTGTGTACTTGTACTCGGTACTCGATTACATTTTAAGTAAAGTATTTGTACTCGGTACTCGAGTACTTTTTGTCTGTACTCGGAACAGCTCTGGTCCGGGCCAACTAAAATTCGTTTTAAAAAAATCAAACCACTACAGAAATCGCACATGGACTTTATTGCAAGCAGCGAGCGTACAAAAAGACAAGATACCTAGCTAAACAGATGTATTTTTAATCTTTAAATGGTGATATCGCGCGAGACGTGCCTTATCTTAGGGTAGTCAGTAGGTTGGTAAGAGCACAAAACAATACCTGGTAACCGTAACTTGCAAGTCACCAGCAACCTCCTACAATAGTGTGTTTACGCAGTTACCCTGAACGCTGGTACTTTTTTTCTTGCGGTTTTAGTTATTAATTAGTGTTGAGTGTCGGTGATTACCAGAATGGGTAATTACGTAAAGCGTGAGAAGGAGTCAAGTGGAAGGCGAAAAGCCCCTTCGAGCAAAAGGAAAAGTCGAAAACTTGCCTACAAAAAGTTTTGGTAAGTAATACTTTTAATTATTTAAATGTCAGTTAGAACTCTGTAATTGTAAGGTCGCAATTAATGTGGTAAGTGGGTATTTTTCATATTATGTTGTTTTAAATTGTCCGCCATTCACATCGCAGCAGGTGCGATTTTAGACATCCATGACTAGTAAGGCTAGATTAGTTGCTGTACGAATTTTAGATGCATTTTTTAACGTTTTATTTATTATTGCAGGGAGACTCGTGAAAATTTTAAGATACGAGAGAGTAAGGACGACATTCCAAATGAGAACCCTAGAATTCCCCATTTAGTGAGTGATATAATTATACCTGCAACCTGCTAGGTTATCGAGAATATAAGAGTGAAGCTAAGGTTAGTTATTTTTAGAATGATCCAACAATTGATCAATCTCTAGAAACGAGCTTTGCGACCATAGTAGAGCCAGCAGTAAGTAATGATGTTCATCCCGAGGAGCCCGAGAGGATTATTTTGACTCCTACAATACCTTTGGTGAGTAATTCCAGACACACTCACTCACCTATTTATGGACGTGAGAATGTACTTCCGATTTTTTCAGAACGTGCAACACGTTTCTCCAATCACTGATGTGGAGCCAATGGAACTGAAACCAGAAGGGCGAAGATTTTTTGATATTGCTTTCCTGGCCAAGCAATTTAAATCAATGAAGAAGCACGATCCATTTGATTGCGACATTAGTGATATGTACATGTTCAAAGAAGTCCGGACCGGCCTCAGAAGTTCGTTTCAGTTCAAATGCAGAATGTGCAAATTGGTGACTGAACTACATACAGAGGATCCCTTCGACGCATCAACATTGGACGTCAACACAGCTGCTACAATCAGCACGGTCGCCACTGGTGTTGGTTTTTCTCAAATGGAGGAAAGTACATCGGTATATGATAACTATCATTGTAAATATTAAACTTATAGTAAAATTATTGTCATTATAGTTTTTGAACATGCCATTTATGACAAATGCGACTTATCAAAAATACCATGCTCGTGTTTCTGAAATTATTGATGAAACAGCGTGGAAAGAAATGAAAGAGGCCGCTGAAGAAGAAGCAAACCTGTCAAGAAAATTAGGCGAAGTTGACTCTGATGGGGTGCCGTATATCACGGTTGTTACAGATGGTGCATGGTCAAAGCGCTCGTATAATGTGAATTATGATGCTTCTTCAGGAGTTGTGAGTCTCAATGTACTGAATCGTTAGTTTGCTTTTAGGGCTGTATCATAGGATACAGAACTGGTAAGATACTTTACATTGGCATAAAAAATAAATATTGTTGTGTTTGTGCTCGATATAATTCCATTGCATCGCCGGAAAAAGAACGCCCAGCGCACAAGTGTTTCAAAAACTGGCAGGGAAGTTCTACCTCGATGGAATCTGAAATAATAGTAGAAGGCTTTTCAAAAAGCCTTGAGCTTCACGGATTCAAGTATTTGAAAATGGGGGGTGATGGGGACAGTTCTGTCTATCGAAAACTGTGTCAGATGAAACCATACGGTGATCAGATAATACAAAAGGTCGAGTGTAAAAACCATCTCTCTCATATTTGCACAAAACTGCGACATATTTGTGGTTAGTATGTTTATGATTATAGTTGTAAAATTATCTATCATCGTCTTATTCTATCAGATCAAAAACGGAGCAACTCCAAAAATTGCAATGTGCCACGACATCTTCGCGATGTTTTATCGTCAAGTATACGAAGATTGCGCACAGACATTGTAATGGCTGTGAAGCACAGGCGACAGGAAGACTACCCTGCTGTAAAAAAAAGCGGAACTATTAATAAAAGACATCCTCAACGTACCCTCACATGTATTTGGAGAGCACAAATCCTGTATTGCAATAAATTATTTTCCATGTGATGGTCAACATTCACAACAGAAAAACTCTGTTCCTGCTATGAAGGAATGTAGTCTGTATGAAGACATAAAATCAACGCTTCAACGTTTGATTGATAATGTGGAAAGTTTGCTGTTAAACATGGACAATAATTTAGCCGAACATTACAATTCAACAGTTTGTAAGTTTGTGTGGGGAAAGAGGGTAAATTTTTCTTTAAGGGGTGCTTATACGACAAGATGTCAAGCTGCAGCTATTTCTTTCGAGAAGAAGGGTGAATTTCATCTGACAATCCATAGAGCTTTCACAAGCAGTACTCCGAAGAAATACACCAAACAATATGTTGGAAAAATGAACCGAAGAAGGCAACAGCTTAAAAGACGTCAGCTTTTTATAACTCGAAAAGCTAAAGAGTTTGTGCCTCCCGATGATGATTACGGTCCGAATGCGAATTTACCACAGATAGAATCTGTGGAATCCGGTTAAAAAAAAAGAAAGAAACAAGATGTCATTCACAACCTCACGGAAGAGTATCCAGATACGGTTCTATATGTGCCTGATGATATTGAGAAAGACTTATATTTTAATAAAAGAATGGCACATTTTGAAAAACTGCATTTGTCCCCTCAAGATATTTTCGAATTGGAAGCTGAGACTCGAATGCAATCAAATTGCCAAAAATGGAAAGAAGCTCGTATGCAAAGGCTCACTGCCTCAGTTTTCGGGGAAATTTGTCCGAGACGTAAGAATACATCGTGCCGACGTTTAGTGAAGCAATTGTTATATCCGACCTTCACAGGAACACAGGAAAGTGTTTCTCAACAATATTTGGGTAAAGAGTTTCAACTTGTGGCTTCTTTGTACATCCTCTGCATTGTTTTCTGGGTGCCAGCCCAGATGGATCAAGTGTCCTCTTACAATTGCGAAGATACATCCTGCTGAGGCTATAAAACAAAAAAAGTTAAAATATGCCTCTTTAGAAAATGGCAAAATGAGTCTCAATAGAAAGCATATTTATTTCTATCAGGTACAAGGTCAACGTGAAATAACTAAGAGAGATAAATTTTATTTTATTATTTGGTCTGACCTGGGCATGTTAGTTGAAGAAGTAAGTATATACTTGATACTTATAAACTACATCTTATCTTATCACTTTTTAGATCCACCGGGATAAAGAATTCTGGGAGAACACAATGCTTCCAAAATTGATCTCTTTTTACAACTTTTTTGTCTTGCCAGAAATTTTGTTTCCTAGGCATTCAAAACGTTTGCAAATTAGAGATCCAGAACTAGAAGTGGAAGCTGATGTGACTGAAGTCAAATGAAGTCCATAATTTTCGGGGTGTTCGAGTTGTCACCGAAAACCAGCAGACCAATTTTGTAAGAACCGAATTCTGTCCCTGGCAGGGTCGAATTCTCTTCCTAGATTAAGTAAACCGATTAGAGGATTAAATATCGGTTAACCTTTCCTAATTTCTTTTTCTACAGAATACGCAATTTATTTTAATATCTCTAATAGGGTTTAATGAGTATTTTATTAATTATTAATAAATTATCGATATGAATTCCAAATGTATTATTTCTCGCATTAAATAAAAATTCTTTTTATCGCCCTGTAGATCCTAAACGAAGTCGAATTATTTTTCCATGAACTATCGGCTGGTGAGTCCCGTTATTATAAATTCGACCATCCTGTATATTATTAAGTCGAATTCTGACCGAATTCCAATAAAATCTCAAGTAAAAACAATGATAAAATATTATTAAGAAATTCTCGGTAACCAGCTTGTAGCACGTTTTAAAAAGTGAACAATCGGCATGTTTTAAAACAGTGAACGTGCCACAGACCAATGCAAGCTATGACGTATACTGTTCCTTTGTACTCTTATCTTGTCTAGCACCGATTTGAGATCGCCCACTGCATCTCGAAATATTACCTCTGCCCACACTGTTGCCCCGCAGTAAAAACTTTGGAGATGGTACTTATTTAGAAAGTTGTAACGTCTGAGAATATATTCTAGTCCCCTCTAGGTGCAATTCTTATGCTTTTGATATATACCTATGGAATGTATAACGCATGCATGCGTGAAAGTTGATATTTATCCGAATAGGCGAAGAGAATCGTAATGGGCACGATATCATTTGCATTGATGCTTGTTCTGGTGTGTACTATTAACTCGGTGAAGCCTTTTAGAATCCGTTATGATAACGGAGGCACTTTCGACTACAGTTCGTCGCATTTAGGACGCTATAGTTACAGGTAAGTAACATAAAAACTCCTCAATTGTTTGTTTTTATTTTGTTATAGACCTAATAATCGCTATTATGAAATATTGCATCGTCTGGGTTCAATTATTGGATAATGTAGCATCACTGTTACATTTATTAATTTCATTCATTCAATACTCGTAAGGAAAATACAGGCGGCCTTGGCCTGGAAAACCAGTAATTTAGTTGAACAACTCTCTAATAAATATCGTTTTAACGTTCAATACACAGCAACGTCGAACATCTTTAAATTCAAGGATTGGATACATTTTTAAGAAACTTCTTCTCTTGAATCGAGCTGCAGTTGCGGATATACAGAAGCAATATTGCATTTTTCTTAACAAACATAACCTAACAACTATTTATCATTGAACTGACAAATGCCAAATTGACCTGTGCACTATACTTGGTTTAACGAGCAGATAGAACCTTTAAATTACTGGAAGGAAACTAGATTGTAGAAACTTGTCGAACACGTTACAAATATAAAATTCGGGAAAACCCAAAAATTGAGCTATGTGCAACCGGCTTACCAATAGCAATACTCCATTTATACCCATTTATGTATTTCATTGAAATAAATAAACTCATATTATTATTATTGGGGGAGGGGCTGTTACTCTATCTATTAGTTAAACGTAGTATAGACAGGTTTTTGACTGCTGTTAGTGCAAAGCTGGTTTTTGCTTTGGTTTCAAAATTAATCACGAAGAAAATGAGCACATTTGGTTTTATTACAAATTCCTAAGAAATCCGAAAGAAACACGAAATGTTTATATTAGTTTATGTGGATAATGAAAGAACCCTCAAGACTGTCCACAAGCGGTTTGATTAGTTTCTGAACTGAACGCCTTTCGATTTCATACAAAATCAAAAATATTAAATAGGGGAGTTAAATGATTCGATTAAACTGGATGTTGATCATTCGAGAAATTAGTGATAATCTCCACATTTCATTCCGTTCAGTGCCTCAAGATTTCAACAAAAAGCAAAAGCGTCTGTTCATTTCCTTGGAAGTGAGTGACCGTGTGGCTTCAGAACCAAAAGGAGCATTGTAACAAGGGGTGAACTTTGAGTATCTGATTATGATCTTGAGACCAAGAATCAGAATTGGGTTTGGTCGAAAAAAGCACGCCACTCGAAATGCAACATCAAGGTGACGTTGATAGTTTTATAGTTCAGTTTATACTGAGGAGAGAAGAGACCATCAATGTGATAATCATTTTGATGGTTCCCGGAAGTGTAGATAGCTGTGAATGCTGATGGCGATTGATGGTGAACTGGAACTTCCTCACACTTGTTTCTAAGCGTGTTCGGAATTTGATTCAATTCAACGTGGATGTTATCTGGTAGAGATATAAAAAGGGTGTACAAGTGAATTGATAACAACAAGTTTCTATGGTAGAGAACGATGGGAACTGGCATGTAGATTGTAGATAGTTGTCAGTATAGGTGTAATTGTTATACAGGTTGTCTAA
Organism: Agriotes lineatus; assembly: GCA_940337035.1. Classification (NCBI taxonomy): domain Eukaryota; kingdom Metazoa; phylum Arthropoda; class Insecta; order Coleoptera; family Elateridae; genus Agriotes; species Agriotes lineatus. The sequence continues at coordinate 25,630,692 of OW679201.1, read as the reverse complement.
AATTGTACAGAACATTGCAATTCCAAATTGGAAAAGGTTCAAATACTATTCTCCATAAGAGTAACTGAAACAGAAAATGCAATAATTACTTTGGTAACTAGATAACAAGTAGATACAGTAGTTACTTTTTGCCTAGCTACCAAAGTAATTGCATTTTCCATTTCGATTAATCTTATGGAAAATAGTATTTGAACCTTTTCCAATTCATGGAATAGCCATGTTCCGTACAATTTTAGGCAACCTGTATACAGAATGGCCACATTTGTCATTGGGTTCGCGAGAAACAAGTACATAAAAAACGAAGAAAACCGTTGCTTTATATCTTCCTGGCAAGGTTGTTTTCTGTATCGGAATCAGACCTTTGGTTTCAATTCTACAGATTCAAAAGTCAAGATTTCGAAGACTTTTATGAAGACATTGGCTTTTTTGTTTCCATTTCTTATGAAGAAACTTATGAAAGTGAACAAAACATTAGCAAATCCTCCTCTGTTAGATGTTGCTTCATATATTCACATCAAGCGCTGAAAGAAATTGGCCTGAGAATCGCTCTGGACATTTATCCTTAAAATCAGGGCCCCCGTAAGGGCTACTGGCGCCTGTGTGCAAAAAAGGCTTTTGGCGCCCCTTAAGGCATTTTGGATCATGTTTTTTATTTATTTTTTTGAAGGTAGGTAGGTAGGTAGGTGCTTGAAATAAAGCAAAAAACTGAACTTTAGAAGTCATATTTATTTGTAGACTAAAATATCAAAATGAAACAAACAGAATAAAATCATAACAAAATAAATTAAAATAAATTCTTGTTCACACCCATTTTAAAGCATTTACTTAACTAATGGGGTACATCGCTAAAATTTATACCATCAAAAATTTCTTGTTCAATTGCTAATATTGCTAGCCCAGACAATCTTTCTTGAAGCATTGTCGATCTTAAATAATTTTTAATGATTTTTAACTTTGAAAACGATCGCTCGCCAGAAGCTACAGATACAGCCAATGTCAGAAGAATTCTTAGTGAAATGCTTACGTTTGGAAGGGTGGAGATTAAATTGTTTTCAAATATATATTGTAAAATACTTAAGGAGTCAGTATCATCAAGTAATGAAAACAACTTTAACGCTTTAATTTCATTAAACAAATCATTGGAGTCTATATCCTTATTATCCTGATCTGTCAGTCGTTCTTCAAGAACAGAACAACGTTTTAAAAGATCGCTGTCACTTAATTTGAATATGTCGCTAAAAAATCCGAAAATATTATCATACTCATTTAATAAGTCAAATCGGTTTTTTAGAGAGCTTAAAGTTTGATCTATAATTTTTAAGAAAAAACTAATTTTAAAGGCGGTTTTTGGATCATGAGGGGTTTTATCTCGGTGTTCATAGTCAAACAGTTTTGGTTTAAATTTCCTCCTGACCGTTGGTAACGGTGGAAAGTCTTCTTCAATTTCGAGAGAGAGTGCTACTTCTTTCGCTTGTACAAGAATTTCTTAAATGATTGGTCAGATCTATATTGCTGGAAGTGATCAACTAAATTTTTTAGGTAGGTTTGGCATACTTTAATATTAATTGTAGCACTTTGGATTTGTTTGCTGACAATATTTATATGAAATAAAACGTCATGTCAAATAATAATTCCACAAATAAATTGAAAATTTTGTACAGACGTTAAGAGGAACCTCGCTTTATGTCTTGCATCAATGTGAAAGGAATTATCTTCAGCTACTTCTAGAAGACTTTTGCAAACCTTAATTAAATAAAGTTTAAGGGGCTTTATTGCATCAATTCTGCTGGACCATCTTGTCTCACTTAGAGGCTTTAAACTTAACCCGGGGACATTTTTTCTCATAACATTCCACCTTTTTGTGGATGACGAAAAAAAATTATATAACTCTTGCACAAGATTAAAAAAGTTTATTGTAGCATCTGACACCTTAGAAGCGTCATTTACAGTTAAGCTCAAAGTATGAGCCGCACAAGGTACAAAAAGGGCTCTCGGATTCGCATCAAGAACGCGTTTTTGAAGCCCAACATGCTTTCCCTTCATGTTTGCCCCATTATCATAAGCTTGTCCCCTATTTTTTATATTTAAATTTAATTTTTTCAAAATTTCTGTTACAAATGTATATATCCCTTCCCCTGTAGAGTCCAGTATTGGATTAAAAGCAATAAAACTTTCCCTAACTTCAACCTTTTTTGAAGTGGTGTTAAGGACAACATACCTCAGAACAAGACTAATTTGCTCAGTATGACTAGTGTCTGGTGTACAATCTAATATTATTGAAAAATATTTTGAACTGCGAACCATTTCTAAAATATTATTTCTTATTTTAGACGACAATAATTCAATTATTTCATTCTGTATTTGCACGCCTAAATAATGAGTCATTTTAACAGATTATTTTGGGGGGGTTACACACTCGGCTAACGTGCTGTCTCATCACTGAATCAAAAGAGGCAATCATCTCAACAGCTTTTAGAAAATTTCCATTATCATGTTCGAAAAGTAATTTAGAAGAACCTTGAAATGCCAAGCATTGTGTAGATAAATACTTAACAATCGCAATAATTCTTTCCAACACGTCGCGCCAATATTTTTTTTCGTTTTTAAAATCCGCAGGTGATGAGCATTAACAGTCGTAGATGTCTCCAACATTTTTTTTTAATTTACCCAAGTGTTCATATAACTGTTGTGTAAAATTGACGTTTCGTGTCTCTTTATTAGCAAAGACAAGTGTTGCCAATCAGATACTCCATTTGTATCACAAAAAGTGTTAGGTGTTTTACAAAACAACTTACAACAAAAACAAAATACAGAATCTTTAGAAATAGAGTAAATAAGCCAAGTCCTTTCGACTTTTTCTCCATTTGCTAGACTTCTTACAAAGTATTTGCACGAAAACGTTCTCTTATCTTTATTACTAGGAAAGCTAAAACTGATGTCTATCAAGGGCGGACCACGTTTAACCAATATTCTAGCTATCTCATTGGTGATTCTTTCGGGCCACAAACCGGGGTCGGACGGAATTATATCGACACTAGCCTCATTAAAGCCTTCATCGAAAGTGTCACTTGCAGCAGGTATTTCGGTAGCTGACATTACCGAACTTCTTACACAAGCTGAATTACCTGAAGTGAATTGTTCAGGTGCTGTAGACGAGGATGGTGTCATCGCTTCATCGGGCTCTGCATCAGTAGAAGCTGTTTTGCTGCTACAACCGCCGCCACTTGTTGCAGGACCTGATGTTACCGTGGTCGCCTCTGTTGAAATTTCAGATGGTCCACTCACGGTTACTGATATTACGGATTTAGAATCTTGAGATTCGGTCGCATCGATAGTCTCCGTGGAATCTTGATTGTTTTGCAAGAAGTGCTTTAAAGATCCAGCCATTTTTCCCTTTCTTGTAGTTTCAGTTTCTTTTGCTCGCGAAACTTCGCACCTAAAGGTCTCTTTATTTTATCCTGAAAAAACAAATAAATAATTAGTATGGGAATTAGGAATTAACTTCTAAAGTAAGCACAATAATAAGCACCAAGTTTGCATATTTGAGTAAAAAGCAATTTGTTCGAGCCCTTTCAGCTTAAACCCTTTCAAAAATAAAGGCAGAAAAAATATTAAACTAATTTGATCTTATAGCCCTTAAAAACCCTACAAAATGGTTTTTTAAAAAGACCGATAGCATAAAAACTAAGCGAGTTATGGATAAAAAACCAATTACTTTTTTAAACTCGTACATGACATTTCAATTAATAAAAAGATATTTGGGTAAAAAAAAATTAATTATAACCAGTATCCTATAAAGGGTTAAAGTTGATAGTATAAAGTAGGGAACACTTACCATTTTATAAAAAATCAAACCGTTGAAATTGCAGTCAGCAGGTATTCAGCACTTAATTTTTTAGAAAAAAAAGTAGTAAACAAAATATTATACAATACAACACTTGACAAAATAAAAATAACTTTAAATGTAAAAATTAATAGGATTACTTGTTTTTATGCACTTGTTGCACGGTCCAGTGAACTAACCGGTTTAAAAACGCCTCTGGCGATGCATCGCTTTTATAGCGCTCCAGGCATTATTCAGGTCTGAACAGGAAAAATCAAGAAACTACCGCCTGACATATTCTCGCAACATAGGAATCGGCAGTAACTTTTATTTTAAAATTAATTTTTGTTTTTTGTTTTTTTTGCAAATCTTTTTTTGGACCCTGGGTTTTGGCGCCCCTAAACGATGGCGCCCGTGTGCATTGCACACTTTGCACATATGGTAGCGGGGGCCCTGCTTAAAATTAACTGGTTTACGTTATCTTTATAAATACATCGTTTTAGATTAGATTTGCCTGACCAACAAAGACAAGAGCAACGGATGGCGCTGTTAGATACCAAGAAAGAGTCTTACATCGTACGTGGACATTACTCTTTTGATTTAGGGGGAAAACTTCACGCTGTTTATTATACTTCAGACCAAGATGGGTATAGAGTCCGTATTGTTAATGGGAAACCTATGCCGTAAGTATTAAACAATAATTGTATTTTTTGCTTGCTATATAACTTACACACCTTTTTTTTACAATTTACCGTACTAGGGAAATGTCATCATCACCAAGAGAGACCCTAAAAATATATTTACGAAAAAAGTAGTTTTCAAACAACATTGATCTTAGCTTTCCAGTATCTTCAACAAGGTGTTCATTTATCTCGTTCAATACAAGATACTTTTTGGTTTCTTATTTTTAACCGCGCACACACTTTGGGACACTAATGTAGTGAAAGTGTGGCTTATTGGTGAAAATTATAAACATATAAAAAAAAGGTCGGCACCCCAGCAGTGGAGATATTAACAACATGGCTGACCACGAATGCATAATGAATTTGGCATTTCATATTTAAAAACACCAATTATAATGTTTCTAAAATATAAGATCACATAAAAATGAGATACAAACCACAAATAGCCTGTAACAAATAACAATAAAATGCGGTTACAATAATTTTTATTTTTTAATAACATACGTACATTTCTTATTTCAGAAGTGGCTTTGGAATTACTGATGTGTCATCTCTTGCCGTTAAGATACCTGAAATAAATGAAGAAATAACTACTAAAGCATGTGAGAGTATAGGCGGCTGCCGTAGTGGAAAATAATCGAATTAATATTTTATAATTTAGAAAACAATATAATTCAATAAATTTTTCAACGAATCCTAGGTTCAATTGATTAATTAAATAGTAGAATTGTATGAAACTTTTTATATTCCATCTCATGCAAATCGACGCTTTCATATGAATATCAGCAGTTTATAATTCTTAACCTTGTTTACCTGGTTTTATCGTTACTGGACAATAGGACAGCTTAGTGTTGACGGCGCACTCGACATAAACGTATTTAGGAAATGAGCGCTAAGTACTTTGTTAGATCATTTTCGACCTCGTTCAGCCATTTTTGCTATCAGTCCAACTACAGGTTGTCATTAACGAAATTAGTTAAAAATATTCTGCCCGAATTTTTCCTGGATTCGGCCCTGTACTAGTTTATATTCGAATTCATTTTAGCCAGCGTTCAGATGCTCGTGACCGTGAATTCCTTCTTTGATTTTTTATTGTCGATAATGCGTGCTAACACTTTAAAGTTCTACGTATTGCTTTTTGTTGGCCTCTGTAACTTGATATTTAAGCCCTTGAATTTTAATCCGATACGCAGTAGCTTTCGTTCATTGTGTAAAACTTTCATTTAAGCCTTATCACCCCAAGCGGGACTTCTAGGAAATTTTGTAACTACATTTTGCTAAGTCGGCAATTGCATCACCCGTTGAAGGCTTTCGTTGTTTGCATTTTCTCGCCTACGCTTTTACGTCCAGGTTTGGGACTATTGAAATAAGTTTTGATAAGCCCTTAGTTAACCGCACATATAGAAATTATGGTTTTGGGGTTCGAAATTTTCTTCCATTGTATCCTCACGCGTAGCCCGATTTGAAATTAATTAATTAGTAGCAAGCTTCCGACTAAGAACGTTTTAAAAGAACGCGACCCCCCGGCGCCTGGGCTGGGGGCTGCGCTATTTTTGTGAGTGCCCTGTAGCAAGTTTCGTCGCCTTTTTATTAAATCTGCGTGTTGATTTTTCTGAACTTATTTTTGTGAGTGCCCTGTAGCAAGTTTCGTCGCCTTTTTATTAAATCTGCGTGTTGATTTTTCTGAACTTAAGTGAGTCAAGCTCGAACTTTCGAAGCAATTCATTGTTGGTGTGCGGGCAGATGAAGTGAAGTGAAGTAACTCGGCGTTGATACGAATGGCCGATTCGTCTCCTATAGCTTACTTCCCAGGGGAAGATATTTGCATTAGTTGCACATTTGATTAGAGACGACATCTTTAAGCCTTAACTAACTTTTCCCTGTTAAGTGGGGAAAACCATTGCTGTTTGCAAATTTGTGTATCAACGCCGTGCTTTTCGTAATTATTGGGAGCCCGCCGCGCAATAGTGTATTATTTGCTGTCATTTCTCTCACAACCGTTGAGGGATTTTTCGCAACACCTCGTTACGTTGCACCCGAGCTTCATCGAAGGCCGTCATCTCTTGTGCCTGATTACTGGGGAGTCCCTGAACTCTCGTCCCAACAATTCCGTTTGCACTGCAGCCCTCCTTCTGCCAAGTGACTCCACCGGGGCCTGGTTCACCGCTCCCGCCAAAAAGCACGTTTTGGGGCTAAGGTAAAATTGTTTACAGTAAATCTGTGTTTTCGCCGTGTGAAGTGATATCGACCATCTGTGGTGCGCTATTGAAGTTTATATTGGACACTGCGTACGCCCGCTTGATTGAATTATTCAAAATAATTATTATACGCAGGGGCGTCTCTCCTGTGATTTTGTTCTGTTTATTTGTTAATGATGCTTAGATTAAGTTAACTTTTGCTAGGGGACCCCGAAATTCCAGTTAGGATGTACCCTTTGTATTAAATTTAAACTCACCGCTGGGTGGGCTATTAAACATAAATCTTTGCTAATTTCAGTCTAGTTATTTGTTGTTGCTTAACCCTTTAGTCATTAGTTAATTACGGCAAAAGCCTGGTGTAATTAAATGTGAACCCAAAGCCTGCTCTTCAATTAAGAACGCCCCTAGATTTGGGCTTGTCAGTGTTTTCTTTTATTGCTCTAGAGGGTGTGGCCATCAAGGTAAGTCATTTGTCGCAAGGCCACACCGTGTATACACCAACAGGCCCGAAGGAGCTTTGGCGGAGGAGACGCTGTAGCGGAGTGCAGTTACGTGGAGGACCTTTCCCATAGGCTACGTGTGTGTTCTTGTTTCTAACACGTTTGCCATTCCCTATCTAGAAACAAGTGGCGCTCTAGGCATCTCTCTTAAGCAATCCATCAGGGTAAGTGCCGCCGGTTTTTCTTTGTACTTTCGAACCACGCCTTCCCTACTGCGCTAAGTGCGAGTAACCGGAGCAACAACATCTGTTCCAACACATTGAAGATCTGTGTTCTTTTTGGTAAAGCCGGCGATCCCTGTAGGTTGTACCCGATTTTGGGCCGTAAATATGATCAATGTCGATCTGAGGAATTAAAACTGTAACAACTTGCTTATCGTTATCTCATCTGTTCATCCTGATAAATATTGTTCAAGAACTTATAAACTCACACTACGCTAATGGACTGCAAACAATAGTATATTATTATAGTAGTTCAACCAGAAGGCCTATTATAGAACGAGTGCTACAATGGAACGAGGGCTACAATGCCTCTTATTAAACTAGTATAATATACCAATTATCTGCGTCAACTTTGTACTATTTATACCAGCAGTAGGTAACCATTGATATAAGGTAATCAACCCCAACGTGACGTTACAGTAGCCACGCGGCCAGCACAAAAAGGCCGACCGTCGGTAGAATTTAGCGTTTCCTTGCATGGGTGCAAATAAGTGTTTACATGCGTTTATAACTTAAAAAGTAAGGGTGTCCTGTGGAAACGGGGTTACCAGTCGTGAACTGAGCCCTTAGTCGCTGATATGGCTCAAATCATTTTAAAACAAAAAGCAAAAACATCACAACCCCACAGGTGAGAACAAATCGGCATTTAAAACAAAAAAAGACCAATGATTTGCTCCAGCTACCTTTCAACCGAAACAAGAACTATTCGAGGCACCTTAAAAGAGCTTACCTGCTACTTCGAAATAGAAGTACGTCAAGAATTAATTAGGGTGAGGGCGTCACAGGGTTAAAATCAAACTCTAGGTCTTCACGACGTCTCTAACTTTGAAGAAACATCAACGGAGTCGCACGAAAAATGGTGAGGTAGACCTCGGTCACCTACCTTTGCTTTCAGCTAATAATTTCATTAGAAAAACAGGTTCTGCATGTCTGTCTTACAACAGAATACAACAAAAACATCCAATAATATTTAAATACTATAATTAGCAACCCAAATTACTAGAAATTCTGGTGCAGTAATCTTAAGACTAATTTTAACTAATTATTTACCTGTGTGGCGTCACGAGAATACAAACTACCGAGAGATTAACTTCAAATACGCAAACGACGGTCACAAGGCTTTAAAATTTCTTGAAAGGGTTATTAAATTGTAAATACAGGAATATGCAAATTTAGACAGTAACACTTCAAACATAAACCGAAATTTAAGCATGCAAGTACTTCAAAAAGGATGATAAATTGGCCACACGAAACACAAACTTGTAACAATTACTCAAATACATTTTAATATAGTGGAAATGCATAATTCCTTACGATACATTACGCCATGGAGGAAAATGGCAGTGTCCAGCAGTTTGCTCACCCAATGACATTGACACCTAGAACAATAGAGCAGAAGGCATCATGGCCAGGTCATTGAGCGATGCTTACAATGACGAGAAGATACAGTTGGGCGGCGGGGATGCCAAAAGAAGCGGGCAGGCGGCTTTTGGAATGTAGTCAGCGTGATGGATGGACTTCGAAGACATGTGGCATTCTGATCCGATATAAAATCGATATTTGGGGGACCAATAATAGATGAGAAATCCTTAACTGTTAATATGCATAGCACAGCTTGATAAATCCGAATTAAATCAAATTGCTTTGCGGCCGGTAATGTTATGCTTGCAAATGCCACAGTCACGAATAGCAACAGCGTTGCTACTTGCGGCAATCCTTATCTCAGCACAACTTCGCCACTTGCTTGAAGAGTAAAACGTAACTTTGTCATAGCGCGACCAAAGGTCCGCGCCGACACGTAAGCGTCCGCACTGTAGGCCAAACCCTGTCTCCGAGGCCGACGTTTAACTGCCGATCGAAAAACTTAATGTGAAATTCACTGCATGCATTTGCTACTCGCGCGGTTGTAATGGCAGAAAAATCTAATTTTTCACGAAACTGCAGACGTTGTTAATTTTTTTATTAATAGCACCATTGTGCCTACAATTAAATCTAGTCTTAAAGACTAAGCAATAATTTTTATCTAATACATCTTAAGACTAAACACTTATCACTTAAAATCAATCTACCGATATCCTTCAGTTTGCTTTCATAACTATTTACACTTCACTCACGCACTATGCTTTGATTTTACACACTACACTACACATATCAGATGGTTTGGTTCTCTTCAGTCTTCGGACCTGGTGTTGATTGTCTAGCAGTCGAAGAGCTTCTACATTTACGTAGAGATGTAACCTGGCTTTATGCTTGCAGGCAAAACATTTAATCTCTTCCTTTACAGTTGGAATCCGAAGATCTCTATGTATGTCAGAGTTGCGAACATACCAGAGTGGATCCAGTCTCAGAAATGAGGCAGACATCTATGTATTGAGCGTTCAGGAAGACTTCAAGATCGTGTTTTTCGTTTAGTATGCCATTGGCATTTCATGTGGCGATGTGTAAGTCTTGTCGGTCCATTATTTTCCATATAACCTTAGGTATGGCTCCAGTACTTCTAGCTTCTAGCTTTTTAAGTTTTTCGTTGACTTGATCAAGTGTTTTCATCATATTTTGCATGAGCTGCATCATGGATGGTTCTGATGATGCTGGGGATGTTAATTTAGTTGATGTTTGTTGGGTAGCTTTGGGGTAAGATGTTCCGGTTCTAACTATATTAGATACCGTTGCTTTTTGTTGAGGAGTGGCTTTTTTTGGCATTAACCGTACCATTTCTTCTTTTATGCAGCTGCTTTGCAATTGTGCAGCTCCTCTAGCTAGCTGGGTGTGCTTAAGAGCAGTTGACGCACTTAGCAAGTGTCTTTAGGTTTGGAGTTCTTTACAGAATTTATTTGTATGTCCATATCTTTGACACCTTTTACATTGTAGAATAAGCTTGCTATTCCTTAATACAGAATCTCGAAGACTAACATATATAATGGCAAGCAAATATGTTTTACCTCATTATTAGAGGTAGTTCTCTTTAGTTTTCGTGTTACTTTTCTTTAGTTTCTCGGCAATTTCTTTTGATTTAGTTGTAGGATGTAAGTTCTTAACCATTACCTTAATATATTTCGTGGCTTTATTTTCATATGAGTGCCATTCGATACTAGTGCCGTTTATTAAGGTTGTCAAGTTTCTGTACTCTTCAGAAGAGCTGTCATTGACTTTAATTTGGTTGTTACTCATCATGCTAGTTTTACATGCCAGTTGGCTTGTATTTCATTTGACCTTGATTACGCCGTAGTCATCTACGTTACACTCAAGATGACCATTGGCGGCCTGATGGTCTTTGAAGTTTTATCTGTTTGCTTATTAGGGCTTTCTTCTGCTTTTTCAGGCGATTCGGTAGCCTTGCGTTTTTTCTTGTTTCTAGATTTGGGCAAAAGCCAATCGGTTTCTCTGGTGACAAGTTGCTCCTCGTCATCTGAATTGGATGGGCTGTAGGATTTATTTCTTGCAGTTTCCTTTTTCTCTTGTGGTTGTAATAACTTTCTGTTTTGTTTTTGTAAAGTTAATACTTGTCCTTTAAGCTGTTTGATTTTTTTCAAAGCCTGCTATGATTCTAGCTGCAGATTGAAGATTATTCCATTTTCTAGCGCCTATGTATTAGGTGTTATCACAGGTGTTTTCCTTTTCAGCTCACCTGTAGTACTAATTCAGTTAGTTTTACTCAGCGGCCGTACGGCACAGGTGTTTTGGATTACATCATGAATTAATGATAACCGTATCGACAAAGCTAGCTTAGTTTGAGATGAAGGAGAACTACCTAATTTTTTCAAGCGGCGTTAAGAGTAAAAATTAACCTAACATCGCACCTCACTCGTTTTATTTTTTGTAATGGAAAACGAACTTTTAAAGCAAAAACCAAATTTTGAATAAGAGCTCTAGTGTAGGTAGCGCAATATTAACCCAAAGTTTAATAGGTCACTTTCTAATCTAGGTATAAAATATAAGACTCGAAATTGAATTGATTTATTTGTTAACGTACTTAGTTTTTTACCCTTATATTCTTTGCTCAATCAATTGTTATTAATTTTACCACAATTAGTTGTCATCAAAATATTGGTTTTATAGTTAATGGTCGCTATACTTTCTTTATTATGATAAAGAAACCCGAGAAAGTAAACTAAATAACCTCCGGTTGCGTCCCGGTAATTTGTTTTAAAAAGTAATTTAGTTTTATTTGTAACTAAATTACCGGGACGCAACACCTCCCCCATAAGAAATTTCAAAACCAAGTCTATTATAGTCCATATAATATTTTCTTTAACAAAATATAATTGTTGCTTGCAGTTTTCGGCATAAGAATTTATTTTTAAGGAAACTAAACACATCCGCCTTATGCACGTTTGTGTAGTTTGTTCGACATCCCTAAATTAAACACTTATTCAGCATAATGATGAAAATATCTATCTAAAACATTTGCACAAATGTGGGATACAATTGCAATGAATTACAATTAACAATTTTTATTCACCGGCAACTGTTTTAAAACGCTAGTTAATCGCAATGCGGTGATAATACATTTATTTCACGAACGCCTGCAACGATTATTTACGTGTTTATTTATGCAATATGTAAATGTAAATCACTTATACGCACACCAGCAAACACTAAAGAAGGTACTAGGTGAGTTGTTTATTAACAAAAGGTTAATCATAATTGTTAATTGCAAGAAACATGTAGCTAAGATTTGTACTCGTCTGCGGTCATAACTGGCATTCTTTAGCTGGCGTCACGAGCCTGTGACGTCAGGGAGTTGAGGCCTGTTTGTTTTAGGCATTATTGTGGTGGCCCGTGCCCAAAGATTGAACCAAGTATCGATCCCTGGGGAACACCAGCATTTATTTTTTTTTGTTGCTGATAGCTTAGCATTTATTCTTATGGCGAAAGTTCTTTCTGTGAGAAATTATCTTAAAATGGCTGTATAAGAAAGTTCTTAAGCGACCGCACTATCATTCACGGTGGCAATACGAAAAATTCGCAAATTAAAGTAAGAAATACGCCAAAATCCAATAGAATACATTTGATCAACCAGGATTGTAAGAGACATCACTCGCAGATTTGACTAAATACGCCAAACAGTATTAGCGGGAACGACCTATCAAGTAACGTCACTCCTGAGGGGTAAGAGGCAACCCCCTTTACAATCCACACATACCTAACTTCCAAAACGTCAAAGCAGACACTTGATTTGAAATAGGTAAATATTAAATTGTCAGAGCTAAATAATAAATATGACGCTTTGAGAGAGGCTTAACAAAACCATGAAACATCACACAACTCGAAGAAAAACGTATACCTGCAATAAACTTAAACATTAACCATGGCAGTGAAAATTACCTATATCCTTTTAAATTCGCATAGCTATTAAGTAGCTTTTAGGGGAAACTAAGGTGAGTTAGAGTGCTAGGACTAACGTTAGTAAATAAGGCCAAACATGTCAATATATAGGTAACAAGTTTTCGTTGATTTTCTTTTGTATTTTTTATTTGGGTATTTTGCTACATTAACAAATTTAAAATATTAAGATACAAACGTTTCAAAACACAAATCTGGTGCTTATTCTTCAGTACCAGAAAAAGCCAAATTTGAATAATTAATTTTTAATTTATCGCCCGTTTTCGTTAAGAAAGGGATCCGATTTGTTTCCCGAAACATTCATACTTTAAATATTGTAAACAGCGTTCTTAAAATTTTCTAATCTTTTTATTGAGAGCAATGCACGAAATATTCTTTAAGTAATGGCAGCTTTCATATAAATTCTGAGATGTTTAATATACTAAACTGCTACAAATTTCAAATATAAATCCACAGGCTACATTGATGTGATCGTTTGCAATAAGTCACTGGCAAATGTGAAAGCTATTATTATAAAGCAGGCCCGGCCTAGACATAGTAACTAGTATCACCTTTAACAATTTCCAGAAATGGACATGTCTTTAAGTAAGTTCTTGTCTTACTTAAGACAAGAAACAAAAGGTTGTAACGCCTGAAAATATATTACAGTCCCCTCTACGTTTCAATTGTTTCGCTTTTGATATTTATGGGTTTTATATAAGACGCATGCATTCGCGAAAGCTGATATTTATCCTAGATAGGTGAAAATAAGAGTAATGGGTACTATATAATTTGCATTGATGCTTGTTTTGGTGTGTACTATTAACTCGGTGAAGCCTTTTACAATCCATTATGATAACGGAGGCAACTTCACCTACAGTTCGAATTTAGGAAGCTATCATTACAAGTAAGTAACATTACATCTTGATTAATTGGCTTGTATGCTGTTGTATGCCCAATAATAGCTGTTATGAAATATGACATCGTCTGAGTTAAACTATTAGATAATCGGGCATCGCTTTTAAATTTGCTGGTTTATTTTATTCAATATTCGTAGGAAAATAAAGGCGGCCTTGGCCTGGAAAGCCAGTAATTTAGTTGAACAACTCTTTAATAATTACAGTTTTAATGTTTGATACACAGCAACGTCGCAAATCTTTAAATTCAAGGGTTGGATACATTTTTAAGAAACTTTTTCTTCTTCTCCTATAGTATAGACTTGTTATAGACATACCGAAGGAATATTGCATTTTCCTTAACAGACATAACCTCCCAACCTGTTATCATTAAACCGATAAGTGTGAAATTAATCTGTTTACTATACTTCGTTTAACGAACACATAGAAAATTTAAATTACTAGTAGAAGCTTACATTTCAGAAACCTTGCAGTAGAACTTTACACTATCACAAATTTCGCCCACACACACTTCAAAATTCAAATTGCTCACCAATTCTTGCACCCAGCGCTGCGGTTGTGATTTCATATCCGCATATTTTCTGTGGGAAATTACTACTAGCTTTTTCCGTTCCGAGAATAACTGCACCTTCTTGCCATTTACTTTTCAAGATTTATTGAGGTTTGTAACGCCTCGTTTCACTTATGTTTCAATGGGGCGTTCTTACAGTTAGCATTTTTAGAACTCTGGTTTATCGCATCAAGCGTCTGCCTTTAGAGATAAGACACCTGCAGCTTTTACTGTCGCAGCACGTTAGTGGGTATTCATTCCGAGTAGGCCGCTGGAAAACAGTGGAATCGCTCGATTATTATTGATTTTTCACGAAGCAAGCTTTGCGGATCTAGTTGTTGGAGTAGGCTGAATCCGTTCTTGTTTTTAAACAAACGAAAGCCGCTAGCTCGTGGGTTTTTCGAAAAGGGGCGCAAACAACTTGGGTGGCTCCCCTGTACCTTGATATAAACGAAAACCGTCGCGGCGTTGTTTTTTATACAATCGGGCGTGAACACCGTTGGTAAGAATGCTTCTTCTAGCTCAATTTCGCATACTAATTTTAATATTTATGCCGGCTATCAGGAGATTTTATTCAGTCTCCCAATTTCGCTTCTACAAGCTAGCCAGGAATTCCAGTATACCAGACCACTTCATGTCGCAGTTAGGTGCCCTCTTAACAGTGGCGTCAGCTAAATCCGGCTTAGAGGTCTTCTTGGACAAGATGCAGCATGCCAGGACTTTCCCTTCCTAACCCTGGACATTATCACCGAACTAAACTGTAAGTACATGTAGTTCTCAGCGTTTCTTTGATCGACAAAGGCAATTGCCGCAACTATATCAGTTCTTAGTAAGGCCTTAGAAATTCAAACTAAAGCGTGTTTCATTACTCTTTTATTCAATCAACTATTAGCGCTGAAACGAGAGAATTTATGAGTTTCCAAATTGCTGAAATAAACATGTACCTATAACTCAATAGACCGCGTCTTTAGGCGTACTGCACATATGTCAATTGCGATACCACAGGTGGTTATCCTGAACTTGTAACCCCAGCTATATTCAGCTATTTGTAATATAAATACTTGGAATGTGATTCCAATTCATGGTTTATTTAATTGATAGGCAATGATCCTAAAAACCTAAATTGTTGTCAGTTAGCCTTAACGGCTTATGTATATAATTCATGTGTTGCTGGGATTTTTGGGTTTGATTAAATGCCCCTATTGCTATTATTTGTTTGTGTGCTTTCCGCTACCCCTCTAGCTGTACGAGTTATATAGGTATGCAGCGAAGCACAAAAAGTAGGTGGCGTAGTATTAATTAGCTAGTTTTGTCTTTTATGTTGTGAATATGGACAAAGAGCCCAAATTTTAATAATCCCGCTGCTCAATTTTAAAGCCCGAAGCATTTTCTTGTCTAGTTTTTGCACCACGCCATATTCTGCCGAGAGTTAAAAAAGCTAGCCCAGGCCGTGTCAACCCCTCGTTTAAGGGCGGCACAGGCTGAAGTAATGTTTTGAATGGGTTATCGCTTGTCTCAAGTTCTAAAAGAGTTTATGCATTTTGTGATACGAAATTGTGGCACCCATAAGTAAATAACACGAGTAATTTACGTGGAACCTCCATTGCCCGGTGTGTATTGACTCATCCTCTTCTCGATTGGCACGCCAGCCGCGGCAGCTTGTTACGTAGCGTTGGGTGCGTAGCTTCGCCCATAATAAAATCACCTGATTCGACTTGCCCTTTCTGGTCGTAATTTTCGATTATTATGTAACACCTTACGAAAGAGGACAAAACATTAACAGATCCTCCTCTGTTAAATGTTGCTGGGTATGTCCATATCACATGCTGAAAGAAATAAGCCTCAGAATCGCTTTGGATATTTATTCTTAAAATTAACTGGTTAACTTTATCTTTAAAAATACATCGTTTTAGATTAGATTTGCCTGATCAACAAAGACAGGAGCAACGGGAGAGACTCTTAGATCCCAATGAAGAGTCTTATATCGTACGTGGACAGTACTCTTTCGTTTTAGGGGGACAACTTCATGCTGCGTATTATATTTCCGACCAAGATGGGTATAGAGTCCGCATTGTTAATGGGAAACCAATGACGTAAGTATCAAACAATAACTGTATTTTTGCTTGCTATATAATTTACACACCTTCCCTATAATTTACCATACTAGGAAAATAGCATCACCAAGAGAGAATCTAAAAATATATTTACGAAAAAGTAATTTTTAAACAACATTGATCTTAGTTTTTCAGCATTTTCAAAACTGTATTTGTTTATCTCGTTCAACACAGCATACTTTTTGCTTTCTTATTTTTAATAGCTCACACATGTTGACACTTGAATTCGTTTGTAATGTAGTGGAAAGTGTGTAGCTAATTCACAGTTAGTTTTATTAAAAATACAAAATCAAGACTAAAGAAATTAAATGGAATTAAAGATGACGAATTCTAATTATTTGCAATAAATTATTAAACCGTGGAATTTTTCAATAATAGTGTTTAATCAAGTTCATTCAATTCCATTTCCTATAATATCTCTTTTTTCTGCTAAAGCTTCTAAGGCCCTGAACACACGGGATTCCGTTTCCCAGATTTGGTATGCGGGATACAGAATCTGAGTCTGTTCAGACACGGCGACTGAATCTCAGACGCGGGCCTTCAGTCACTTGCAGTGCCGTGCTGTTATGGACCTAGCATTGCTGTTCTTTGTTTCTGTCGAATTAGTCTAGAAGTGCTGTATTTAAAGTCAGGGATTGGGCTCCACTAAGCAAATACATTTTTCATTGTCAAATAATGTACGCTCTATGATCGTTGTATAGCAAGGAACGCCCTGCTTATTCGATTTATATACAAATTGCAGAAAATCTGCTACGCCTATGATATGATATCATATGTTCTGGCTAGTAAAAGTAGGCGTGTCCAGGCCCTGGTACACGTGGACTCATATGCTCCATATGGTCCAATGGTAAGTCGGTATCTGAGATACAGAATTTGTCGCCGGCGGCCGAAAAAGAGACATAAGGAAACTTTGCAGCCAGATACTGTATGCGTCGCTGAATGCCGTGTGAACAGCTCCATTTGAACGCGTTTTCAGTATCTGGGATTCCGTATCTTGCATACATAATCCACGTGTGTCCAGGGCCTGGACGCGCATACTTTTGCGAGCCACAACACGCGATATCATATCATAAGCGTAGCAGATTTTCTTCACCTTGTATTTAAATCGGATAATCAGTGTGTTCGTTACTATACAATCCCTGACTTTAAATACAGTACATCTAGACTAATTCGACAGAAACAAAGAACAGCAATGCTAGGTTCATAACAGCACGGCACTGCAAGTGACTGAAGGCCCGCGTCTGAAATTCAGTCGCCGTGTCTGAACAGACCCAGATTCTGTATCCCGCATACCGAATCTCGGATACGGAATCCCGTGTGTTCAGGGCCTAAGATCTCAATACGTATAATGAAAGAAACGCTTGTGTTAGGAAGCCACGTTTCTTACGTAAGTTAACAGTAAACAATAACAGGCATTTATGATTGGCAGTTACATGCCACTAAAATGTGCAATGATAATGCGGTTATTATAATTCTTATTGTTTAATAATCTACGTACCTTTCTTATTTCAGAAGTACTGGATCTGGTGGTACCGCCGGGATACCTAAAGAAGTAACTGTTACCACTAAGAAACCTGATGCAATAAGTGCCAAAGCCTGTGAAAGTATAGGCGGTTGCCGTAGTGGAAAATAAATCAAATCAATATTTTATAATTTAGAAAACAATGGAAACATACAAGACTCTAACTGGAGTGTACGACTGTCCAGGTATTGAAGATATGTTTATTCACAACACAAATGTGCAATTACGTGGCCATAGCCTGAAGCTATCAAAAGATCGTTTTGTGTGTAATGCCAGGAAACACTTCATCACAAATAGGGTTGTTCATAATTGGAATCGATTACTAGAAGACATTATTAGCGCTAGAACTGTAAATCAATTTAAGAATAGACTTGATTCATATCTGCATTCTGAGTGATCTCATTTGTTATTTGTTTGAATTTACTTTATATCTAATTTTTGTTTCTATTGTTTATTTATTACTATCGACATTGTTTATTTCACGTTAATGCCAAATATGCTTTAGTTTATATTATGTACATTTGAATTTTCTTTGTAACTAATTTTTGTTTCTAGTGTTTATTACTATTGACTTTATTTATTTCTTGTTAATACTAAGTATGCTTTAGTTTATATAATGTATATGTACTTAAAGAACCAACGGGGTTCAACAGCCTTTAGAGGCTGCCTGCCCTAGTGTAATTTAATAATAATAATAATAATAAGTAGTTCAATGAATTTATCACATTTACCAATTAAATATTATATATGGTTTTAGACACTGAAATATTGATTTACTTTAGCTATGGTTACTAAAATGATAGTTATAAAACTCAAAATTGCATGAAACTTTTTGTATTCCATCTCATGCAAATCGACGCTTGTATTATGAGTATAATTAGTTTACAATCATTAACCTTGTTTACCTGTTTCTATTGTTCTTGCACAATAAGACAACTTAGTGTTGACGGCGCTCTCAACGTACTAAGGAAATGAGTACTAAGTACTTACTTATCGTTATCTCATTGCCGATCTTGATAAATGTTGTTGAAGAACTTGTAAACCCATAATACGCTGATGCAAGCTTCGATTTCAGTAGATGAACTGTAAACAATAGTAGGTATATTATTACATTAATTTAACAAGAGGTCCTATTGTAGAACGGAGCATCGTAGCACTGATGGAACGAGTGCTAATATGCCTCTTATTAAACGAGTATAATATACTATTTTATCTACTTTCATAAAAATAATCAAAAGCTTTTAATTTTGACATTTCGTAAATATGACAATCTGTCAGTTGTCTGAAACAAAGTAGATTTTTCCAAGGTTTTCGGTAATATAATAACCACATTGTGACATCAGAGTAGAAAATAGTTATTTGTATTACTAGGGAGGAAAGTGTACGATTGCCTCCCGCAGATTATTTTTATGCCAGAGCGAGCGTTAGCGAGCGAGGGCAGAAATAATAATCTAAGGGAGGCGATAACACTTTACTCCAGAATAATACATATAATTTTTTCTACGACTCACTTTTAAAATCATTTCTATGATTTATTATTTTGGATTTCGTTCTAAATTTCGTTTATCAAGATCCAGTATGTTGGGCGTCGTTTCCAAGGTAGTGTTGCTATTGCAGTTTTGTTTTTTTAGAAACAATTTGTTTATTCTCACAATTTGTGTCACCGGTTTTCATCAATGGATTCTGGTAGTGATTCTGAAGGAAACGTTCCCCAAGATTTACTTGAAGAGGCTAAAGTTGTATCGTTGGATCTACGTCCACAAAAATCTAGAGAAAAATATGAAATGGAATATAATGTATTTAAACAATGGCGTGTGTCAAGAAATGTCAAAAAAATTACAGACTATGTAATTTTGGTGTATTTTTCGAGCAAGTCCAAAACATTAAAATCATCAACACTTTGGAGTAAATACTCTATGCTGAGAACAACGCTGGCGATTAAGGATAATGTAAATATCCAGTCTGAGAAGCTGACTGCTTTTTTGAAAAGACAAAGCCTTGGATATATAGCCAAAAAAGCGAATGTGTTTTGCAGGGAAGATATAAATAGATTTATTTCAGAAGCTCAAGACCTCGATTATTTATTAATGAAAGTCGGTTCAATTTTCAGTTTTTTAAAATTAAATTAATTTTTTTTATTTTGACAGGTTGTCTTAATTATGGGAGTATGTGGAGCCTGTCTTTCTCAAGAACGGGTCAATATAATGGTGAATGATATTCAAGATAAGGATGACCTTTTAGTAATCAAGATTCCAAATTCAAAAACTAGCATCCAGAGAATATTCACTATTACAAATAACTCAATTAATGGTGTGAATATAATTGAACTTTATAGGAAGTATTGTGCTTTACTGCCGAAACATATAGGGCATTCGGGATTTTTCTTAAATTATAGAAAGGGGAAATGTATAGTTCAAGTCGTAGGTAAAAACACTACGGCAAAAATTTCATACAAAATCGCAGAGTATCCGATGTTCGAGGTTACACCGGACATAGCTTCAAGCGTAGCTTAGCATCGTTATTGATAGAAGCCGGAGGAGATCTTTTAAGTCTAAAACGACACGGAGGATGGCGATCGACAGCGGTGGCCGAGGGCTATTTAGATGAATCTATCGCTAAGAAGTGTTGTGCTGCCAATCAAATTATGTGTGGAGAAACGTCGTCAGGAAATTCTCGAAATATAACAATTACATCGGCTGAGGGTGACTTCAACTTATATAAATCAAATAATTGTTTTTCACAACAGCAGGTTGTAAGTTCAAAAGTGCATTATCAAAATATTAAAAATGTTATTGAATCTGTATCATCTAAGATCATTTTTAGTAATCTTAATAATTGTACAATTAATGTTAATAAATAAATTCTGATTTTGTTATCAATTTTATTTGGAGAACATTTTATTTTGCTCCCTAGGGAGAAGAATTTATTTTTCTTCCTAAGAATTTATTTTTCTCCCTAGGGAGGACATTGTCTACTTTGGGCCCTAATTTCAGGGAGCAAAAGCGTACTTTCGAAACAAGGAGTAGAAAAACCATTTTGTAAACAATTGTTTGACATTTAATGTTAGCTTGTAATCTATCAGAACTTTTAAACGTAACTAATATTTTGTTTGTAATAAAAAGTGTGTTTTAAATGAGAGGTAATCGGAGCGCCATTTATCTGCGTGAACCTTGTGCTATTTATACCAACGGTAGGTCACCGTTGATATAAGATAATCAACCCTAACGCGATGTCATAGCTAGAGTCCCTATATTAATAGAGTACAGCAAATTCGCCATATTGGCTCCAAAGAAAAGGCGGGAAAATTAAAATATCAGGGTGACGTTTTCAATTACAATTTACTTTTTATGTTTTAAAACAATTAATATAACCATCAATACAGTATATTGAGTATTAAAAACGGTAAGGACATTTTACCGGTGGAAGACAATTGTTTGGAGGAGGAGCGAAGCGACGACTCCAATTATTGTGTTACGGTATTAATTCATCAGATCGACATTGCTCAAGAGCACTGTCAAAAATCGGGTACAAACTACAGGGTTCGCCGGCTTTCCCTAGAAAACACAGATCTAAATGTGTCGGAATAGATGTTGTTGCTCCGGTTACCCGCACTTAGCTCAATCGGAATGGGGTAGTTCGAAGACTTAAATGAAAAACCGACGGGGTACTTACCCTAAAGCTTGCTTAACAGAAAAAGAAATGCCTGAGCGCCACTTGGTTCTGATTAGGGGTGGCTAACGTGTCTAGAACCAAGAACAATACACGTAGCCTATGGAGAAGTCCTCCAGGTACGTTGCTGAATACCTCAGCCTGTTGTTTACTAAGCCTCCTCCGAGTAGCCGGGTGACCTTGTCGTTAACTCACTTACCTTCAAGGCCACCGTCACTAAAGTATAACAAAAGAACACTGAATGGCCCAAATCTCGAAGCTCGCTTAATCAAAAGAGCATACTTTCAGCTTTACATTGCAAATTACACTCGGCCTTTGCCACACTGGATTAATTAATGACCCAGAAGAGGTTCAGAACTCAACAAATAATCAAATTAACTTTAACGGGTTTATTATTTAAATAATTAAAGTTTACACAAATCTTCACATTGGAAATAATCACCCGGAAGTGAATTCAAGCTTAGAAAAAAAAGAAAAGGCACACCCTATAAATATAAAAGAGGATCCCAAGCAAAGTTACCTTATTGTCTAAATATGTTGTTACACACTGGACAAATCGAAATAGATAATAGGGGTAAAGCCCCTGGTTAACAACAAACAAATCAAATTATAGGCTTAAGCTTAAGTGAACGTGCGCAATATTTACGAACTCCCGAAAAACACACAACAAATATAGTCGCACCTTAATTAGGCGCAAGAACACAATTGGTGTAATACATAGTTCCTACCTGGTAGCTGTAAGCACGTCGTTAGTTTCTGCTATAAACTCGAATCGGGGAAGCTTGGCGAGACGTGCAAAAGGTGTAGCAAATTCTCCAGAAGAGGCAGCAGGACTCGAGGGAATTGAAGACAGTCGGCAGCAACCATCAATCGAAGAAGTGACAGAAAACAGTACGATGTCGCGCGGTGGCCCTTCCTTTAATTAAACCCGACGTTGACACAGATCTGCATTACGCAATAGTTTTTTCCCGACTTAACAGGGAAAAAAGTTAGTTGAGGCTTTTCAGATATCGTTTCTAATCGAATCGACAAAGAGTGCCAAAAGTCTCCCGGAGACCAGCTGTATGAAACGAAAATCGGCCATTCATTAAACAACGCCGAGTTAAATACGCTTCCACCACCCACCGCGCACTTTCAAAAATCCGCAAGGACACAATTAGCTGCTTCACAAGGTTCTAGCTTCACTCACTTAAGTTCAGAAAAATCAACACGCAGATTTAATAAAAGGCAACGAAACTTGCTACAGGGCACTCACAAAAAAATAGCGCAGCCCCCGGCCGAGGAGCCGGGGGCTAGCGTTCTTTTACAACGTTCTTAGTCGGAAGCTTGCTACTAATTAATTAATTTCAAATCGGCTTCGCGCGAGGAACACAATGGAAGAAAATTTCGAACTCCAAAACCATTATTTTCATATGCACAGTTAACTAAGGGTTTATCAAACTTTATTTTTATTTCTCAAAGCTCAGCCAAAATGCGTAGGTAGAAAGCGTGGTTAACGAAAGCTTTCAACGAGTGATGCAATTGCCGACTTAGCAAAATTTGGCTACAAAATTTCCTAGAAGTCCCGCTTGGGGTGATAAGGCCTAAAGAAAAGTTTCACACAATGAACGAAAACTACTGCGTATCGGATTAAAATTCAAGGGCTTAAATATCAAGTTACAGAGGCCCACAAAAGGCAATACACAAAACTTAAAGCGTTAGCCTGGGTTGTCAATAATGCCAAACAAAGAATGAATTCACGGACACAATTCGAAGAAATCTAAACTGGACGGGAATGCTTTTAATAAACTACGTGGTTCCAAAAGTGCTTACGAGGTTTCTAGGTCGCAAACGTCTGAATGCCTGTTAATACGAATTTTGAATGTAACTATACAGGGTCGTATCCAGGAAAATTCGGGCAGAATATTTTTAACTAATTTCGTTAATGACAACCTATAGTTGGACCGACAGCAAAAATGGCTGAACGAGGTCGAAATCACTTAACAATTGTCTGAGATCGATAATTCCTCAACGTTCGTGATGCTTATGACGTTTTTTACACAATAGAAATGTATTTTTCTTCAAACGTCAGTAAAATGTGATATTATACCACATAATACTATGTTGGTGGCACTGTAAGTCTATGCCAATTTCGAGGTTAGGAGGTTAGTTTTTCCGTCAGTTTTGACATAGATTGTCGCAAAACCTAATCTGCTAATCTCGAATTTTTACTTACCGTTCTAGAACAGTAAGCATAACTTACTGAATTGAAAACAAACGCGGTAACTGAGTAAAATCGTTTTATCGTGCAAAAATAATATTAGAAAGAGAGTTATACTACACAAGAGAAAAAGAAGCTGTAGTATAATACTGCTTAGTAGCTTAGTTTCTTTAACAATTACCATTTCAACCTACAAATTTTAATATAGTAGTAATTTTTTACGTTTGAAGTTCAGATCTGTGTTTACTGATTTTAAGTTGTATACAGCCAAGTACAATATATTTAAATAATGATATATATAATTAGTACCTGCCTAATTCTACGTTCAAGTATTTTTATGTGATAATTATTTGAAATTAGTGGGGTGCCTTTAAAATAAAAATCATTTAGGATAATAGATCGTAAGTAATGAATATAAGTAAATGACTATGTATATTAAACAGAAACACCAATTGTTTGTAACTCTTGAACATAACACTTTAATATACATTCATTTACAATTTTTCACGAGAACAAGCAATGCAACGCTTTTACTGCTGCCATGAAACTGTAAATTGCTAACCAATTTCTATTTTCAACGTTACTCAAATCTAGGACTTTTGGAGTTTGGTAACCTATAAAATAATTTTCATTGTAATATACCCTATAGCCTATACATACTTAGCTGTCATAGTCACTTAAATTTCTGGCAAGTGATTGTATAATAGAGCTTACAGAAGGATAAGATTCAGCTAAAAATAACAGTTATATATTAAATATATAAACCAACTGTTAAATCACATTTTTTCTTACGTATCCTCGCTTGTTTCGCAGGGCTGTAAAAATTTGTTGCTGTAAATGTGGGAATGGAATTCCATTTTAATAATTTCTAATTGTCAATTCTTTCAGATTCAAATTGATTTTCTTTAAAATCAGGCTGAAACAAAATGATGATACATATTGATGAAAGTCACTTGCTTGTCTGGAAAATGTAAAATTGAACTTACTTTACAAATACTTGTTTTAAGGGGCGATTTTTCTCTATAAATATTTAACCAGATTTGTCTCCTTTTTTGGATTCTTATTTCTTCGGAGCACGTTGAACAAACAAACACCGAAAGGCCGACCGCCGCGCCGGTAGAATTTAGCTTTGCCCCGCATGGGTATAAATTGTTTACATGCGTTTATAACTTAAAAATAAGGGTGTTCTGTGGAAACGGGGTTACCAGTCGTGGACTGAGCCCTTAGTCGTTGATACGGCTCAAATAATTTTAAAACAAAAAACAAAAACATCAAAACCCCGCTCGTCAATTTGTTACAGAACAGACCGGTACATAAAACAACATAAAACATAACAATGATTTACTCCAGCTAGCTTTCAGTCGAGACAAGAGCGATTTGAGGCACCTTAAAAGGGTTTGCTTGCTACTTCGAAATAAGGGTACGTCAAGCATTAATTAGGGTAAGGGGGCCACAGGGTTCAAACCAAACTCCAGGTTTTCCCCTTTAACCTTGAAGAAACATCAACGGAGTCGCAGGAAAAATCATGAGGTAGACCTCGGTCACTTACCTTTGCTTTCAGCTAATAATTTCAGTATCAAAACACATTCTGCGCGTCTGTCTTACAACAGAATACAACAAAACCATCCAATAATAGTTAAATTCTATAATGAGCACCCCAAGTTACACGAAATTATGGTGCAGTAATCTTAAAACTAATTTCAACTAATTATTTGCCTGTGTGACGTTATGAGAATACAAACTACCGAGAGATTAGCTTCAACTACTCAAACGGCAGTCACAAGGCTTTAAAATTTCTTGAAGGGGTTGCTACATTGTAAATACAGAAATACACAAATTTAGAGAGTAACATTTCAAACATAAACTGAAATCTAAGCATGTAAATACTTCAAAAAGAATGCTAAATGGGCGACACGAAACACAAACTTGCAAAAATTGCTCAAATAAATTTTAATATAATGGAAATGCAGAATTCGTTACGATAACTCACGCCATGGAGGAAAAAGGCAGTGTTCAGCCGTTTGGTCACCAGATGACATTGGTACACGTAGAACAATCGAGAAGAAGGCATCATGGACAGGTCAGCGAGAGATGCTTACAAATGACGAGAAGATGCACCTGGGCGGAGATGCGACAAGAAGCAGGCTGGAGATGGCGGTGTGGAATGTAGTCAATGTAGACTTCGAAGACGTGTGGTATTCAGATAATAATAATAATAATAATAATAATAATAATAATAATAGTCTTTATTTCTTTTCGTACAAAAAAAAAGAAATCTCAAGGCGAGGTTCAGCAAAGCTGTTCTTACATCTAACCTTGATTACAATATTGATTATACAGGCCAAAAAAAATATATGTAAATTATAAAACTCAGTGATGTTGGGTGATAATGAAGTTCAAAGTAATTTTACAAAGACTAAAAATTAGACAGTGAATACAGAGACCAGAGTTGCTTCTTATAACTGTGAGGTTAGCAGTGATTTCTTATAATGTTTTTAAAATGTTATAAGACTCATAGATCTATAGTCCGGTTTTAATTTATTAAGAACAGCAGTAATTTGGTATGTGAATGACGATATACATTTTTCCGATTTATGTTTGGGAATGGTCAATAAGCTTTTTCGACGAATATTAATATTGTGGACATCAGACCTAAAACTAATTTTGTTATACAGATATTTTGGGCATCTATTTGTTACTATCTTTTAAAACATGCAAGCAGAATTGTGCAAACGTCTGTTATGTGTATTTAACCAGCCTGTTTCCTTTAGTTTATGCGGCACCCCGTTGTACTGTCTCACACCATCGATGTAAAGAAGGCATAACCTCTGAACCTGTTGTAGTCTATTTTTGTCTATTACGTTTCAACAAGGTCCATATATTACATTGCCATAAATAAGATGAGAAAGTACAAGAGCCTCGCACAATAAGGTTTTGATTTTTATTGATAAATTGTACCTATACGGATATAAAATTTTTAAGTTACTGTAACACTTTTTAAAATTTGAACTACCTGTTGCGTAAATTGCAAATCATTATCTATTGTTAAACCTAAGTTTTTTACCACGTCAACAAGAGCAACCGGTTGGTTATTAACATTGATATTGATATTTTCTAAAACAGAATTTCTAAGTTTTCTTGGTCCAAATAGTATGGCAGAGGTTTTTCGAGAAATTAGTGAAGGATTTTCAGAATGTTCGACAATGTTTTTGATATCTTTGTTAACACGTGAACATGAACAAACTAAATGCTACATCAGTAGCATTAAATGATAGATATATTTGAGTATCATCTGCGTACTGATGAGAATTACAAAATTCTAAGGTTTTGAGAAAGTTTGACGTGTAAATGGTATACAGTAGTGGTCCTAATATCGAGTCCTGTGACACGCCTGACTCCAACGTTAACGCACTTGAGGTGGTATTAGCTATTTTAACAATTTGCTTCCTATTCGTTAAATAGTTTTTAAATATAATTGGAACATCATCAAACCCAATATATTTCAGTATTGCAAGAAGTATCTCGTGATTCAAGGTATCAAACGCTTTACTAAAATCCAATAAGACAAGAATTGTTAATCTGTTTTTGTCAGTTTCTCTAAAAATATCGTCGCTAATATTGAGAAGAGCAGAACTACAGCTGTATGCTGGCCTAAAGCCTGACTGTGTATCAGGAAGTATATTGTGTTGATTAACATAATTTCTGATCTAACTGATTGGCCGAAGGTGTTTGAGTTCCTGAGGATTATTAATTTTTGGCAAGGGTGTTACTACTGCTAATTTCCAGTCCTCCGGAAAAGTTCCTTCTGTTAGACAGCAATTTACTATATGGCGTATGCACGGTAAAATGCGAGGTACACAGCGCTTTATCATACCAGTATTAAGACTATCAATTCCAGCAGCATTTGTTTTAATTATGGTAATAATTTGTAGAATGGTTTCCTCAGTAATTTCCTTAAAGTTAAAGGTAGTATGTGGATCACATTATTATTGTAAAAATTTGTAGTGCCGCTAATATCCTTAGTCGCCCTTGGAATAGAATTAATAAAAAAATCGTTAATCTTGTTGGGATCCCTTAATGATAATGGTATTTCAGTTTTTGATTTAGTATGTACATTATATTTACCTAGTTTTTTCCACAATGTTTTACTATTAGCGGTTTCCAGTTCGCGTTCAAAAAATGCTTTTTTCTACAGTCGTCAAAAAAACTTGACATCTATGCATCGCTATAGATACTACGCGAAGTTTAACTTTTTTTAACACGTGAAAACATAATATTTCTTCACGGCTAGCAGTGAAAAAACGGTTTTGGAACACCATTTCCTTAGTTACAACACATACAAAACGTTACGTACATAATAATATTACTCTACTTATTTGCTATATACGTATGATTTTGTTGCAGAGAATCTTTTATTCTTTTTTTGACGGCTGTAGAAGAAACGTTGTTTGTATTTCGTGGCAAAATTCGTGTTTTTATGGCGCGTTTGAATGACTTTTCTGCCCCGACCTAACGGTCTCGGCGAAAATTGACATTCTCACGCGCCATAAAAAAACACTCATTTCGCGCACTTAATACAAAAATTACTATTTTTCATTCCTTACTGCTTGCCTTGTATAATTACGTACTTCTTCATAGTAGTTCAAATGAGATTCTTTTTGACTTTTTAAAAAATGTTTCAAAGCTCTATCCCTAAGGTTCATCATCAACTTAATACTTTGAGTCAGCCAGGGTTCACATGGCTTAGTAAATCTAGAAACTATATATGGCGCGTGTTTATTAAAGAGTTGATTTATCATCGATGTTAGATAATTAACTTTTTCGTTAATATCGCCCATATCAAGCATTTCAAAGGAAGACCGTAATTGAGTTGTTCCTGTATCAGTTAGATCAAGAAAATTTATATTAAAGTCTCTAGTACAGAACAATTCATCGCAATCTCCTACTAAGAAGGATAAAGTATTATCAAATTCGCTTAAAAAAGTGTTGCAACTCACAGAGTGTGGCCTGTATACAACTCCAAAGATATATTGCTTTTTATTAATTTTAAGTCTGATCCACAACTGTTCTATCAAATCGGAAGTAGGTATAACGTGAACTTCGATAGAATTCAAGATATAAAAAGCTAACCCTTCTCCACCTTTGTGTACTCTATCTTTACGTAGTATTTTATACCCTCGAATCTGAATATCATTATCTGTTGCATCATCTTTCAACCAAGTTTCGCTAATTCCTAGTATATCATATTTATTAATCGCAACCTGATCTCTCACATCATCAATACTTTGTACTAAAGAACGAATATTTACATGTGCAAAATTAAACTTGTATAACTTCATTCCACTAAAATTAAATTAAAGCAGAATATATAAAAATAAAAATAAACGCCTGATTACTGTAGTTGTTTAAAAACCACCAACCAAACTCTAATTCTTAATAGCGTGCTTCTGCACATGGCTTACAAATAGACAAAGAATAATAACAAAAGAGTTCGACCGTGGACGTGATTGTGAACGGATCGTATAGCGGTGGGCCGCGATAATCGCGGGGTTATCGCCCAGTTTGCAAATGCACGGAATTATATTTTCGTAGTTTACTCTAAACAGAAAACATTAACAATTTCATAACCGTAACTTATTCCTAAACTGGAATACCAATATCCTTTGCTTATTTAACCACTAACCCGTACAGCTCCATTCCAAACAACAGACCAAAATGTACGCTAATAAAACCAAAACCTCCCAAATCCAATTTCCTTCCAAAAATCAAGCAATAGTTATTACAGCAATTAACAACACCCCCCAACAAGATTATGTAACTGCAATTGGAGACATTGTCAAACCACAAAATATAAGGTATGTGTCTAGAATGTCGAATAATAGAATATGCATTTTCTTAGCAAGCAAGGAACATGTGGAAAATTTGTTATCTACACACAGTACAATTGAGGTAAATGGAAACGAAACGGCAATACGCAGGCTAATATCACCATCAAAACGCATTATAATTTCAAATGCGTGCCCGTCAATTCCTCATCAAGTTATAGAATCGGCGTTAAAGGTACATGGACTGAAACTTGTATCTCAAATAAGCTTTCTACGAGCAGGTCTTGTAAATCCAGAATATGCACATGTGCTAAGTTTCCGAAGACAAGTATACGTTGCTGACGAAGAATCCGTAAATATACCTACCACACTGCTCATCAACCATGAAAATACAGACTACAGGATTTTTATTACTACAGATGGACTTGTCTGCCACATATGCAAACAGAATGGCCATCTAGCAGCTGCGTGCCCTCATAGTGCAACAATACGCAACCAGCTCATCGGCTCAGATAATGCACTGTCTGTTAACGAAGTGCATCAACGCCAACCTGAACCTAGCAATGAGAAGAATACCACAGCAGAAAAAATCATTTCTTCCCAATCTTCAGTTGTAACCACCACACCTGAAGATCCTCAAGACAAAATAGCTCAACCTAAAGTAGATAGTCCTTCCCAAGGTTCATCCACCGCCATTGCGCTATTTAAAACCCCCAACTCAGTCAACGTCACCAGAAAATTAAAGCGAAAAAAAACTGAATCTGAAGAAAGCTCGGAACTGTCTGATACAAACACTGAAGACGCAAAAACACTAAAAATAAAAGACATAATTGATAGCTCTCCAGAAAAATTTGCTCTATCATATGAACAATTTATTAGTTTCACTGAAAATGCTCTTGGATCACCATCCCCTATGAATATTGCTAAAGACTATACCACTGACATTAAAGATCTTATTAAAATGATCAAACTACTATATCCTTCTGCCGACAAGCACTTAAAGAACAGACTTACAAGAATTAAAAAGAAACTTTTAGCGGAATGGATTGAAACAACCGGCGATGACAATTACTTAGAAGACTTTGAATCCAATGAATCTTCTGCGATGGAATACTAACAGCTCTCTACAACAAAAAAATGTACAGTTAATGAGTATAAAGTTATCTCCCTTTATTACATGTGCACAAGAAATAAACAAACTACGTATATCGTATCAAAATTCCGATACCAATATAACCCATTGGTTGACTTAATGTTCAATATTGTTCAGTGGAATGTCAACGCGTTTTATGCCCGAATAGAAAATATCAAATTACTGCTAGCTAACTATAACCCTGACATTATGAGTCTACAAGAGACAAATTTTAAAGGAACTCATACTGCAAAATTAAAAGGATATCGTGCGCACGCTAAAAATCGAATACATTCTAACGTAGCTAGTGGTGGAGTTGCCATATATATAAAAGACTCGTATGCTAGCGAGGAGGTCATTTTAAACACTAATCTCGAAGCTATTGCTATAACAATCCGGTTTCCTAAGAAGATCACTGTGTGTAGTATGTACATACCTAACAGTCAAGACCTCAATACAAATGAAATTGAAAATCTCATTCAACAACTTCCAACGCCCTTTCTTATTTTAGGCGACTTTAACAGTCATAACACGTTATGGGGATCACGAAGTACTGATATAAGAGGTAGACGCATGGAAAAAATATTAGATAATCCTAATATTACTCTATTAAACACTGGCGCAGCAACACACTTTGTATCATCCAATGGAACCTACAGCACTATAGATTTATCTATTAGTTCAGCACAGCTAGCACCTACCCTTGCATGGGAAACATCTTCTTATCTTTACGATAGCGACCACTTCCCAATACAAATCCAACTTAATGACTCCAACAAACAGAGAATACAGTTCTCTCCCCGGTGGAAGTTACAACAAGCAAACTGGAATCAGTATGCACATTTGGTCGATGCCAGTATCGATTCTTTGGACATGGAAGATGATTTGGATAGCATCGTCCAAAAGTTTACCCAAATTATTATTGATGCAGCCGAAGGAAGCATTTGCAAAACAAAACCAACGCCAAATCGTATACCTGTACCCTGGTGGAATGCAAACTGCGAAAATGCCATTAAGGAATCGAAAAGAGCTTTCAATAGATACAAAAAACATTCTACTTTAGATAACCTCATTGCATTCAAAAGACTAAGAGCGAAAGCCAGGCGAATTGTAAAAGAAAGGAAAAAGTTGTCATGGAAGGAGTACGTTAAATCAATAAATCGCAATACCAGTGCATCTGAAATATGGAACAAGATTAGGAAATTCAAGGGAACTCCCACACTTTCTACAATTAATGTTATTAATTATAATGGCAATGAAGTTACATCATCTGGAAGTATCTCTGAAGTTTTGGCAATCAACTTTTCAAACATATCTAGTAATGCAAACTATGACGCTGCATTTGTAGAATACAAAAATATTGCAGAAAAACAACAAATATGCATCACATATGCAGATGAAGATCCTTTAAACTCAAAAATAAGAAAGAATATCCGAATTAGACTCCACACTGAAAGCATGTCGTAGTAATTCTGCACCTGGGCCTGATAATGTACCGTTCATATTTTTGCAGAAACTGTCCGATAAAGCCAAAAGAAAATTGCTTAACATCTAGAATTTTATATGGACCACCAACAAATTTCCAAAGGCATGGCAGGAAGCTACCGTGATAGCGATTTATAAACCAGGAAAGGATAAAACCAACCCACTAAGCTATAGGCCAATTTCACTTACATGTACCATGTGTAAAGTAATGGAGAAAATTATAAATCGCAGAATGTGCTGGTTTCTGGAAAAAAACAATTTTCTCACAAAACACCAAAGTGGCTTCCGACAAGGCCACTCAACGTATGATCACTTAGTTAGTTTAAACAGTGAGATCCACGAAGCGTTTGCAAACAAACAACACCTAATTGCTATATGTTTCGACTTAGAAAAAGCATTCGATATGACATGGAGATACTACATCATCAAAACCTTACATGATTATGGACTAAATGGTAACATATTAGCCTTTTGCCGTAATTTCCTTCAGGAACGACGATTCAAAGTTAGATATAATGGTTTCTACTCCAGCTCCATGAAACAACAAAATGGTGTTCCACAAGGGTCCATTCTCAGTGTCACGCTTTTCCTTATAGCTATAAATGATGTAACATCTAGAATACAAGCACCAGTGAAGATTAGTTTATTTGCAGATGATCTAACCGTATACTGCAAAGGAAAAAATGTTGATTCAGTTCAAGGACATCTCCAGAGAACTGTAGAACATTTAATGAAATGGACAAAACAAACCGGATTTAAATTCTCCTTATCGAAAACGAAAGCGATACATTTCACCAGGCAGAACCTTGCAAATCAAAATCCTAGACTAACTTTACAAAACCACAATATAAAATATGAAGACCGTGTAAAAATATTAGGAATGATATTCGACAAAAAACTTACATGGGCTTCACATCTAGAAGCAGTTAAAAATAATTGCAAGGAAAAACTAAATGTTCTAAAAGTTTTAGCAAACCACGAATGGGGAGCTGATACAAAATGTTTACTACAAATATATAGAGCAGTAATTCGCTCTAGAATAGACTATGGTTCAATAGTGTACATATCAGCAAAGCTTGTTCATCTTAAACCGCTGAATGTAATCCAGAATAATGCTATAAGGATAGCTACTGGAGCATTTGTAACTAGTTCTACAGCAAAACTGCTGTGCAACGTCAATGAACCACCACTATCAGCCAGAAGAGAACTACTTTCACTAACCTATGCAACATCTATAGCATCTAACCCAAATAATACCGCATACCAACACGTATTCTCAAACCGTTTCCATTCGATTTATAATATTAATCCTGGATTGGCACAACCCTTTCATCGCAGACTGTCTCTCTTGCTACAAAAGTTAAACCTAGAGTTCCCACCAATAATCCCTAAATCTTTCTCCGAAATTCCTCCCTGGGCAATTTGTACACCTAACATAAGGTTTGACCTTGAAATCTTTAATAAAAAGTGCACTAATCATGATGTTATACGAACAAATCTGCGTGAAATGTTGTGCACAAACTTTCCACGATCGGACTATACGTACGTATTCACTGATGCTTCAAAAACAGAAGATGGGGTGGGAGCTGCATTCGTTACCCATGAGAACTGCTACAAGTTCCGTATGCCAACTAATGCTAGTGTATTTACTGGTGAAGTGGTTGCAGTACTAAAAGCGCTGGAGTGGATCCAAGAACAATGTGGAAAAAAACTTTCTATTACTCTCAGATTCCAAAAGTGCCTTAGAAGCAATTAAAAATGTGTATACCACAGAACCTTTAATACAACAGATACTACAGCTGTATACCACCATTCAGCACTCTACTAAGAACTTAACATTCCTCTGGATCCCTTCACATATTGGAATACTTGGCAATGAAAAGGCCGATCGAGAAGCCAAAGAAGCCATAACATCTCTAGATATAACCTGTAGTGATAGCCTTACAGTATCCGATGCTAAAAAACATTTCAGAAGATGTGCGTATAGAAACATACATGAGGAGTGGAAGAGAGAACGCTGCATAACACCGATTGGATGGCCCAACAAGATGCCATGGGAATACACGACTAGTAGAAGGCAGCAGATTATTTTAACTAGAATTACAATTGGACATACCCGCCTTACACATTCTCACTTACTCCAAAATACCGATCAACTTAAATGTGACACCTGTAATGTTCCTTTGAGTATATTGCATATTCTTACAGAATGCAAAAATTATGAAGAAGAAAGGAAAACGAACGGGATTCCACCAAATATAGATGAAGCTCTACATAATCCACAACAAATATTGACATTTTTTAGTACAATTAAATTACTACACTTATTATAACTTATGTAGCAATAACTGTAATCGTGCTAATAACCTTAGCAGTTGAAGCACGTTAATTAAAATTTAAAAAAAAAAAAAAAGTCTTATTCAAAGTAACTTCCTTTGTTTCTTAACCGAATACCATTATAGTAGATAATAAAAAGCTTTGCACGTACTTAAATATAAGCGAAGGTAATACCAATTGTTGACTGTTATTACATAATTCCAATTCAGATCGGTTTGAGCTAAGCAATTTTAGATTTTTGTAAAAAACTATTTTTTTAGAATTATAACACTTCCCATTTGTCCAACATCCTACTGATACCACATCTTTCTAGTTCAAAATAATTCTAAAATGGTGGTTTCTAGTGTTTCTCTGATAACTAATACATTAAGTACTATAATATTTATTTTATTATATAAAGAATGGAAAAGCATGTCCGTATATGTAAGTCTTCCTGCTACTTTAAATACAGGGCGGGCCACGAAACGTGTAGCCCCTGACGAATTTTGACTGCAACCCAAATGACAAATGTCATTACATTCTAGATGGCTATATTTCTTATAAAGCAAAAACAGATCAGCGTAGGTAATGTCACACAAATTAAAAATTGTCATTTTGACAAGTTAGGGCCGGTTGCAAAAAGCAATGTTATGTCTGGTGTTAGCTAACATCGCGTCAAAGTGAACAAAATCGCATCAAATTTTGTTTACTAATGTATTAGTTACCATAAGCATTTGAGATTTGATTCGTTTTTGTTCACTTTGACGTCGCGTTAACTAACACCAGACTTAACATTGCTTTCTGCAACCGGACCCTAGTGTTTTTGAAATTAGTTATCGCAAAGGTAAGATCACGCTTACAAATTAAGAAAAAACATATATGATAAGTTCTTACATATATTGCAGACCAATCCATTTTGATTATTTTTAATCACGTGAGTCAGTTTGACAAATCAGATCACACTTGAAGTGAAAACGACCTGAGGGTGATTTTCAATCACCATGGAAGCTACCTAATTAAAATATGACAAGTTGGTGGCACTGTAAGTCTATGTCAAATTAGAGGTTATCAGGTTAGGTTTGCGTCAGTCTGTGTCAAAACTGACGCAAACCCTAACCTGATAACCTCTAATTTGGCATAGACTTACAGTGCCACCAACATAATATTATAATGAAGTGTCAAATTAATGGCTTCTCGCTTAGGTAAAAATTATTAATTTATTTAAGAACTTATCTTCCCGAATTCACCGCGGCCAGTGATAAATCCTTATAATTTTCATAAATAATATCCCTCAAGTGCGTTACCTTTAAGAAATAACCCGAGGCGAAGCCGAGGGTTATTTCTAGGCAAAGCACTTTCGGGTTGTTACTTGTCAAAATGACTGCGGGTGATTATCACTGCTCTTGGTTAATTACAGCTGATAAAAATATTTCTCGTACTTTATACATTCAGCGTTATCCTAATCGCATAGCACCGTCTGGAAATATGTTTAAACGTCTGGAATTTTAGTTGAACGAATATGGGAGTATCAGCAAACCTACTAAGCCAAGAGCTAGACCTGTTACTAACGAAGTTAATGAAATTGCAGTCTTACAAAAGTTTGGCGAAAATTCTCATGTTAGTTAGTGAACTTCTATAAGAAGAATTATGTAAGCAAATTTATTTCATCCCTATCATCTGGCTTCGGTTCAAGCTCTACATGACCATGATGTTCTACAAAGGATACAGTTTTGCGAGTTCTTTCAAAACCAAATTAACGTGCGACCCAAATTTTTAGATTATGTTATGTTCAGTGACGAAGCAAAATTTTCACTGGGGAGTAAATAGACACAATAGTCATTACTACACCGAAGAAAATCCTCACGCGAGCATTACCACGTAGATGTAAGGAATTACTTGAATGCCGTTTATGGAGAAAATTGGATTAGAAGAGGAGCCGTACATTTTGGCGTCCAAAGGTCCGATCTCACTCCATTAGGTTTTTTTCTATAGAGTACTGTTAAGGAAAATTCTACCACACGCAATTTGAAAGCGAAGGTGTAATAAGAAACCAAATAGTAGTCACGTGTGCATACATTACTCCAGCTATTTTGACTCGTGTTAGAAGATCTATTCTCAAACAATAAGAACATGTTTACAAACTAATGGAGATAATTTCGAACATTTGTTATAGCAGTTAGGGAATTTTTCATTGATTATTTTTTTCTACAGCCGTGATTTTAAACTGTTTCCAAGGGTCATATGCGGCGTGCTTTATGTTGTCTATAAAACACGCCATTCCATTTAAAACACGGAGTACTTTAAGAGTTTATAAAACCTTATTTGTGAAGATAAAAAGTACAGTTATTATATCGGACCGATTTGTATGCGGAGCCCCGAGTGCCCGATTGGAGAGGGGCGGAGCCCGATGGCCCCCTTGGAGAGGGGCGGAGCCCCGAGGGCACCTTTGGAGAGGGGTGGAGCCCCAAGAGCCCCCTTGGAGAGGGGCCGGGTCCTGAGGGCCCCCTTGTAGAGGGGCCGAGCCTCGAGGGCCCTCTTGGAGAGGGGCGGAGCCCCATGGTCCTCTTGGAGAGGGGCGGAGCCCCGAGGGCACCCTTGGAGAGGGTGGAGCTCCAAGAGCCCCCTTGGAGAGGGGCCGAGCCCTGAGGGCCCCCTTGGAGAGGAGCCGAGCCCCGAGGGCTCCCTTGGAGAGGAGCGGAGTCCCCAGGGCGCCCTTGGAGAGGGGTGGAGCCCCGAGGGCCTCGCTCGAATTTTAACATGATCGACCTCGATTTTTAAACCCTCTGTAAAACACTAGTTGCCTTAATAGCTATTTACGTTTAGTTAAGTTTGTTTCTTTTGCATGTATTAAAATAAAAATATGTCGTTATGGAATTAATTCTGTGACAGTTGTTATGCTTCAGCATTTGTGATATTGCTACAATCAAATTTTCATCATAATAAAAGAGACAGTCCAGGTTGCAATGACATCTGCATTTGGGTTGCATTCAAAATTCGTCAGGGGCTACACGTTTCGTGGCCCGCCCTGTATATTAAATATTTTACAGTTCGAACTCACCTACATTTATGAACAGCATGTTTTAATTTGATTTGCCTTTTGAATAGTTCACGTGGTCACTGCTTATTTATATGCTGTATTAACAAATCCATTTTTCATCTTTACGTTTTTCTATTGCACAAGTAAGTATTTATAAAGGCTCCATATTTCTAGCATGCAGCGCTCCTTATTCAAAGTTATACTTTGGACGTCCTCCCCTTTTATCGAGTGCAGCGCACTGCTCTACCTTTTCACTGGCGGTCCCACAAAGGAAGATTGACATCTAGAAGAGCCTGCACATTGTTGCAGTCCGGAACAACTCACCTGAAAAGAAAATTATATTCAGTAAATTGAGACACGTGCTTGGGTTACAATATGGTCGGTTTGGAAGACACAGTTGTTATGTATTACGTGCTGACGACAGCGCCATTGCTACATTCCATGTTTTCAATCCTATTTTACGTAAAGAACATTTGAAAAAGATTACATTTGATTACAACGGAAAGATTAAGAACGGTTTTCAAAACGCAAATAATATAAAATTTGGAAATAACTTCGACAAATACCTAGATATTTACTCGAATATCTTCGAAAGAGAATTTGAGTTGACGTGTGTTTAATCATAACGGGATTTTGGGAGGAAATCAAACCATACAATTTAAATTACTTGTTTTAGATGAACACATTAATATTTTGTTGTTATCAAAGAATTTTTATTTTTTTAATATTGGTAGCTTTTTGACATTTTAATTTTTCGGGGTAGTCAAAAATACAGGAGACTAGTATTAGTATACTGCCTTGAATTTGACGAAAAGGGATATAGATATGTCTAAATGCCATTCTGATTGCTTCGCAGACTCCTAGGCAACCACAATGTTAAATATATTAATCGAGCTCGATTACGATAGCCAAGGCTGCGGAAAAATTCCACCCACCGTGGGATTCGAACCGAAGACATGCTTGATGCAAGCCTAACGCTCTACCAACTGCTCTACACGGCTTTTTCCTTATATTATATAAGATATTATAATAACAATTATGATAAACATGTACAAGATCACTGTTTAAATTGATTACTGAACTGAGTTGAATAAAATAGCCATTTAGAAATCACGATGTTGTAATAACTTACCGATTTTTTAATAATAAAAAATATAGATTAAATATCTATGCAATAGATAATAACTTGCTACAGAAGGATTTTAGTTTTTTTTTCTATAAGTACAATATTTAAGGTCACTTAACTAGTGTATCAACCTTGAAATCATGATTACCTCGCGTAAATAATAAAGAAATAGTTGGTGAATCCAAAATTTATTGAAATCTGTAGTAGTAGAAGGTTCAGATTAATCAATTCAAATAACCGTAGTAAACCTGTTCCCTGGAGCATTTTTCGAAAAGTTTCGTGACCAACTGAATCATCTACATACGTACCATAGCAATCTTGAAATTATGAAGTTCTGCTATCTCCTACGCGATCATAGAATATACGTTAACTAATCTAAACGGCAACGAGTAAATGAGACATTAGAGGACTATGAGAATGGGACAACGATCTTCTGAGGTAATATAAATATGGAGCAGATACAATATGGAGACAAATTTAGAAGGTTTCATTTACAGAATGTATGTTGACCATAAAAAGGTATTCCTAAGGAATAAGTTTTTCAAGAATATATCTAATTGGTAATAAGGGCAATAGCAAAATCGGTGACAATGAAAAGGTATTAATTAATTAATCACATGTCACAAACTATATAAGAAAATAATGGGATCATGCAGGACTATATCAGAAGTGCCCCTCTATTAAGATTAAAATGGCGATGAAAGACAAGTCATATATAGACTCTATGCTGACAGTGAGAGTGGCCATTAAAACATATGTGCACACAACTTCTTTTTTCTTCTTCTATTGTACGAGTTCGCCTGTTCTTTCAATCTTTTTGGAGGTCTGCCCCGATCTCGTTTGCTTTCTGGTGCGGTAAATATAACTCGAGAAACACTATAACGTTTATGGCTACACTAAGTATATAGAGTATGACTAAGGAACATTATTGAAAACAAAAGGTATTCGCAACATTATTTCATTATTTAGTTGAAAGCTGTAAATATAAAAACCTCAATTTTACCAATAACGCGCAAAACATCCCTTGTAACGGTACCAGCCCTCTGCTAATTAGGGCTAATGAATTTAATGAATTTCCTTCAGGTAGCTTGTCAGTCGGAGAATAATTTAGTCCAGCCAGATATACACTCGAATATTAGCAAGCAAACACTAGGATAATGTTAAACAGTTTAATTATAAGTTTCAGTATTTACAAACATAGGTTTTGTTCTTAAGAAATCAAATAAAAGTATTCTACAATGCGTTTAATTAATTAGGATGGGCATCCAGTCGCCTGTTCTTTACGTCTCGGCAACCCGTTCTGCATCTATGTATCGAAGGTCAGACGGGCCGCCCTCTGCAGAAATCGACGGGACGCCACTGACCGCGAAGTCGAATTGCCCAAAGTATTTTGCAGTGGTACCAACTTCTAGACTCGGATGTCACTTTCGGTGTTGGAACCTCGTGTAACTGCAAAGATAGGTTAATTTCGAATATTTTATGTTTTCGCCTTACGACTCCGTGTCAGCGGTGTAATCCTCGTGGATACGGTGGAGTGTTTGTATGTGTTGCGGCAGGAAGGGGCAGTTGACGGCGCCAATCCAGCTGGAGCTCCTCTTCGTGGTGGCGATCCACGGCCACGATGTTGTCGCCGATCCTCCAGGTTACGATAGGGGCTGTTCAGTACGCTGAGTACAATTCTGCAGTCAAACAGAAATTAAGTTCACTCTTACAGTGGCCTTCTGGGCCAAGCAAATCGTGTGTTGGACGCTGGATTTATTTTTGCATTGCCAAATTGACATATGAAACGGCCTGATTTGTTAAACCCTCGTTTCGAATACGTCGTCCAGGAAATTTTGGTATAATTAATTATTAGCGTCCTCCAGGAAATATTTCAATAATTATTAGTTCGGGATATTTACAAGTGTTAAATTTAAACAGCGAAACGGTTTCAATAATTATTAGTTCGGGATATTTACAAGTGTTAAATTTAAACAGCGAAACGGTTTCCCATTTGTGGGCGTCGTTTCTTAAAGCTGTTTATTTAGGGAACGGGTTCAATTAAAGCTTTAGCTCGGAACACGGTCCCCAAGAATGGAGGCTTCGGGTTCAATCGTAGCTACGGGAAAATACTAATGACAGGACAGGTAAAATTCTCTAAACGGTCGGATAAGATCAGGATTGGGGAGGATTTGGGGCTGGAAGGATACTGGAATGTATGCGGATGAATGTATGAATGAAGTCTGCCCTGAAATGCCCCGGGAAACGGCTTTTATAGCTCTTCTTCGGGCTTCGTGCATCAAGCAACCACCTCGGCCATTCTAAGTGGGGGATACCTGGAGCAGGGATCTCTTGATGACGTAGCCGGCCGCGCGTGCGAAAAATTCAAATTTGTAACGTAGAAATCGCTAGGCTGGAACGCGCGAATTGATTTCAATTCAGAAAAACGCGTTTCTACTGGGCGAATCGTTACACCCTTAGTACGATTATGTTGGCAGACGATCAGGATATAATGGCAAAATTGGAAAATGAAATAAAAAGAACCATACACAATTTAAATCCCAAAAAATCAAAATAATGAATAGAAGGTTTAGTTCTCCAAGGCAAAGATATCGTAGCGGAGCAATAAATCAAAGAGATCGTTAACGATAGTTACCATAAAATAAACAATGCGTGTTATAAATATTCTCGACGTGCAAGCAGTTAGCTTAGGTGCCATTTGAACACTTTCTAGTAAAAGGGTACACGCAGTTAAAAACGCCTAATGTCAAAAAGTGATTTGGGCAGCGGAATTCAAATAAAAGAAACTCTCCAACGTCTTCGAGTGTCCCTCAAACAAAAGTTTCCTAAATCAGAAACGAAAGTGGATGAACAATACGGCTATAAAACTGCAGCTGTTAAAATCGAGAGTGAATTTCGAGTGGGTCATAAACATCGAACCCTTTTGGCAAGTGAAAGTGAGCCGGCCCTTCGTCTTGTAAATACAATACCATTGTTACGACTAGAATAGGAAATACTTTTGTAAATTGTACAACCAGTATATATACGGAAGCGATGGAGCTTAAAGACCATTGCGTACTAGGTCTTAGAGCTGAACTACCACCTTTGGTTGTTCAGCACACGACGAGTCAGATTCTCAACGTGTTATAACATCTCAATACTTACTGAAGCATTCACTTTGAGTGTTTCAGGAGCTAATATCAGATTCACAAACGCTCATATGTATTCCGATTAATTCGACCTGTTCGCTCCGCACTTGTAATAGTATAGTAGCTAATCCGCACATTTAAGTCTGTAATCTGTTGCGTTTAATAAAGAATATTAGGAGTGATATAGTTATTCGTATGTGTAATTTCTAACTAACACCATAACATAATCAGACTAAATTGGTGACCCCAGACAAGAAACACAACGGGCACCAACTAAAATATTATAAGATGCGAAACATGTTAAGATGTATCTTTAGATTACGGTAAGAATATCACACAAAACTAACAATGATTAAATAAATGTACAGAACGCTTACAGGATCGGCAGCAAGACGAAGTAGAAACAATTCTCAATTAAAGTTTTACAAGAATTCCACATTATTATTTAACAGCGAGACATGGGACGCGAACATCAGAGACCGCAATAGAATAACAGCGGTCGAAATTAAATTTGTACAAGGATAGAGAACATACGGAATGAAAAGGTAAATAAAGAAATGTGATTTTTCGATAACGAATGAAATTAAAGGATATAACAGAATAATGGGAAGAATATCTAGAAACAAGCAACAAAGAACAACAACCCTTACATTGCATACGTTTATTGTGTTTGTTTTGCAAATCTCAGTCGTCCCAAAATTAGAGTAAACCGTATCTGTTAAGCTACTTTTGTGTTTCGCTTAGTGAAAGTTAATTTGCCAATAGTATAACATAAGCACGCCCTTCAAGCACTTCCGTCTCGCAAGCGTTTACTGTCAAGACGATATTAAAGAAATGTAAGTGAGAGTTGACCTTCACTAGCTAAAGCATTTACTATTTTATCTAACAAGCATTTATTACGCAAGCAAAGCCCTACGTAAGTATTATTTTACACCAAACCCTCTACCTGATCGTGGACAAGGCAAATCCAAACATCATAGGGTTGAATGTTTCACGGTGGCGCTTTGGCATTTTACTATTTAGATTATCCTGAATCAGAACCGAAACTCACGAGTATCGTAGACCACCCCTTTCCGCTAGCTAACCGCGAACAATCGGGGACTACAGTTGCCTCCCAATGCAAACTGACCTGTGATAAGTGCAGTAAGGTGTTGTCATAGAATTCCGATTATATCGTAACAAGGAAGTACTTTCTTCCTCTACTTATATGTCGTTTATTATCATAATATGTCTACTACTCATTTATTAGTTGATACTCTCATATTTTCCTTGGTTCTTCTGAACGTCTTAGGCTTTTTGCTCTATACTTTGAATTTTTCATGTAAGTTCAGACCAGGTACGTGTCAATCTTATCTTTTAAATGGCCTATGAGATTTGTCCATCTAATAACGGGAGTGTACACCATAAGGGAGGAATAAGATCCGTAGTGAGGATAGGTGTTGATAGTTAATGAGTTTGAAACCTCGATTGAAAGGAAAAGGTTATGAAAAGTTAAAACTGAGCAGCGAGTCAATTTGGAATTTCTGGGTAAATATATAAAACCTTCGATTGAATGTTTACGCTTGTTAGCAATAAACGATGAATATCCTAATTGCTCATGCACTTCGAGAAGTAATTAAAACATTGAAAAATCGTTCAAAAAGATCGAAATCTTTAAACAAATTTTGCAAGATCAATTAGACATAGAAAAAGTTTCTGGTCTCCAAAAACCACATTAAGAAGCAGAAAGACTAGCGGAGAGAAATTTATTCTAACATTTTGGACCCATCGTGGTTTTTTTCCATGTTAATGGTGTCATCACGACTGATTATGATATACAGCTGCTGAGACCGAATGGAAAAATAAGTTAGAATTTGTGGAGTGTCTACT
The DNA here is from genome assembly GCA_940337035.1 of Agriotes lineatus. Lineage (NCBI taxonomy): Eukaryota > Metazoa > Arthropoda > Insecta > Coleoptera > Elateridae > Agriotes > Agriotes lineatus. The sequence continues at coordinate 25,587,055 of OW679201.1, read as the reverse complement.
TCGTGTCACCTTGGTATTTAAAAAATATCCTGCTAGTACAAAACTAGATTGTATTCTATATATTATCATGTTTAGGTTAAATCAAATATAGATTTAAAGTAAATGTTCCACGCGTTTGCGAGCCAGCTGAATGATGACCCTGTGTGCTATTATTAGTACTACATGCGACACAGTGACGCAGCTGCTTGGTGCAACTTGGCGCCTTGGAGGCAGCGAGGAGCAGTCGCTCACTAACAGGCGACCAAACAAAAAGAAAAGCCACGTAAAGTATTATAAAGTGCCAGCTTGGGTAACCATCCCAGAGATACAACAATTTATAGCAAAAAGTTGCTATTGCAGTTGCCATTCGGGCTCTGAGGAAGCTAGTCGGCTTTTCCAACACGAGAAGTATTTGGGAGTAACTGCCTAAGCCACGGAGCTGACCTGTTCATTACCTTGCAACGGGGTAAAGGCAAGCTTAGTTATTATAAATAAAACTTACGCTTGAGCTTGAATGCACGGTCCAGGAAACTGGGAGCAGAATTATAATAGTGAATTAGCAAGGGATCACAACAAATTGCGCAATAGCTCCAACGAGTAATTACCCGCCCGAAATCAACGGACGTAGTTGCTGAATCAACGCTTCCGCACAAAGCGCTTGCATCCTCTTGTTGACACCTCGCGTCAGCTGATTTTAAGCTATCGGAGACAGTGCCGCATTAAGTGATTTTGTGCGTGAGAGAAAGCCTTGTTCACACGGTTTGTCTTATGATTTAGCGTTACGCATTTTCAATCACACTTCCATTTAAGGGGTGTATTTAAGCATATAAATTCAGCATTAAGCTCGTGGACCTTTCTTAGCAATTGTTGATAGCTTATATAACAGTTTTAAGTTACCATTGTGTACCTTTTTTATGTATTTTTATTTATATGTGTTCCTTTCTAGAGTACATGTATTTTTATGTAAACTGTTTGATTTCTATTTCTGGCAGGATTTTCATGTATAATTACAGAATTATATGTGACAACGGGCAGGCTGGAACCATTTATATTGATAAACCCTTAGCTGCACTGAGGTAAGAGTGGATTCTGTGCTTCTACGACTGGGTTAACTAGCAAATAAAGGGTAATCTAAATTCATAGTAAAGAAGAGTATAGGGCACGGGTAAAAGTACCCATTACAGGAGAAGATTGAGTGGATTTTCAAGCAAGACAACGATATCAGTCCATAACACCGTTACTGCCAATTACTTCTTGGCTAGTAAATGGATCTCACTGCTCCAGCATCACCAATATTTTGCTTATTTGGCGCTTTGATATTTCTCTTCCCAAAAGTGAAATGCGTACCGATCTTCATTCGGTGAAAGAGGAGACGGTGAAAACGGTTGACCTGCTGATTGTCTTGAGTGCTGATCAGCTGAATGACTGCTTTCAACAATGGAAAACGTGCATGGGACAGGGAGTATATTATTATAATTTTGATATTAGTGGCATTTGTTACATCAGTCCGGCTTTTAAATAGCCACACCTCGTATGTTCGGTTCCTCTACACTTTTGGTATTTCCCTTTTTGTTGTTTTAAGCTGCTAGGGACTTTAGAAACTTTATCTGAGCACTTTGAATTCTAACGTTTATAAATCTGAATTTAGCTATTCCCTGGGTTAATACACACCATACGTACAATTGCGATCATCCAAAACTGCACGGTTTTTCGTTACTAATGCAATTTATAATTTTTTTCCATACATTATAACTGGTTATTGTCAGTGGCCTTTCTTTTTTTCGAATCATTTAAACATAAAGTGATGACAGTGACATTTAAAAAAGTTTGTAACGCCTACGATTAAAGGAAAAGTTAGAAAAAAAATTGTGTGCACCTTTGGATGATCGTAACGGTACATTAAATAATCTAAACAATAAGCAGTACTTACAAACTACGACGCGACGGGGAGTTGTTGAAAGATTATGGAACACACTGTCCTTTCGAGTCGATCAATTGAAACAACAGAAAAATGTAAGAAACGTAAAATTACGCTTATTTCAGGTAAATAATAAGGAAGTAGTTAATGAATTGGAATGCAATGATCTATGCTAGTAGAATGTTTAAATTAAACAATATCAACAATAGGGTAAAGTTGATCAGAGTATTCTCTGATAAGCTCAGTGCATGAGTTGATTAACTGAATTATTCAAATAGCATAGCGGCATTTCAAGCATAATTATGTTCGATAAACAATCATGAAACAGCTCACAGATTGAAATTTAGAGATTTATTATGATATACTATAGACTGTAGGGTTAAATAATCTAAACGATTAATAGTACAAACAGCGACACAAATTCATTTTTCAAGTAGATAAACTAAAACAATAAAATAGCACAACCACCTTGAAAATAATAAGGAAATAATTTATAGATTCACGAAATAATTGGCTACACAGCAAAATAGCAAAAGTGTGGATTCGTTCCATGGTTCGGCATTCATTAGATTTTTGCGTAACAACAGGGGCGACTCGTGCCCTCGGCTGATTGACAGTCGCCGGAAATACTGCCGTGTTACACCGACGGAGCGGAAACAGCCTTAATGCATTCCAACCTGAGGAAATTTCATTTCTCGTTAATAACATTGGGTTGGGATTTGTTTGTGCTGCGCTGTCATTGCCGGTTCTAAATGTAGGTCGCACAATTGATACTTAATTTAACAGCCGGGCGCGAGCCCAATGTCACATAAGAATTTAAGGAATTTCGTCGCAATCGAGCGGTATTCGCAAGCAAGGTGCTTAGAATTTTAAATTCCATTTTAAAGAGATTCCAAGCTCGCGTTTCTCTTACGCACGCGGAGGCAATAAAACACACCTCACTTTGTCTAACGCAGATATTGCTGACGGCGAATCGGGCGACGTTTGAAATTCAAATCCGAAAGATTTAGCATGTTAGGTAGATCCCACGCCCTTGTGCGATAAGTATAAGAAGCAATCATGTATATTACATTTTAAAATGCAGCTTTTATCATAAAACCCCGTTTCCCGGTTTGCTAGCAACCCGCCTGAACGTCAAATTCGCGTCGCCCTCTCTCTCTGCGACCTGCTTTCGAGCCAGAGTACACGACGACCGAATGATAGTAATTTAGATGCTTTATTGTAAACAAACGCTGTTTTCGACACAACTAGAATACCGATTGGACGTATGTAATTCTAAACATTGATACTAAAATGTATTGTAATGACGTTGAAGTAGTGATGAATGTAAATTTATCGATTCAATTTATGCTGGGCACGTTTTCTTTCGTAAACGTGTTACAATGCTGCTATATCAGAAATCTTAAATTAAATCTATTAAACGAAATATTATTTCAACGTAGATAGGCTGTTAATATCGTAACAGTAACAATTTGTTCTGCATAAGTTGAATCTAAGTGGTTCTTGAGCAGAACCCTGTGGTACTTCCATAGTTATAAGAAAATAATAAATTAACAAAACGATTTCAATATACTAAACGTATACAAGTACAAATTAGTAGAAACAACCACAGTAACGCTAACGCGATTGCCGATGAATTGAAAAAGAGCCCAACTTCGTCAATCCTTTCATGTCGTGCTGGCCATTGCTTATTCTACCGCAATTTGGTAGGATTTTAACTGCTTACTTTCCCAAATTTCCCACACAATGAGTAGTCACGGATGTCGAAATTTTTCCAGAAATTGAGTTGTTTACAAGACGCTAGAGTCTTGGATATTAATATCCTTTATGGCAATGCAAATTCCGTGAGTTGTCTGTTGTAAGACTATATTATGACTCGAAAATTTGGAGAAGAATATTGAAAATTAGGTTTAAAAAACAAACAAGTGGACTTTTAGTAAATGAATACTAATAGTGACAAAGTTCAAGGTTTCCTTAATTTTTTCTATTTAGTAGTCATATTCTCTAGTTCGCCATGAACTGCAGCAGGTATGGAATTTCAAAAAGCAAATGAGCTATTAGACTACTAAAAACCATATCATGACATCACAAATTCGTTAAAATCCCTCACCGCACAAATATTTAACAACTGCTAGTAGTTGTGGTGAGGAGTTTTAACGAATTTGTGATATTTTCAAACCACAGGCTCCAGCAGTGTTTTTTTAACCATATCATGAAATAACAAACTCATGGGGTAAAAAATGGAGATAACATATAAAATCATATTCGAAATATATCTATGCATATATAGTTGGGATAGATGTGAGATTAACTAAAACAATAAATAATATGTTAGCACCTTCTGAGTGAACTACTGAAAACTCAATTGCAGTATATCTGGACAACTTTGAACACCAAAGAAACGAACTGAGGTAAGTAGACGAAACAGTAATTTCTGCTGTAAATACCAATAGACTTTTACAATAATGGTCATCCAGAACGCACAAATAAATTTAATAATATTTTTCCAATATCTACTCGTAAAGCTGTATTTTATCTATAAAAATCGCCATAGTAAAGTAAAATTTCAATGATGAGAGTGGATAAAATGCTACGTTATTCACTAGTCAATAAAATACTCAATCCATAGCAACTTACAAAATAAATATGTGCTACCGTGGTAAGTAGTACAAACAATTTAGATTGATAGAAAGATTTTATCCATTCGGACAACTAAAGTTTTCCCCTTATAAATAAGATGCCTCTTTATTTGCTTGTACAATACACAACTATTGATTTTTATTTTAAAATGAAGAAAATCTGCATGTACTCTACGTCTGCAATTACTTTTTCCTTAAAGATAATATGGTAGTAATGTATTGTGTTGGTTGCTTAAAGGCACTCACAGTTTGTTATTGAAATCTTTCTAAAATACGGAGTTGAACACTGCAGATTTACAATTTCTACAGGAAACGTACAAAGTGAGAATATTCTTTGAACTGTAAACTTATAGAAGTAACTGAAAACAATATTAAGACGATCAACAACCTATGTACTAATACAAAAGCTCAAATACGGTTTAGAACTGGGCAATGAAGTAGTTGAATTGCCAAATATCTGATTAGGTACTCAATTGTAAAAGTAATTCAATTATCAATTACTTGGTAATTGTAATTGCACAACATAAATGAGATTTTCAATTATTTTCACTAAGAATTGGTGTCGTATATTTGTATTTAGTAGTATTTAAATAGCCATGTACAGGTAAATCGTTTTAAGTAAGCATTTTGAAATTAATAAATAATTATTACCAACCAACATTGTATAATGTAGCTATTTGTTGTTAATTGTTATAGAAAAACTTGAATGATATTTTTACAGTACTTTTACTTTGTAATCTGTACTTGCCGTAGACATATTGTTCGCATCTTACACAACCATTATTAGCAAGCTATAATACTACATTCTGCACAGCCTACAGTACACAAGACGCAAGGCATGCGCATCTCATCTACAAACATACGCGCCTGCACCAAATATATCTTCCATAGTGCACAAAACTTGCTATTATTCGACTAGTCATAGAAAACCACATTTATACTTACATTGCTCCAGGAATGCCCTATTGATATTTGCTTAACATGTAACTTAATAAGGCCTTACCTTATTTTTTGCGTTCCAGAGATTTAATATCTAATCAATGTTAGTAATTAAGTAATTGAATTATCAGAAGGTAATTCAATTACCGCGAGTAACTTCAATTACCACAAGTCATGCAAATACTATAGATCTTAACGATACAAGTTTGATTATGGACACCTTAACGGAACGAGTTTGATTGCCAATACGAGGCGGTGAGCCGAGTTCTGTGGCAATCAAACGAGTTCAGCAGTTCAACGCATTCTTTGTTTTGTAAAAAAGAGTGTGACAATATGTATTACCGTACTGAGTGCGGTAACCCCATCTTAAACTCCACTGAGTGCTGTAATATCCATTACCGCACTGAGTGAGGTAAGAAAGCTATTAACGATATTGAAATTAATTTGATAAATGTTGTATAACAACACCGATGAAGATAAAGTAGGTTAAATACTTTAGAGTAATTTAATTACTGAAAAGCAGTTGAGTAATTGAATTTAGTAATTAATCACTTTCAAAAACTAATTGTCGAGTAGTTTTGAACAAAAATGGCAATTACCAATTATAATTACTGTATTTAGAAAAATCATTCAATTCAAAAAGCAATCAATAAAAAATGTAATTTAATGACAAAGTAATTAGTAAAATACTAGGATGTAATAATTTATACTTCCTGTTTAACGAGAAATGGAAATGACTCAAGCATTCTTGATATTTCCGTAAAGCAAATATGTACATACTATAAAACCTGAATAAGGGATCTGAAATGTGGCTTGAAGAATTGCATTCGCCGAAGTGTATGTGCTTAATAGCAAGACAGACAGCATGCATATTTGGAATAAATTATTAAAAAGCATAGAGAGTTTATCTAGATGTTCTTATATTTGAAGTTGTTGAGAGCAGTAGTAGAAATTAAGAGACGTGCAGGTATGACACATGAATTCTCCACTGAATAATATAGCAGGACGAAAACAGAAACAATATTTTGGAACGTTGACAAAGGTTTAAACATACGGAGGAAAGAAGGTAACAAAAAATTAATAAAATGACAATATATTGGTGGAACGACAAGCACTTTATTCAACTAAATTAGAAAAAAAAGGATCTAAAATTGTACGGTAGTATGCAAGGTACCAAAAATAGAAGAAAGTACAGTTGGCCAATATGCAAATGAACAGCATATATTCATAACTTTAAAAACAGAAGCTGAGTAAGAGAAGAAGGCTGTAAAAATAAATTTCCTTCCTCGGTTATAGGCTGTTATGATCGTTTGTAATTTTTACCGCCGTTGGCTTTTAAATTCACGTGCCAGAGGAGACCGCGTAATTCCTCTCGCCGAAGTGCTATTTGCAGCAAGACTTTTTAGTACGGTGACAGATCAATAGTTAGCCAGATATAGTTGCGTGCTGTGCGCTATTTGTTCCATGAACATCCGCGTTTGAGAAAGACTTACTGTGCCAATTTTGAAAAAATTACGACGGTTACTGGATATAGGTAGGTATGGCGGCACTTGAGCGTGGGAACTAGGTCATCTCTTATCATCGTGGGAACTGGGTCAAGGTCGTCTCTTATCATTGTCGCCTGATAAGCGTGGGAACCGGGTCAAGGTCGTCTCTTATCATCGTGGGAACCGGAAGTGTCGACTGATAAGCGTGGGAACCGGGTCAAGGTCGACTGATAAGCGTGGGAACCGGGTCAAAAGTTGCAGATAAAGGTAAAGGTGCATTTAAAAGTGCATTTACGGGGTTCAGGTGCATTTACGGGGTTGAAAGCGCATTTAAAAGTGCATTTACGGGGTTCAGGTAAAAGGTAAAAAGTGCATTTACGGGGTTGAAAGCGCATTTAAAAGTGCATTTACGGGGTTCAGGTAAAGCTAAAAAGTGCATTTACGGGTTCAAAGTGCATTTAAGTGTTAAAAAGAGTCATCTGTAGGTGTTCGAATTGCGTGGGAAAATTTTGATAAGCGTGGGAACCGGGTCATCTCTTATCATCGTAGGAACCGGACCGTTAGCAGAATGAGGTCGCGCGATTAAAAAATCACAACAACAACATATTAAAGAGTCATTGACCTGGCCTTTAATGTCTGATTAGATAAAGATGTGTGTTAGTTTTAATCTGTTAAAAGCAAAGTATTACAATTTTATATTAATTAAATTATTAGTAGCTCGCCATACAAGATAAGATATCCGGAAAGTGCATTTAAGGCATCTGTTGCATCAGTCCCATTACTGTGTATGTGGGGAATACAAATAATTAGTTCGCGCTAAAAATGCATCAGTTCGTAACGGCATGTCAAAGGCAATGGACACCTATAATTTCTATAGTGAGACGGGCAACTACATGTCAACATCACCGTTGAATATGTCGACTGAAGAAAAAAGTTCTAGAGATGATGAAAATTCAAGAACTCCATCGTGGATACGTAGTCCAAACAGCGAGGGGATGCAGAACGGTGATGACATTATCGATTACGAGCCTCGTGAAAGTTTCCAAATTATACAAAAAGTGTCGCCTTTATGGTGTGCGTATCAACAGCGAGATCTGCTGTTTAACAGTCAATATCGACTCGAGAGGCACGTCAAGGAGCAAACATGGTGTTATGAACCTCATACGAATCTAATAGAAGTAGGACTGTGTCCTGCCGAAAAGTTTCTACCACTTGTGAAAATCCGATGCGCAAGAAGCAATTGTCAAGAGGAGATAATTTTCACCGAGAAAGATTGGCAAGTTTTGCAAACGTCTAAAGTGGAACTGATTGCTAGAAAATTTTTCGATGGATGGCAAGATGGCCCGCTGACAGAGAAAAGTGTACATTTAAACGACCACCTGTCGGTGGTATGTCGCTATGTGTACGGTGAAAAATTGGCAACATTTATCGATAGTGACGTGCATAGTATAGTTTTAACACCGAAAGAATTCGAAATGGTTTTTGAATTGGCATCTCTAGTGGCATTTCGATTAGAAGTGCTCAACAGAATAGATATATCAAAGAGTTATGTGTCTATGATAAAAATGGTGGCGAATGTAATGAAAGCGACATGCATTATCGATCCGTTGTTTATGGCCTCTCAATACCTGGAAAGAGATGCCACGCAAGAGTGTTTAATAATGAGGGAAATGTTGCAACTGTATAAAGACATCTTTATAGAGGATGTGAATAAGGAGCGCGCTAAAATCGCCTAAGATTGTATTTTATGTGAAAATTGTAATAAATCATATGTAATTATTAATCTAATAAATGTGTCATTATATCTGTATGTTATTATTATTTCGGATTTTGATGTGCTGGTGGGGATGGTAGTAGTAGTGTACCTAGTAGTGCCGATAGCAAAGGTAGTGGGAGATAAGGCTAAAATGCGTATAAATACTAGGATTAGAGGGATATGTCTCACTAAATGTTAGTTTATGGCGATGGTTTACTCAACACCCTTATCAATAACCTACCTGTAGAATTACACTTGCCAGGTGGTTATCAATATTGTGGTCCGGGAACACGTTTAGCCAAAAGATTACGACGAGGTGATCCCGGTATAAATCCTCTGGATAAAGCGTGTAAAGTGCATGATATTGCATATGCGACAAATAAAGATCTAGAAGGTAGACATCGCGCCGATAAGACATTGGAAGAGGCAGCCTGGAATAGAGTAAAATCAACGGACGCTACTACCGGTGAGAAGATGGCAGCGTGGGCTGTGACAACTGCAATGAAGGCAAAACAAAAACTAGGTGGTGAAATGACGACGACGACGACAACGACGACCAGGAAGCCGATTCGACAACGTGCAAAAGAAAAAGGTATTGCAGGCAAAGGTTTCTTTAGAAAGTTAACAGAGCTAATTAATAAAAAGATTCCGAAAGGTGGTCTCGATAGCAAGAGTGTAATTCAAGGCGCACTAGTTGTTGCACGAAAACTCTTGAAAGATGTCGGTGGAAAAAGGAATGTCGCTATTCCTAGACAGATTCCCTTGCCGAAGGAAGGCGGTATTCTACCTCTCGTGCCATTATTTGCCGGTTTGTCGGCCTTAGGTGGTCTGGCCGGCGGTGTGTCGGGTATTGTGAAAGCAATTAATCAAGTTAGCGATACGAAGAAACGACTCGCCGAAAGTTCGCGACATAACAAAACTATGGAAGCCATTGCAATGGGCAAGAAAAATGGCGGAGCATTATTCATAAAACCCTATGGGAAAACAGGCAGCGCACTCTATTTGAGACCATATAGCAAAGGTGGGAAGATTACTACTACTATTACTCCACGGTACAACAACAATCCTAAGACGAATAAAAGTCGCAGCAAAGGAGCCCCGCTATTTTTAAAAACACATCAAAAAAACTAATAAAATTGCCTCGAAGAGCTTTGACGGATGTGGACTTGATAAAATACGCAAAGGATGTTAAAAACTTTAGAGGAGTGTTTATGCGCGATAATTTGCCAAAAGGTCATCCGTGGACAAACGAAAGTGCAATTCTAAATTTGGACAATGAAACGGGCAATGGAACCCATTGGGTGTGTTACAAGAAATACGGAAATCGAGTTCACTATTTCGACTCTTACGGTGATCTACCTCCACCTATGGAGTTACAAAGCTATCTTCGAGGTTGCGACATGTACTACAATTACGAAAACATTCAAGATTATAACACGAACGTTTGCGGCCATCTGTGCCTCAAGTTTCTGTATAAAAGGACCGTACATAAGCGAGCGCCATTCAAATATGTCTCAGACGTTCGTAGTATCGGGAAGAGGTAATATAATTACCACAGGTGCATTATTTCCGACGATTCGACTATCGTCCGAGTATAATTACACACTCGGCCTCGTGGGTCTGCACACCTGCAATTCAGTGCGAAACATTTTTCCTGGCAATAACAAATTCTATTACGATATCGACGACAAAGAAATCACTATACCGTCTGGATGTTATGAAGTCGATGAAATAAATGCCTATATACAAGAGGGAATTTCCAAGGATAACAGTGGCGGTGCTAGTTTGAAAAGGGAATTTGACGAGAGCCGTTTTAAACTCGTGCCGAATAATAGCACGCTAAAGTGCGAAGTGCAATCGATCTATAGAATCAATTTTCAAAAACCTGGAAATATAGGTTCTATGCTCGGTTTTAATCCGCAAATACTAGAAGCAGGCAAGAAACACGTGTCCGACAAGGACGTCGAAATCATTCGAGTATATACCATCTTTGTCGATTCAAACATTACGGCCGGATCTTATCGTAACAACATACCTTGTCATTCGATTTATGAATTTGGATTGAGTGTGGCGCCAGGATATCAACTGGAGTGTACACCCTCACATATTATCTATTTTCCGGTGATTGTGGATGAGATTAACAATATTACATTAAGATTAGTGGACCACGAAGGTCGATTGGTGGACATTAGCGAAGATACATTTACGGTAGTACGACTAGAACTTAAACGAGAAAAATGGGCCTAGATTTTATAACTAGAGGGGGTAGCAGCAGCAGCAGCAGTGAAGATGATGAACAGGATAAACCAAAGTGCAAGAGAAATAATGATTCAGTCGAATGCAATTCGTCTTCGATCACGCCAGCATTAGCTACAACACCACTTTGCAATTCGGATCTGAAATTTTTAACCCGATTAGGATTTACCATACTAAGTCCACAAGATAAGAATAAAAAGTGTAAACAATAGCGCAACAATGTCATCCAAACGTGGTTCTGATAGCAACGGAGATAGTGACGATGTTATTTTTAAACGTGTGCGATATAATACAGAGGGACATAAATTAAATATTTTCTCGAAACCGCGAGTTGATAATTTAATCATTAAGGAGGACTATTACTCTTATCAGCCGTTTACGTTAAATACAAACAATTCGGATATAATTAGAATACAGATTCAAAGTTCAGACATCCTGACCGCTACTTACAGAAGTTTCTTTACGATATCAGGAACCTTTGCCCCGAAAATCGCCGACTCGAAAGATTACACAATCACAAATAATGCAGGTCTATTCCTGTTTGAAGATATACAGCTGTTATTCAATGGTCAGATTATAGACAATGCAAAACAACCAGGCTATTTGTCTTATCTCAAAGGCCTCGTTTCCTATACGGCAGACGACGTGAGTGCACTTAGCGCTTCCGGATGGTCACATGATCATATCCAACAGACTATCGACAAAGATAAGAAAACTTTTGTCTATGCCATTCCGCTAAATCTATTTCTGGGATCGTGCGAGGACTACAAAAAAATTCTCGTGCGAATACCACAGGAAGTGGTGCTTATACGGAGCAAGAGTGACGTAAATTGCAGTAAAAGTGCAACTACAGCGGTCGATTTTAATATTACAAAAATTACATGGGAAGTACCTCATGTGACTCTGAGTGACGAAGCGAATTTGCATCTGCTGGAAAAATTACGAGTACAGCCCACTGTACTACTACCATATCGCCGATGGGAATTACATCAGCATTCAGCCCTTCCACAATCCAATTCGACAATTTGGCGCATAAAGAACACAAACCAAAGTGAAAAACCTAGATTTATAATATTGACATTCCAAGAAGCCGGTACCATGAATTCTCAGACTGGATATGCTACCGATCTCGCTCACCTGAAAATCACCAATATCAAGGTGTATTTGAACACCTCCGAATTTCCGCAGCAACGTATGAAACTGGATTTCGCCAACAAAAATTATTTGGCCGCTTACGAAGCTTATAGGAAATTCCGAGCACAATACTATGGCGACATCGCTTCCACGGACAAGTGTTTGCTAGATTATAACAAGTTTCTACAGAAGCCCATTTTCGTAATCGATTGTACACGACAATTGGAGTCTGTAAAAGAATCGCCTGTAGATGTAAAAATAGAAATTGAAGCTGCCGAAAATTTTCCAGTTGGCTCGTCAGCTTTTGCCATTCTGATTCACGATAACATCATTCAATACAATCCTTTCACGGAAATGGTGACAAAATATGTTAGAGATTAAATAAGGTTTTATTGTAAATATCTGGTCGATAGTAACCTACTAATCATATTTGTAAATTAGATGTGTAAGCAAATTATGTATGTTTCGATTGTAGTAATATTCATATGTAAATACAAGTGTGTGTAAACAAATGGAATTTTATTTAAAAGTGTGTGTATGCATGCAGAATGAATTAGTATAATGAGGGTGGTTAAACAGGAGAGTTCGCTACCTGTTACAAATATCGACAATGTAGCTGAAGAACGAAACAATCGAATCGTCAGACATGGACCGCTGTTGCCTCAATCTGTTCGTGCATCTTTTCTGGGACCTACGGGCTGTGGGAAAACGAATGCAATGTTAAGTTTGATAACAGATGCAAACGGTTTACGATTTCAAAATATCTATGTGTACTCGAAATCGCTCAATCAACCGAAATACGAATATTTGCGAGTTATTCTTAAACCCATTCAAGGTCTCGGTTATTATGAATTCAATGAGAAAGAGGAAATGATCGAAGCAAATCATGCAAAACCGTACAGTCTAATTATATTCGACGATATTGGACATGAATTGAGACAAGAGAAGATACAACAATACTTTAGCATGGGTCGTCATAATTGCATCGATTGTTTTTATCTTAGTCAAACGTACGCTCGAATTCCCAAACATCTTATCAGAGACAATATTAATTTACTGGTATTATTCAAACAAGACGAGTTGAATTTAAAACATGTGTACGACGATCACGTCAGCGCCGACATGACATTCCAACAGTTTAAGGATATGTGTGCACTGTGCTGGAAGGATGCATATGGCTTTTTGGTAATCGACAAGGATAGCAGCAGCAGTGATGGTGGTGGAAGATATCGTATGGGTTTCGATTCATTTATATATTTATAAGCTAAAAACCCGTCTCATATCCGAATTCCCCGTCATGGAGAATACATCATCATCAGCAGCAGCAGCACAGTTAAAGAACAAAGTAATCGAAGCTACAAAAAGCATTAGGAAAAAATTCGCCGCTTATAAACGTGATTTACATAAGGCCGAACGAGATTATTTTCAAACGCATAAACAACTTATCGAACCGCTGCAAAGTATCGCCGCCGTGACTACAGCTTCAAATGCAGCAGCAGTAAAACCGTCATCCGAGACACCATCACATGCAGAACATCGACAAGATTCTACTACTACGTCACCGCTAATTAAAAAACGAAAACTTGAACTTGAATCACCTATTCCTACAGTTAGCAGCCAGGCAGAAGTGCAAGATGAAGACATGACATCATCATCATCATCATCATCATCATCATCTGAAGCTACATATACATATACATATAGTCCAATGGTGCAAGATGTTATCGAAAGATTACAGAATCATGCTGATGAGGATGTAGATAGGTCTAGATACGGTATGAAATATGTAAAATCAAGGGACGAATGGCGATTTGGTTATGAGACTATTGATGTTTTACCCGACAACGATATAAAAGTGGGCGACGACGTTTACAAAGGTACGCCAGGCCTTTTCGAATTGTTAACACTCAAAACTCCGACGAATTTTTCCAACGAAGATATTGATAACTATAGGAAAATTGTGAATAGAACGAATGCAGGAAAGACCATACGTGGTCGTGTTGTAGCAGACAAAAGTGTAAAATATCAGCGTTATCTACAGCAGCCGCCACCTGTAAAATTGCCTACGAAGAAAGTGCTGAAAAAGACAGCGGCGGCAAAGCCTAAACCAAGAAGTGGAAGTGGGGTTTTTAAAACTGTACGTGATATCGATAAACCAGTTGATTACGTCTATTGGAATAAACCGTCTGAATTGATTAGTCGTTTGCGTCTTTTATATGCATCCAAGTGGGCTGGTAATAATGCACATGACAATGAAATTATCTCTATCATCGAGGAGTTAAAAGAAGAGGGTATCATAGCTTAAGGATTAGTGTAAAGATGGTAGTCGACACCTTTGGACGTCAAGTTAGCGATTCATCACGTGGCTTTAATTCTGGTAGTGTAGCTGCTGCTCGTGGTCCACCTGGAATAGGATTTAAATTAACAGTCAATGACGATTACGATTTGGAAACTAAACGATTGTGTAACATTGGCGATCCGCAAGAAGATAACGATGCTGTAAATAAGAAAAACACCTTAATTGTACAAGAGAAGGTTGTTAGTGTGCGTAAGAGAAAATTGATAGATGTTGGCGAACCAGAGGCCGAATCGGATGCAGTGACCAAGAAATTTACAAAGAAAAAACTCCGCAGAATCAATTATCGAATAGATCGTGTGTTGAATGCGATCCGCGAAGATGTCATTCTCCGTTTAATTTCTCTCGAAAGTACATCGAGAGCGCTAATCACATGTGTAGACTCCATTACAGCTAATCTGTATCATCTTAGTTCTGAGTGGAATCGCGATATGAACACATTACCTATAAAGGTTGCAGCAGAATCCTTTATACATACTTCACCTAGAGCAGAACATTTGCTGAAATTATTCGAAGAACAGGAGCAGCAGCAACAGCAGCAAGATGACGCCTCCGAAGATAATACCCAACAGCGGCAATAGGAAACAAGTTATAGTTGATGAAATTCATAAACCTGCACGTAAAAATTTCCCAAGAAGACATACAGTACTGAAAGGTCCGAGAGATTTGTATCAAATCGATCTTGCCGAATATCGTTACGATGCAAAAGACAATGACGGTCACAAATTTATATTGTGCGTAATCGACTGTTATACGAAATACCTGTGGACTTTTCCGCTAAAAACAAAAAGTGGCCCAGAAGTTACGAGTGCGATGCAAATTATATTGAATGCGGCCGGATCACCGAAGAATATTCAGTCGGACGATGGTAGCGAATTTTGGAATCGACACTTTAAAAAACTCATGAAAACACTGGGGATAAGATTTTATTCCACATTTTCAGTCACAAAAGCAGCCATTGCGGAGCGAGTAATTCGCACGATAAAGACAAAACTTGAAAAACTGTTTAGTTTTAACGGCAACTACAGGTGGATTGATATTTTGCAGCGTGTTACTGCCGAATATAACAATGAAAAACATCGTACGATCGGAATGACACCTCATTACGCATTACATAATAATGTCAATCTGGATGCTGTGTATGCTCGTGTGAAGCGTGTTGGAAAACTTCGCTATAGTGTAGGCGATGTTGTACGTATTTCCAAATTTAAATCGACATTCGAGAAAGGCTATAAACCGAATTGGTCTACGGAACTGTTTAAAATCGTTAAAGTACAACTGACCAATCCCACAACGTATCTATTGGAGGATTTGGAAGGCAAGCCTATTTTGGGTGCATTTTACGAGCAGGAAATTGCAAAAACCAATGAAACCGAAGTGTATTTAGTGGAGAAGATATTAAAACATCGCCATACTCGTACGAATAATGAACAGTTATTAGTAAAATGGTTAGTTTTAAAGAGCCCACATGGATATCTGCTAAAGATTTAATTGTCTAAAATTGCATGCATACTATGTAGTAAAATAAATAGAATATTAGTTTAAATATGTATATTGTATTTATAATGTTACATAATAATAAACACATATATTACATATAGAGTTTTTATTTAAAAGACATTCATGTGACAGTTGGAGGTCGTTCACAGCAGGTCGAAATACAATTTGACATCTGATTGGAACACATCGTCACTTCATCTTGGTGTTGTTGTTGACATTTTCCTCCTAATATATTATAAATAGCAGCAACTGTGCCGCTTATTGCTCCCATCGCAGCAAGTACACCTGATGCTATCCATATCCATGACTCATGAAGTACTACATTCATCGTCATCAGCATTACATAATTCCATATCATTAAGTTCCATTTTGTTTCATAATAGGTGCCATTGTGAAAATAGTAACGAATCTTGTAATTTATCCAGGAGCCTTCTTTGTCCGCATACTCCAATGTCGCTAGGAATGTCTTGTTTAAATGTTTGAAGGTCATTGACCTCCACTCACATGCAGCCGTGTCATTAAATGAGGCCAATGAGTTTGAAAATTCTGCGCAAATCTCGACGTTTTTTCACATAGGTAGGCCAATACACATATATAGTTTTATTTATTACTATCGCTAAAGCAAAATACATCAAGGCACTACTAGCCATTATTCTAAATGATATGACACTTTTTAACATTTTAGTCTTATTTCTAGTACATATTCCCTCTACATGCGCACGCGCTTTCACATTCAAGGTAGTAGTTTATTGGCCTACTTTCTGATCGAAAATACGCTTGTACACCTGTTCTTTGGCCATGCATTCCTGCAATTGGGTCCTGGTAAAGTTAAGGTCGTTGCGGAGACTCAAACAATTGAATATCCTGCGAAGTAGTCTGTGTGATTAGATAATCTAATTGAACCTTGTCATCGGCACACTCTTGGGTAATTTTTTCCAAACACTTTGTCGAACTCGGTAGTGATACTTCATCTCGCAAAGCATTGTACATTGTCGAGAAGTTAAACATAGGAATTTCGTCGCCCATTGAGGTTGATGAAAATCTATTTTTACATTGGTTTTATTCATATTCCTATTTATACTGGTCGTTCCGTTTAACCACATTTGCGAATTTAACGAATGATCGGTTGCACTTGTCACAGTCAGCATAATTGCAATCAGCACAATCATTTTCATAAGGAATTGTCGCAACTGCGATATGTTCACTACTAAGTTCTATCCGTAAATCCACCATAATCTATATCGTCGCAAAAATTTCTTATCACTGGTTACTCCCCCCACCCGCAACTTTTGTAATTTTCCACATCTTATACTTAAAACCTTTGTTTCTAAATGTCTCTTTCTCCCACCGTTTCATTTTTACGTGAACGTAATTCTCCCAATCATGCCTTAGATATATTTACAGTCAAATTTATTATCGATTTTAATGTCCAGCCACTTCCCGTCTCTTGAAAATCTTATCTTGTATGGCGAGCTACTAATAATTTAATTAATATAAAATTGTAATACTTTGCTTTTAACAGATTAAAACTAACACACATCTTTATCTAATCAGACATTAAAGGCCAGGTCAATGACTCTTTAATATGTTGTTGTTGTGATTTTTTAATCGCGCGACCTCATTCTGCTAACGGTCCGGTTCCTACGATGATAAGAGATGACCCGGTTCCCACGCTTATCAAAATTTTCCCACGCAATTCGAACACCTACAGATGACTCTTTTTAACACTTAAATGCACTTTGAACCCGTAAATGCACTTTTTAGCTTTACCTGAACCCCGTAAATGCACTTTTAAATGCGCTTTCAACCCCGTAAATGCACTTTTTACCTTTTACCTGAACCCCGTAAATGCACTTTTAAATGCGCTTTCAACCCCGTAAATGCACCTGAACCCCGTAAATGCACTTTTAAATGCACCTTTACCTTTATCTGCAACTTTTGACCCGGTTCCCACGCTTATCAGTCGACCTTGACCCGGTTCCCACGCTTATCAGTCGACCTTGACCCGGTTCCCACGCTTATCAGGCGACAATGATAAGAGACGACCTTGACCCAGTTCCCACGATGATAAGAGATGACCTAGTTCCCACGCTCAAGTGCCGCCATACCTACTAACG
>OW679201.1:25476192-25568951 GCA_940337035.1 Agriotes lineatus | reverse complement strand
GAACTGCTTTGGCTTCCCCGATGTTCTCGGGATGTGGTCACGATGAAAAATTATTTTCATATGAGGGAAAATGTTCCCCACATTCTCACAGGCGAACAATTACTCAACACACTGGTTTACTTTTTATCGATAAAATTAATGAATTAATAGGTAATATATGTAAATTTCAGAAAGCACAAAAACTGGTTGTCATTCAATAATTTTATTCAATTGTCTCTGGATGCTGGTCTTCTTCTTCTTTTTCTTTTATATAGGTTTTAGCCTGTTTTTCTTCACGCATAGTTTGATTATCTATGGAGTTTCTATCGACGTGGAAATCCAACTTTCGGCCCATCTCTTTTGTGGTGTGCCTTGACTCCTCTTTCCTTGTGGTTTCTGGTCTCTTACTATTTTGATAATTCTGCTATCATCAGCTCTGCTTACGTGATCATTCCATTCACTTTTCCGTTTTCTTACAGATTGGGCTATATCACTGATGTTGCATTGATCCTTTATGTCACTGTTTCTGATTCTGCTGGTCGTTAATAACAATTGCCTATCTAAGTTATACAAAACGGAAATTGACCAAATACAATACAATAACTTCTTACACTAATATTTCTTAAAACTAAAATGTTTTACAAAAATACTATTTCTATTATTGGCCTTTCAATTCGGTTTTAAATTGTCTCATAGCGCCACTACACTTTGCTTTATGTAAATTGTCCTTATCACTCACGTAGTTACACTGACTTGTTTGTTCAATCACCAATTTTGTTTCACATGCTGCTGTGTCCATTTCTTGTAATTTTCTTAACTGTTCGCTTTTCTCCAAATTTTCAAATATTGCTGTCCCATAATTATAATTATTCTGTTCTGTTTGGTTTATGCTCGTTGCAACGTATTATCATAATTCTGCTTCTATTACCTTTTATTTAAAATGCTCATAAACATATCCTATTTAATTATTCTGACATCTACGCTTCAATTAACACGCACATATTATAAACCTTTCTGTGACAGTTCTATTTATTATGGTTCGGCTTTAATTTTGCACAAACCTCTTATTTCTGGCTAATTTAGAATTATTGATTCCAATCTGTGAAAAACGAGCTCTGCCCTTTGCCTTTTCTATTCAATTCATTTCATTACTACCATCATTTTTTTGAAAATGTAATTACGGTTGAAATTTAAGTTCAATCTTGCAGTTGCATGAACTACCCCAGCTCTGTGCTATCTGACTTGCTTTATTTATTGGTTGTGCTGCAAGCGGGGTTGAGTAGCAGGCTCAATACCATCTCAATATATGCAGATAAAGTAGATGATACAGAAATAAAATATTTAATCTATGATATCTAAGTGAAAATAAATGAGGCGAATCCAATATTAAACCCGCGACGTGATTACGTAACGTTCATAGCTTAATTTTAATTGCAAATACTTGCTTAACACAAATAAACTCAAAGTACGTAGGAAATACACATAAATTAGCAATACGTCAGTGAGTCTGGCATATACAAAAGAATTTCAATATCGCAAGTTCTTAAACTAATTTACGTCAATGCACTTTGAATTGCTGCAAACTACTTATTTAAATGAAATTATGGTTGTGACTTATCTGTAGAATTCAGCGTCTTACGATAGTAAAGTCCAAAGGGTCAACGTCTCAACTAGAAGCTTCGATTTAACAACCTTATTCTAAAATCCAAATTTTTAAAGCCTAATCCATCAGCCCTTTATATAAATCCATACACGACATTTCGAAAAATATTAAAATCCTACAATCCTTCAGGTGCAAATATTAAAATCTTTCACACAAAAAAACTCCACCATTACGGACAAATTAAGAGCATTGTAACCATAAAACGCAATTCCAGGGGTCCACTCAGAAAATTCGTCCTCATTGTGAATCGGCTTATTAGTTTAATCTCTAAAGGAAATTCTGGGTTATCGAAAACCGCTTATAATAAGATTAAAAGACTTAAATTCATAATATAAATACTAAAATATGCCTTCACGGCCTGACTACCGTTCCTGTCTAAATATACCAACAAGGTGTTTTTCTTAAATCTCTCTACTAACCAACAGTATTTGGGAAAACTAAAGGATAACAGCAACGATAAGATCTTCAAAATTCCCTTTTTAATAGAAATATGCTAGTCCATGAAGACTGCAAAACTTTTTTCTTTAGCTAGTTTCGGTTCACTTGGCAAACCAAAATAAAACAAATCAATCGCATGGAAGTTACTAAACGACTGTGTCAACACTCACGGCAACCAAACGCTAAACCTTGTGATGTGGATTATGCAATATGCCAAAGCCTCACAGAGCATGTCTACTAAGTTAAGACGGTACAAGAAATTACGTCCAGATTTAATTAGACAGGTTCAACAATGTATTATTGGGAGATAATTGCCAATAAACTCAGACAAATTGAACAAGGGACATTGCATTATAATGTCAGCTTTCAAGCTTCAGAATGCTGAAATAAACACTTAATGTGTTATGTATGTATTGAGCTTTCAATATTCAGCAGGTTGAAATAAACACTTAATGTGTTGGGTATGTATTGAGCTCACAGGGTTAACTAATCAACTTAATTCTTTCAAAAGGGACTTAACAACAACAGGAGACCTTACACAATTCTAAGAGGAAATGCTGCGAAAATTAAAACTTATCGCACGACACGCTACGAACCTCAACTTTAATCTTTAGCAGTTAAAATCACCTATACAGGGTGAGTTTTTTTTTCATTATCACTATAGGGATCTCGGAAACCGTGAAAGATAGAAGGTTGGTTAAATGGAGAAAGAATTGCAGTTTTATGAACTTACTCGAGATGTGCTTTTGTTTCTTTGAAAAAATCCAAGGCCTACTAGATACAAGCAAAATATTAAAATTACTTAATTTCTTAAAGTCGATCTAGCGCCGTTATTATTGAAAATAGAAAAAAAAAATAATAAGAATAAAAGTTTTAGCTATTTTTACGGTGTTTATCTTACACTTATTAGTTTTCTTCTAGCTTTCATAGTTTTTGAGTTATAACATTAAGTTAAATTTTTTTAAATAACAATCATAGTTGGCTTAGACATTTCTAAAAAGAGCTCACTTTTCCGCTTAAAATGACATAAGGTATGTTATACCTATTTTGACAAATAATCCTTCTATAATAATTTTCGTAATAAGAAAATGACGAAAACAAAACTATGAAAGCTAGAAGAAAACTAATAAGTGTAAGATAAACACTCTAAAAATAGCTAAAACTTTTATTCTTATTATTTTTTCTATTTTCAATAATAACAGCGCTAGACAGGATTTAAAAGATTAAGTAATTTTAATATTTTGCTTATATCTAGTAGACCTTGGATTTTTTAAAAGAAACAAAACCACACCTTGAATAAGGTCATAAAACTGCAAATCTTTCTCCATTTAGCAAACGAGATATGCTCTTTGAAGAAATGTCTAAGACAACTATGATTGCTATTTAAAAAAATTAACTTAATGTTATAACTCAAAAACTATGAAAGCTAGAAGAAAACTAATAAGTGTAAGATAAACACCGTAAAAATAGCTAAAACTTTTATTCTTATTATTTTTTTTCCATTTTCAATAATAACGGCGCTAGACCGACTTTAAGAAATTAAGTAATTTTAATATTTTGCTTGTATCTAGTAGGCCTTGGATTTTTTCAAAGAAACAAAAGCACATCTCGAATAAGCTCATAAAACTGCAATTCTTTCTCCATTTAACCAACCTTCTATCTTTCACGGTTTCTGAGATCCCTATAGTGATAATGAAAAAAACTCACCCTGTATACTTGTGAATTCGCATAGCTATTAAGTAGCTTTTATGGGAACTAAGGTGAGTTACAACGCTATGAATAACGTTAGTAAAGAAACCTTATGATGTCATAATGAACGTAACAATCTTTGCGTTTTCGCATTGATTTTCTTTATTTTCTCTCCAATCGCCGATAGTTCCACCTTTATTTCTTTCATCATCTCCAACAATACTTTTAAATCTTTTTATCTCTCTATGTTTGACATTTATGGCGCCATTCGTTCGGCTTCTTGTGCTTGCACCACTGTTAAAAGGTGCTATGGTTGTGCTTCTAATTTTCTGGAAGGTCCGAAGTTCTTTTTCGCCTTCTTCCTTCGTTTCGCTCTTACTTTTAGATAATTCTTCTATTGTGTTTACACTATTAGCTCTGTTTCTTACTTCTCTATTCGCTACTTCAACTGTAGTGGTTCTTTCACTTTATACCTGTAATTTTCGTAAAACTGATAGTGTTGCTTTTCCTTCTCGCGCTTAACTTCGACGTTTGATTTCTAACCTCTCGTGTTCTTTAAAACTCTATTTTAGAAAAGAAAGGTATTTGAATATAGGAAAATTGAGTTAAAGTGTTTTATTTCGGACGGAGAAATCTCTTGCTAAGTTGTATCCAGTTATTTGAGGGACACCCTGTATTTGTAATTTTGTTTGTCTTTTAATGCGTCCTAATTGTATGTGAAAATGGAGGTTATTAACGTAAGTTTTTGGATCGTCTATCAGTTCTCAAGCATTTATACGAGATGGAATGATCTCTTCACGCCAAGCCACTTAGCGCATTTGCGCAGGATGAAACAAACTTTCTTTCGAGCGTGCCATATCAAACTCCAGTAAGCGTCGCGACGCCCGAACGCCAAGCACTGCGAGCAACAAGTCCAGCGATTTTCAGCGAGGGAGAGACGTTGCCCAGTTATTCAAATTAAGTTTGCATTTTTAATTGATCCAGCTAAACGTATTTTAGACGATGATAACAGTTGTCAAAAACCGGTAACTCTAATGAGTGCGAAGGTACGCAGGGATTTCAGTGGCTGAAACTCAGTTTTAATAACTTTGTTTACTGTAACTGACAGATTCAAGCAATGCGCTTATGGCAGTTTTAGACGATTTTGAGACTAAGTGGGAATGTAAAGAGTGAAACTTGCAATAATTGGACAGTTGTGACTTTTAAAGTGTTTATGGGAGCTTCTAGATTTGCAATAATTTCTTTTAATTACATGTAAGTAAAATGCTAAAATTTGACGTTAAGCACAGTCAATGGGCTCAGTTGTCTTGAGTATCTTACTTAGATACAAGTAAATGATTGGGTTCTTATTAAAAACAATTATAATTAGTTTAATTTTTTAAGTTTGTTCACATATTTCCAATAATATATACAGAGTTCGTCAGTTAGTACTGGTGGTTATAATTTGCTATGTGAGAAATATTAAAGCAGAGCTTTTGGAGTTTAGAATCTGTAATTCTTTACGGGATTAACTTGGTAAACAATATTGAGAAACGAAGGTTTCATATTTTAAATTGTGGGTACAAAGTTTAATAGTTAGTCTTACTAATACCCGAATCAGTCCCCAGGTTGATTAGGAGTAGATTATAGTTTTACCTAAAGTTTATGTCAAATTCTTGTCTACAATATTTTATCTATTAAAATCATTTACTGTAATCCAGTTTCAATTCAATCTTTTCGCTACCGATACGCGAAACTTTTTTGGGTAAAAGATAGGTAGGTAGTCATAAATATAAAACGCATTACAACCTAGATATTGTATATAATATTCGTATTTAGACTAATCTAAGATAATATAATTACGCAGAACCGTTTCATCACATATTTTTCTACTCTACAGGAAGTATTAAGCACTTTAAATAATTACGCAATAACTACAATTCATAAATCTGCAGAGAAAACCGTAGATAAACATATAGTTTTGTCAGCAAATATTTTAGTAGGTAATTAGCTTAAAAACTTCAGAATTTTATTATAATCTAGTCCGATGTTTGCACTTGTGAAGTTCGCCAGACTTTCAAATTATTTATGTCGTAGTTCTGAAAAGTTTTCTAACACAAGTACTTCTTATAAGGTAGATTTTTAAAGTTTTCTTTGTTCAAACATCGCAAACAGCAAGTAATGTGTAAATGTTTTTAAGCTATTTATCAATGTATTTAGTTTAGTCGTCAGCTCTTTACTTAACTAATTTTTAAATTTACAACCTTTTTGAGTCGGCTACAGCTTAGTTACCTTACATGATATTTAGCCAAGGTTGTAGCATTGCAAAATATAAAGATATTTGGCAAAAAAACAACAATTAGAAAGTTCTTTTTGAAAGTGACTTTAGTACAAAGATTTTCATTTTTTTAGTGCGAGAGTGCAATTGATACTGGAGTAACTTTTTAAGTATATTCATTTTGATATATGGTTTACATTTCTATATATCGTATTATAAAGAATTGTAAAATAAATAGACCCAACTAATTACACTCACCATTTCGTTTCCACATTGGGCAAGAAGAGGTGGACATTTAAATACCGTACTGTATTTTTATCTTTAACAAAGTCATTTCAGTTCGGGAAATAGAACTTTTCCCTGCAACTACGTTAATAGTAGCTTATGGAGCAGGTCCGGAAAGAAAATATTTACAGGACGCGGAGCTTACATGTGCTGTAAGGGAGTTTGCGGTTGAGTTACGTGCAAAATTGTTACGCACCTGTGTCTCTTCTTAATTTTACCTAAATATATTCGTAAAAATCTAGAGAAATCTGTGGTTGATTTCTTTAACAACCACAGTCCATAAGTGTTACAAACCAATCAAAACGTCACTTTTTCGAAATAGTTCTGCAAAGAAAAAAAATCTAGAATGGATCTGTAGAGAAGTACCTCGCGGCCTAAAAATGTTACAGTAATGTACGATTTTTAGGGCGGGTCTCTAAGCTATTTATGTTACAAGTACGAAATTCAGGACTTTTGACAACCATAGCCGTTGGATCTCAGATGCAGAGAATCTAGAGTGAGAAAGCGAACATCTGTTTGACTCTTTACAAAAGAACGGATTTACAAGCACCGTCAAACGAGAAGCGCTACATAAGACTATGACAAAAAAAGTTAAAGAGCAATCTAAAACTTCAAGAACATAAAGGCGATTGCAAATTTAAACGCATTAAAATCAGCCGTAGCTGAATATACTTTTACAAATGAACACAGCTTAGAATTCGAACAGGTCAGGGTACTTGCCAGAATACTTCACCATTTCCCACGAGTAATAGGAGAAGCCATAGAAATAGAAAAACATCCAAATAATATAAATAGGGAAGATGGTCTAAAGCCTAGTAAAACGTGGATTCCTGTGATACATGATCTAAATCATTACTACCACTGTACGTCAGACGGCCACGCTCCACAAATACAAACTGCGATGCGCTTGAAAGACCAATCAGCGTTATGTAGCCCTGAACCGCAGGCACAGGTCTTAGAGCGACTCTGATGATGCAAGCTGCAACGTATTGCGAAACGTTAGTTAATATGGGTGCACAAAAAGCAACAAGGCCAAATCAGCCTAAGTATCCTTGTTCTTATAAGGTACTCAAACAACACGATCCACCAAAGAGCATGGCCATTCCGTGGATTCTTGCTCGAGTTCATAAGTTACAAGGCACATTAAGCCAGAGAATTCTGGGTGTTTATCAAGAATTTTTTTTCAAAAAGTCCTTAACTACTTTCTGGTCTTCTCTGTACTTGATTTCATACCTCCTTTTTCTTATAATTTTTTCCTGGGATTTGCAATATTTATTTAATAAATATTTGCTTACAATCTTCTGAGCCTCAGCTTTACACCTATATTTTTCAGTCGTTTATAATCAAGCATTACTGCAACTTTTACAGCCGTATTCATAGTCGTTCGCCAGCGGTTCGCCGGCGAGTCGCCGGAGTTTCGTTAAGAATAGTATGTTGGCGGCACTGTACGTCTATGTCAAATTCGAGGTTAGCAGGTTAGATTTTGTGTCAATTTCTGTCAAAACTGACGGAAAACCTAACCTGATAACGTCGAATGTGACATAGACGTACAGTGCCGCCAACATACTATTCATAACGAAACTCCGGCGACTCGCCGGCGAACCGCTGGCGAACGACTATGAATACGGCTGTAAGTTTTACCACTTAGGGTTATTTGTTTTTTTAATCTCTCCATAAAGCAAGTGCTTTTTTACAGGTTTAGTGTTTTTCTTAATTATTTCTACTATTGTTTTTTAGCTGCATCATATCTTTTTCTCAATTTTTCGATATCTTTCGTAATTTTCTGATTTTAAACTTTTTTAGGTGATAATTACCTTGCTATTCTTGTATGATTTAATTAGACTTTTTTCGTCCTGACAATTTTGTTTGATTTGAAATATTTCTATTTATTTTAATTTCGCTTTAGTAATTTATGTACACATTCTTCTTTTTTATACTCTTCTTGTTGCTCTATTTTTATCAGTTGGTTTTGTTTTTGTTCCCTCTACCTTGTTTATGAGTAGTCTATGTTCTCTATGTCTCATATCAGAAGCTTTTCTTATTTTTCCTGTGGCACGTCTTAATGCACTGCGTTGTATATCCTTTTCTTTTCAGTTTTCATATTTTACAGAATCTGCTTTAATCCGTTCTCTTTTATTTCTCGTTTCTCTCTCCTTTTTTCTTTTTACTTCAATTCGCTTCCGTTAACTTTTGCTTTGGCTTGTGTTTTTTTAATTCTGTCGATTTTCTGGTTGAATTATTTGCAACTTTATTTTGTTTAACATGTGTCGTGATGTTAATAATCATATTATTATCTGTTGTTTCCGCCTGGTAAATTACATTTGAATTAATATCTGCTGGTTGGGGGTTTGGTTGTCAACTCTCTCCGAAATTCAAATTTTTACCTGATTTTATACTTTTATTTTTCGAGATAACACAATTTAGTTCAATTATACTAGCCTCTTTCTTTGCGTGCTTTATTTAGTTATTGCGCTCTTCTTTTCTGCGTTTGTTTTTTAACTCATTTCTTTACACATTTTCTTCATATACGGCTTTTCTTACGAGTCGTTAATTAAATCTGGATGTCAGAACTATTATAATATGTTTTTCGGACTTTTTCCACTGTCTAGGGTGTAAATCACACAACGTTTCCCGTTTGCCAAAAAATGACATTCAGAGAACAGTCAGTACTATTGTCCGTCATTTTGTTTGAAATGGTTTACGATAAAGAATGTTATTGCACACTTGTGTAGACATTGAATTATTGTCGAAAAGTAAATACCACAATACCACTGCGTTACTTCAATCAAACCTTCATTTGGCTCCCCAATCGCTTAAATTTTTGTCTGTAACATATCAACTTATAACAGGATCACTGTGTCTAGTAAACTCTAGCTCTTCACTATCTGTTGTACGCTTTTCGCTGCGTCATTCTTTGCACGGGGCTCGCAAATTCTAAGGAGACAAGAATTAATCCCATTGCTTTTCAGAATTTGATGGATCGCAGAGGCAGAATTAAGGCGATCTTAACTCGGGGTAAAATTTACAATAGCTGACTTTGCCAAAGATAGAGATATAAGCGAATGGAAAATTTCGCGATTTGTAAGTGCGCCTTCAGAGTTGGGCGCAGTGAATGCAATCTGAATAACCTGCGCAAATTTGAGTTTAGAAATATTTTAACGTGGTTCTTTGTTATCTCGAAAACGGGAGATACTACGGTGTTAGGCAACTGGAAAAATAATTTCCTTATTACGCAGTCAGTTTAGACCCATTTTATGATTTCCCATATTTCTCAAGGCTTGCTAAATATTGGCTTTTTTAAAGTGAAACATTTTTCGAAGGAGTGGAAATAAAAACTGTATTGGGATTTCGTAGGTTGTTAGTCCATGGTAATACTATGTTTTAATGTAAAATGGGTTCAATGATTAAATTGTCTGTAATTTAATTCTAATTTCTGCTTGATTCAGTTCACAACAAATGCTATTATAATAATAAATAACTGTTCCTCGTTTGGCTCTGTTGTTCCTGTATGATCAAGGCATGCTCAATGACTTTCCTTCATTATTCTCTGTAGAGATTTCACATTCCATCTCCTCACTTGCATATCGCTTATATCGTCTTCTACATTTTTGAATATCTGCCATTCTTTATTTTATTTAAGCAGCCCAGCCATTTTAATTGATCTTTATATAGTTAAATTTTTTTTGTATATGGGGAATATTAGTCCATCATATGTCTAGCCATCAGGCATTTTTGCTAGGGTCCATACATCTTGTAGTAGCTCATATATTTTGTTGACTAATTCTTCCCCTCCGTTTTTAATTTTCTCCAGGCGATCTGTTGCTTTTTAACGTTTGGATTTGTTGTTTGATTTCCTCTCTCTTTCGTGGTATGTAGTTCTTTGTTTGCCTTTTTTGTTTCTTTCATCGTTGTTGTTTTCTTTAAGCAGCTTCTCAAAGTATTTGTCCATCGCTCAGGTATTCTTTCTGTCTCAATATTTAGTAAATTTTTATTACATCAAGTTTTTCGTGTATAAAACCCCTGTAGCCACACAAGAGGAACTGTTAGAGAGAGTGATGGCAGCGTGTTTTTTCGTGCAGAAAGATCCGCACCTGTTACGAGTGCGCGATTCCATGAATCGACGGGCACATTTATGTAACGAGGTTGAGGCTCGCCATTTTGAACCATTGTTATAAATTTATTATTTTCACGTTATCTTTAAGAAAAATTAACTAGATATCGAAGTGTTTTTCTATCAACAAGATAACATTACGTTTATGGACAAAAATTGCTCCAGGGCCAAAACGGCTCATTTTCGATTAGGGATTTATATGCAAAATTTGTTTACCGCAATATCTTCTATAACCTCCCCAAGTTTGGCAACACCTTTTTGAAACACCCTGTATGTATGTATATTGAAATAATGTTAGCTTTTATTATTAGCTCTACTTATGATACATTTATTTATGTAACCATTTATGTTTTAGATTTTATAATAATTAGCGCCGCACTATTGCCAAATTTCTTTTATAATGACAAATGCTTTTTGTGCCAGTAAATTATTTTATGTGATATTATATTGCGTTTTCTAACAAGCTTAGCTTAGTCGAATGCAGGCTTTCACGGCCGTTGTCCATAGTGGTAGGTTCTTCCGGGTTATGCCGTGGTCGTCGATTTGAACTTGACCTTTCGCTGCTCATGCTGTCAGCTTCTTCAGAAGTTTTCTAGAGACTAAAGATTAGCTTACTTTTTTTTAAATAGAATTGACTCATATTAGGTAAAGTCATGCATACATTATAATTTTCTAATCTTATTTTCAACTGTAAATTAAACATTTAGATATGACCCGTCAGTAATACAGCTCTTCACTTTATCTATTGCTAATTAGACTCTTTTTTTACTATATTTCTGCAAAACGCTTTACTCTATTTTAGCAATAATTCACTGCTAAATGATAGGCTTTCTAAGCTTTCTATGAATATCAGCTTGCATTGTTCTTCTAATAAGGTTGACCACTTTTCTGTGAGTTCCTTCTCGTTCACATGGGCCTCCAGAGTGAGCTGCAGGTGGCCCCTGGTGATGTCTGCGCAGCTGGAACAGGGTTCATTGGTTGTCCTCGTTGAAGCGCACTTCCTTCGGGCTCAACACAGCCCGATAACATCGTATTCTATGAACTTCATTTACGTCGGCAAATTTGCAGCTCCAGTCGTGGAACGGAATCCCAGTTTCTTTTGCATGGTATCCTCAAGGTAGGTACCTCGTAGATGCACCCGTGCTTATGAACTGCCTTTAGATGAGTACTGTGCGTTGGACGCTTTTCTTATGTATCACGAAGATTACTTTTTCTACAGTTATATTCCGTTTTGACTTTTCTTCAGTTTTACATTCTACAATGTTCAACAACCAAATTATGTTCTTTACACAACTCCAAAGCAACCAACTCAATTATTATTTACATACTTGATCAATATTATACATACAATTTACTTTATTTTTAAGACTTAAATGTTTATTTAATTAACAATAACATATAGTGAGCGGGTTATCATATATTTCTAATTATTAAATTTTGTCGGTCATAATTTAGTATCATTACAAGATATTATATATTACGTCGCGCCAGCGTGGCTCGGTGGTTAGGGCATTGGACTGCGGTGCGGAAGTCTGGAGTTCAAACCCCAGATCGATGCCTGGCGGGCGGCCTACCCAGTCGTTTTAAATAATTGGGGACCTGCGTTCGAAAGAATAAGGGGTAATAATGCGGTTGTATAATGCGTGATGCTCACCACATCACCACGTGTCATAAATTTGACACGCGACAGCCGGGTGTGATAGCGAGGGTACGGAAGCTCTGACCTTCCGCCTTGCAGGCCAAGCTCCTTCATGGGGTGCTAGTGCCTCACCATTATTATTATATTATATAAGGGTCGCATGTGTTGGTATTTTTCTTAGATGGTTTTTTTGCTGCTTTGTGTATAGGTATCAGTTGGTTTTCCAATTTTTCTTAGGTATTTATCAGTTGCGAAGGACGCCATGTAACGTAATGAAAATGTACAATGTTCATCTTCCCTGCTCTGGTTTGTTTTTTAATGATCTTTATTTAAAAATGTGCACAGGTAGCTCTTGGCCAGAGTTCGAAGATTTTTGGAGCGACTTTTACAATTTTTATTATTAAATCTACGGTAGAAAAGAAGTAATGTTAGTCACCAGGTCAATCTATTTACAAGTTAAATTGGACAAAAGAATTCTTTTGGGAAAGTTGCGAACGCCAGCCGGGGTGGCAACCCTTTGAAAACCTTACCGAGTCTTTAACACCGGTTGTCGAAAATTTGGGCGTTGTTTGCAGTTTATCTGCAAGATAAATCAGCTGTGAACAAGTGTCAGAGCTTTTATTACCTTCAGGGTGAGTAATTCTGCACTTTCTAAGAAATCAGGAAAGTGAAGTGAACGTATTTCTACGCTGAAATGACTAACCAATTATTTGTCCGATCGCCAACAAGCTGTCAGTTTGCATGGTCAACAATCTGAATTTCTAATATTACGTCGGGAGTACCGCAAGGTTCTATTTTAGGACCCGTTTTCTTTACGATTTACACTTCTTTACTTCCCTCTGTGCTGCAGTCATGTACCTCTCATTTTTATGCGGACGACTCACAAATTTATAAATCGTTTAAACCTGAAGAAGTTGTCGAAGCGTGTGAAGCGATAAATAAAGATCTTGCAGAGTTAGCAAAAATATCTGAGCAGCATGCTATGACACTCAACCCAGGTAAATCAGCAGTATTAATATTCGGTAAAAGAACTGACCAATTAAAAATTAAAAATTTTGTAAATATTAAGATCAATAATCAAACTTTACCTGTAGTTGAATCCGCGAAGAATTTGGGTGTAATGCTTGATAGCGGGTTACGGTTTTAAACAGCACGTATCAAAATGTTTGCAAAGTGCATATTGTAACCTTCGACTGGTTTTTCAAAATCGTCAAGTGCTCAATCGAAAAATCAAGATTATGCTGTGTAACAGTCTTGTCTTATCAAAATTTGATTTTTGTGATTCAGTATATGGTCCTTGCTTAGATGCACGGGACAAATCTAGGATTCAGAAAGTTCAAAATTCATGTTTACGCTTAATATTTGGCATTAAAAGGTTTGAAAGAGTTTCGCATAAATTAAAAGAAATTAATTGGCTTAATATGAGCAACAGACGTTACTTTCACGCTGCCTCCCTCTATCACAAAATAGTCGCTACTAAATGTCCACCATATCTGTATAACACTATTACATATCGCACCGATGTCCATAACTTAAATTTAAGATTCAGGGGTAAAATGAATATACCTTTACTTTCTAGCGAGCAAGGTAAAAGATGTTTTTTATACTGTATTGCAAAACTTTACAATGGTTTGCCCCTGGATATTAAAATGCTACCACCTTCTAGGTTTCGGTGCCGGCTTAAACAACTACTTCTTTGTCCAGTTACACCTGCTGCAATTAAATGAGTGTTTTTTTTCATCTTTTGAACTTTTGATTCTTAGACTTACCTATACATATATTTTGTGGTTAATTAATACGAAAAAATTTTCAAAATAACCTGTGGTGCTGTTTCGATGCGCATTCTCATTTTTATTCAATATTTAACTTGTTTCTTTACTTAGTTTTAGGTTTAGTTTTTAGTTTTTGTGCAGGGTTAAGTGGAGGAGCGGTCCGCAACTATGTTGCCCAACTGAACTTCGCGCTGCACTAATAATATTAGAAGTATAATACTTTCTTTTTATATTTATGTCAATAAAGACACTTTATTATTATTATTATTATTATAATTTTATATTGGAAATACAGTAGAACTCGGTTATAACGAATTCCACGGGACCGCTATATTTGTTCGTAATAACCGTTATTCGCTATACCCAAGAAGGCCATAATTTGAGCAAATTTCCAACTTCCGTATAATTTCTACTTTTTCGGAAACCGATAAAATTTTCCGTTTGACTTCCGACATTTTTCCACAATTAGAAAATGCGTAGGTACATACGGAATGTCAGTAAAGGAACGACCAAGACCACTTGAAGCTTTTGCAACTCTTTTTGTTGCGTTATAGGCCAACGTCTTATAGCTATTGTATTTTTAATCCTGTAATGGGTTTTGTTAAATACAATAGCTAAGACGTGGCTATGACGCAACACTTTCGTTTTGCAGAATGCGATAACAGAACTGAGGGATAACATCGGGCGAAACCCATTATCGCTTTTCGAAGAACTGGATCCTGCAGGTAGCTCCTGGATTCTAAGAAAAACGGAGTTGCTTACAATGCCCACTATCTCGCGCTATTGTACAGAGTGCTAGAGAAAGTGGCCTACTGCGAAATTTAACTGACCACTATTTTCAATGTTGCCACAACAAAATACGTAATACCTTTCAGTTACATTTTATTAGGAGATGAAAAGGGTCAGTTCTGAGAATGTATTCTTAAATTTTGGTTCGTTATTCCCGTGAAACGAATTCGTAATAAACATGAAATACATGCATTAAATCAAATGTAATTCAAATATACCTTCAAAATTATTCGTTATAAACGTGAATTCGCTGTAACCGTGATCGTTAAAAGCGAGTTCTACTGTATTCAATTAGGCAGGAAAAATCCTTGTTCTCGCAATTTTCCATGCGTTTTGGTTTAAACGTGAATATATCTCTGGTGGGTTATACAAGCTTAGCCAATTACAATCATCCGTGCGCCTTTGGCATAGCGATCCAGGTGTTAAGTATTAGGATATCACCTTCAGGTAGGCAACATGCTTTTCCGTGCACCTGAACACTGTACATAAATGTTTCTCCGGAGGGATGTCTAAGCATAATAAATAACGATCATCCGTGCGCTTTTGTCTTAATGATGTAGGTGTCAGGTAACAGGGGGTACTTCCGAATATTGTCACATTTTCCTGTGCGCCTTAGATCCGGAAGCAAGGGTGACTTTGGATAGGAGGGTGCTAAAATCAGTATGACTAAATAAAAAAACAGGAGGATTCAGGCCAGGATGAAGTTCTCAGGTAGTTCAATTTATTATGCCGAAGTTACAAATAGAACTTGGCTTACATGGAAGCGGCTTGCGGAATAAAACTATAATGCGATCGCCTCAGGTGCTGCTTACTGGATGTTGGTTATTTTGGGTTTTGGGCTGGCGGTTCTTCGCTTATCAGGATGAAGTAAACATGACGGTGACTAATGAAAGCGCTGGGCCCTCCAGGGCCCAAGTTGGCTTGCGGCTGAAGCTCTGATTCAAAAATCGAGTCTGAAAGAAACGGGTTAAGTATGAGTGACCGAAACTGGCCGGGCATCGCTGTCTTAAGCTGGTTTGAGGCCTCCTTCCACGTCGATTATTTAGGTAAACCTAAGTAAGACAAACAGAAAGTTTGCGAGGTATCGGGTGTTGCTAGCCTTCACCTAAAACACTTAATGCAATTGGTTACATCTTGCGTCAACCAGCTGGTTTTATGTAATCTTTTGTGGGGCACCAGTAAAATGTCAATTTACATACTAAGCACAGCTACAGTTCCTTTCACAGTGCTTACGGGACAAATATCACTACCACAGATTATTAAACCGTACGCTACTTATCTGAGAGCATCATATTTCTGCAGGAGGCAAATCAAATAGCCTCTAAACGGGCTATTACTGCTACAGCTGCAGGTAAAAGATGCTGTCAAACGTCACAGCAAAGCACTTAGGCGATGTGGCCAAAAAACAAATAGGCTCTCAGAAGCAGGCACGCCTTCCTAAGTAAGTGAGGTTACTAAGGTTTTACAACCTCTGGGTGACGCTAAAATGCCGGACCAAGTTCAGCTAACTGTATTAGGTGACCAAAATCGAAAATGAAGTAATTCACTCACCCTGTAATTGCAGGCAATGGCCAGAATGGCTTCTAAGATTCGCAGAAATGCTGCTAGCTGACGCCGCTTTTTGAAAGAGAAAACCACCAAAAACTAAACTAACGGCTTGAAATTAAGCAACAAACGACTTCCGGGATTGGACCTAGTCATTAAGAACTCAACGTTTCGCCCACTTTCCTAAGGGGCTTTATCAGGAGGAAACGCAAAACAGCACGGTAACTCAACGTGTAAACCACGCCAGAGGTGAAACTGTTCTAGAGCTTCAAACAACTGCTCCAGCCTGTCGGTAAAGCAGATTATTGCATAACCGCTAGCGGAGAATAAACCTGCGTTTGCACGACGACCGCGTTCGATTAAAGGAGCGTTAACACGGCCAAGAATTATACAAATTAAATTTTAAAGCCAATTGCGCTTTTTACACGTGACACTTTGTAAGAAAATCCGAGTCAGCCATTTGACTGATATTGTATTCCACATTCAATCGCAGAATCTGCACTTTGGGCTGCAATAAAAATATCACAGCCTTTTTTAACAAAACCATCGTATTGCATTAATATAAGTTGAATCTTTTTAATACAGGACCATTTATAGCAATAACAGCAGATTATCAGTAAACGTTTATGATATGTGTTATTTTTCCTCCATTAGCGAAATCTCACAGAGAGTATAAGGTTGCTAAATATGCACAACGTCTTTTATTATTATTATTATTATTATTATCAATATTGTTATAAGCCTAAACATCCAGGTTGCGGGCAAATGCTTACCTATTCCATTTTCATTTATTTTTATCCATATTAATTTGGTACTACTTCAAGATGTTAATTTTAATATAGTGTCGGTGGGCTTCCTCTTCTTCTTCTTCTCCCTTAATCCCTTGGGTTCGAGGAAGTTGTTTTTGCTGTCCATCTCTTCTTCCAAGTCTATTGCTACTCTCCTTTTTGTTATCTCTGTTATCCTTATTCTGCATTTCTTATACGTTTAAAACAAATCTTTTCTTCTTATTTTGTTCTATTTCTAAATTCTTATTAAGTGACCATGTTTGTGCACAGTATGTCATCATTGAGATCACTGTCATATCGCATTCCTTTCAATGAAACAGATTTTCTTTCTTCAAAAAGCGATAGCCTTTTATTCTTAAATCTATTCCGCTATATTTTCTTTTTCATTTTCTTATTCTAAAGCTAAACAACTACTATGGATATACCATCGTATCAGTGTATTTTATCATTGTCAATTTCCACTCCTTCGTTGCTATTCATCATTAAGTGTCTTTCTTGAACTCTTTTGTTGTTCGTATTGGTTCAGCAGTGTCCATTTCAGTATAAGTTTAGGCAATTTGTTCTTATGTATTCTTGGGGCATGCCCTTGCCATTTTAGTTTTTCTTTGTAAAATTTTTCCCACTACTCACGTTCTTTAACTGACATATATAATAATTAATTTTATGCTTTATGCTTAGTATTTTAAGCGATCTTCTGTGGCATTCATCTCTGTCTCTGACGTATATATTTTAATGTTAGCGCTCTCCGCTATCGTTCATGCTTTTGAGCCATACGTGGTTATTTTTGACTAGAGCTCATGTTTTTGATTTTAGACCCCATTTGTTGTCTTCGTCGGTCAATTTTCTAGCCATTATTCAGAATTATTTAAAGTGTTCATGTACTGCAGGCTCGTCAGTAGGCTGCAGTGGCTCGTATTTGCAGTACAACTAAACTCTTATATTTTTAAGAACATTTTTTAAGTTGAGAATTTTTTACTTATTAACAAGTTCTGCTAGAACAAACTGAAACTTTGTCGTGCAGTCAAAAATTTTATTTGTAAGAATAGACAGGTCTAAATTTTCAAACGTAAAGCTATGTATCTATGTAGTTGGTTTTAGTTGAGATGCGTGTCAATTTTGGACAGAACGGTGAGTTGCGTTCTTCGGATCACTGTCTTTTGTAATTTTTAAAGGTAACTGGCTACGCCGCGATATTCTTTCGATAAACTAATGTAACGGAAAATGAAAACAGCAAATAGCTTCAATATTTCATACCAGACTAAAACGAGTGAACAAGCCTGCTAGTGCAACCATATTTTTTATTAAGACAAAGTTGTTCCTCTTGGGCCAACTATTTCGAAGATCTAGAATTCTAGATGCTGTAAGTACACACAGCAATTAATTATGTTTAAGTACTAGACAGAAAAAGAGTACATTTTAGGGAAATAAGGTGAAGCGTTATTTAGTTTTAAAATGTTCGAAGCCGTTGAGCATTTTAATTCTGGCGGGTATTACTTGTTAATATTATATATTAATTTTATATCATATAAGGATCTTACTTAAAGGAACATTTTGGATGTCCACAAAGTACTCAAACTAAATTAGTAGTGGAATTGAATATCCTGCTTGGAATTTTTAAGCCCAGATGATTAAAAAGGAAATAGTTAATAAAGTTGCCCCATTATTTTTCTTGTATTTCCGTTTACGGAAATCGTCGTTTAAAGAAAAATTGGTTGAAATATAATTTACAGTTTACCATATTTTGCAGTAATTGTATAGTGACTTGGCCATGAAAACTAAGCATAAAAGTTCATATAAACAATTGTCCAACAATTTTTCATTTTCGATATACCTTGTTAAGCTTTCTAAAATATATATCATCGTTTTCTTCTAATTTTCTTACTAGTTCTTACTAGACAATTAAACCAAATTTTGTACAAAGTATACGCATCACAGTCTTCAATTAACCAGTAGCGGAGATATGAGTAACCAGTGCTATAACGTTAACAAGCAAATAGTGTATAAAATTAAAAGCGATCTTATTATAAGGCTCCTTGGGAAAGCTAGTTGAATTAATTTTCGCCCCTTTTGAGAAAAATAATAGGCAACCAGTAATACGCCCAATCCCCTGCGAGCAGGTAGTAAGCATGAATAAACTAATGACACTCTTATCTGCGTCTATTATCCTCTAAGTTATCACGACCGCAGGTACAACTTTACGCCCGGCGGGCGGTAAAGTAATTTACGGGCGTTAAAAAAAACACGGGCGGTAAAGTAACTTTGCTGTCCGCAAATTACTTTACCGCCCGGCACCTTAACTGTGATAGCAATTTTTGGCATTAAAAAAGTGTTTATTCCATGCAGTTGTTCGTAAAACGTTGTACGTACTTCAGGCCGGAAGTACATTACGCACCTAGCCAAATAAAGGCCATACTTCTTCGGGCCTCAAATTTTGGCTGCGGGCGTAATCTTACTCTTCTGGCCTTCTATACGTAAATAACAATTACTCCACACCTTGTTCTTCTGCGCAGTGGTGGTGCCGTCCGTTTTTTTTCGAGAATCGCTTTATATTCTTCAATTAAAGACAACAACAGTTCATTTTCATATTCTGTAAAGTTTTTATTTATTTATTTATTTAATTCGCACTTAGCCAACAGCCGTTAGGTCAATTATAGGCGTCGCTGTGCAGTTATGAGGACTTCCAACCCCACTAACGACTGTCATGATGTTGTCATGACCGCCGGGACCAACTTTTTTCAGTGATAGCCGTACCACTAGGCGCCGAGAGATACAGCCGTGGTACTCCCATCCAAGTTCTGACCAGAGACAGCGTTGCTTAACTCTGTTGATCGAACGTGGACGCTTGTTCAAGCTACACCACTCGGGACCCATTGTCTTTGTAGCTTCACTCATTTTAAACTTTCAAATGAAGTTAAAAATACGTTTTTAATACAAAATACATTTGACAGCTATACAAATCAATATAGCCCGAAACAAAACATAGGGTTAAAAACGCAATGTCAATAATTTCATACCACATCAAAATGCCTAAACAACCGTGTATGTAAACTGAGTATAATTTTTTTAATACTTTATAGTTAACTTGACCGAAATTTACAAATCTAACCATAGTTTACGTAAACTACCATATAAACTCAGGTTGATAAATTTTTATACTATCAGGCATAGGTGACTAATGAAATCATGTTGTTAAATAGTCGTTTTACAAACCTGAAACTGTAACTAAAAGTCAATTTTACACACTGTCGTAGATAAAAAAAATTTGGAATTGATATGCAACATTTTTCTCAAATCTGTGTTTCTAAGTCAAGCTTTCGCGGTTTTAACTTACAACTATATAACTTTGTATACACGGCATAAGTTCACGAATTTGTTTTGCATAGAAAATGTTACCTTATAAACTTCTGATTTTGATTTCATCGTCATTTCAGCCGCAACGATCGTGTCACCATACATATGAGAATGTCGATCATTCTCGAAACTTCCTATGAAAACCTAGTAGGTTTCGGCGGTGCGCTTTAATTAAAATTAACAGCGCGCTTTCCGGAGAGAGGTGTGAGTTGCGTTGAGCTGTTATAGGGAATTCGTGTCCTGGTTTAATTGCGATCAAAGCTGTGATTTGTAAGTCTCCTACTCATGTAACTCAAGCGGAAAGCCATATAAACTTGTATCGCAACAGTAGCCAAAGCATTATATCTGCGCCAGTTGTAAATGAGTGGATAATATTCGACTACTCTGGTGCATACCCTTTCCACATATTCCTTAAATTGCTACATATGCTACTGTTACCCCACGCAGCACTGAAGATTAACTGAAGTCCGGACTTGGCATAATAGGTTTCAGCACTGCAATTTACATATTCCTACTGCGGTTGCCGTTGCAAAATATGAGCAAATATATCAGCGTTGGTAATTAAGTTCTGCTAATATAGATTAACGATCTGGTTGCAAAACTACTGCTTTCTTTAGTTTATTGGAACCGTGTGTAAGACAGACTTAAAACACGTTTTTAAGATTTATTGGCTTAAGCGTTTAATGGTGGAACATTAGGAAGAGTTGTTTTATTTACACTTATTTCCTTCGTACAAGGGAAAATTGTGCAAATTAATTTAAGTCTATTAAAAGTCGAGCTGCTGAAAATATTTGGTTCCGAATTATAAACAACCTAAGCTAACGATCTACAATAAATTAAATGCTTTGCTTCTCTTGCTGAAATGAAAGAAAATATTTCATACATATCTCTGCTGCTAACGTTTTGAAATAAATTTTCCTAAGCTAGCAACTCCATATTGGTTTACTATTTTTAATTAAATATACGATACATTTTTAAATTTTATAAAAATAATGTTTTTCCTTCCAAATAACGATTAGCACACCCAGACGGGGATGAATAACATTTAAATCTGTGAAGCGGGAGGTTTGTAAATATTTCCAACACTAATATTGTATACCAAATAGGCGATAATATATCAATTAGCAAGCATGCACATACAATCTGCAAACAGGTGTTAAATGCGAAGTCAAGATGACTACAGGCCTTAATTTTAAGCTTTTACGCGAAGGGGAATTTAAATACATTGTTTAACTTGCAAAATGCTGTTCAACCCAACTGTATTCTCCTGTTTATTTTTTGCTGTTTATGCGGCTAACTGGATTGTTAGTTTTTGCGCCAGTTGCACATATTTCGTTGCTGTTGCTATGTTTGCTCCTATTGTGTGAACAAGCCTTACATATTTTATATTAGACGCAGTTTTTGTGTTGGGGATTAACATAAAAAGCTATATTTTTTACAGCTCGGCTCAGCTTCTTCGGGGTTGGTGCCTTAATCAGAACACTGAAGTAGTAATTGATTTTGTTTCATTGATATAGATATAGATGTACAGTAATTACAAATTAAGTGATTAGGGTGCACGATTACGAGTTGGCAGCTATGCGGGTGGTCTTTCTTCCTCTATGGAGCGGTGATTCTAGGCCAACCAGGAGTTGGCAAAGGCTCGGACGCACTTAAAGGTGTTGGGTCTAGAAAATAAATGTAAAACCCGAGGGCTTGGGCGTGGCGGTAGCTGAAATGGACAACGGTTTGGCCCCCTGGGGGTACCCAATGGCATGCGTTAAGAGGTTCAAACTGGACGGTGCTGTGGCGCCAGTAAACTACGAAGCGGCCTTTTCGAGAATGAGTAGTTTTGGCCTTTGAGGGGTTCAACCTGGACGGGGCCATAGAGCTGGTGAACATTGAAAAAATGAGCAGGGCCGGACTTCGAAAAATTCCACCCAGACGGGTCTGTGCCACTGGTGTAAAATGGGGCGGCCTCCTGGTGGACAAGAGTAGGTTCGGGGCGATCCGAGATGTTCGTTTGCCGAAAGTGTCTTGGTAGTTTGTGCGAAAGAAGGGTTCGCCTGCGGAGATTGAGGCCAGAACCCTGGGACGAACGGGAAAGATTTGGCCATGAAAACTTGTCTGTCCCAAGCTCTTAGTCAAACTACTGGGTTCGACTTGATCTTCGCTGCTTATCTTCGGGTTATTTAACTACCTTTCAGCCATTATTTTCAACAGCCGACTTTGCAGTGGGGTTCAGTTGCTATGTTTGTATCGGTGCTTTTTAAATGCTACCTACTTTTATTATTTGATTTAATTTATTTTAGCTTTGTTTGTAAGTAACTACCTCGGCTGCTAGCTCACTTTCGGCATCTGAGACCACACTAATAGCGATTCAGGTTACTGCAATGGGGCGATGGGAGACAGCAATAAATAAAAAGCCTTTACGCTTAACAATTTATAAAAAAACATTAATTGCCGCATACATATAACTAAATCGACCATAATTCCCTAATCGTTAGGTGATATTATATTAATCTACTTAATTAAGGATTAGTAATCTATTTTTATGCTGTATTAGGTCTTAAATATAGGCACTAACCACTGTATTGTTTACTTAGCTCGTTCACGGTGGCGTTGCTGAGATTTCAAAGGCAGACCTCGGTCGTTGATGGCGGGAACATGTGTAGATTTGGCGGTAGCGTCCACCCTTGGCATCTTTGCAGGTTACCCTCTGATTTTGTTGCCAATTTGTTTCTTGGACCAAAACGGGCTATCGTCACTGCTCCAATTTTTCCACCTTTTCACACTGGTTTCGGTGAACAAAATAACGCTCACACATCACAAGGGATGCCAGCTTCTACCCTCTGAACTCTCGCATCGGCCGCTCTCACCCTTATCCTCTGCACCCCCGCAGTCCCACCAGCGCACAATTTAAAGTCGCCGCGCTACGCGCATGCACACATGACTTAAATATAAACTATAATAGATTAAAAAAAATGTAGCGATATCTGATGAATCGTACCCATTACATGTTTCAGGGGTCCGCAGAATCATTTGATCGCCATCATGCTGTAGGTTACGTAAACCCCCGCGTTTCAATACTGCACTCGAAACTTGTACTACGTTTGGAATTTAGCTGTTGATCAGTCATAGAAAGTGTTGCGTAATTCGGCGGTTAAGTTTGCTTCTAGAAGCCAATAGTTTAATGGCTCGTTTCCAACCGTCGCATGTAAACAGAGCCTTGTCTGTTCTCGAGGAGAGGAAGTTTAACATTTGTAATAATTTATTGTTCAGTTTAAAATGTACACTGGTATACTTGCGTCAATGACCGCCGTGTACTATTGAGCTGAAGCGAGGGTAATTAGTAAATTATATCATAGTTTTCGCTTTAAGCTTGCTGCATTGTTTAATAACTATAGGACCATTTCCTCCAGTTATTCAATTTTTAGATTGAATGTACGCCACTCTACGTTTTCGAATCACTTGTTCACTGGTTAACCTCACTGTTTTGCATTGATACATTTTGGTATAGAAAACAAGTTTTCTTGTGAATTGTCCTCCTGAAGCACGAAAAGCAATTGTTACTATCTTGTATTATCAACCAGTTGTTCGTTATTGTCTCTGAGTTTGATCCTGTCTTCGTCAGATTCGGGATTTGTTTGCCATTTGTGTCAGCGCGTGTTTGATTGCTTATTTTGTGACATTTGGTATGCCCTACATATGGTGTTTACTAAGTGGTGTTTTCATCTCTAGGGCTTCTTCGTGGTTTGCTACATTTAGACAAATAGAGTTCTTGGTAAAACTTTTCCACATATGGTGTATGTCCTATATAAATTTTCCCATTCACCTTTATCAACATGAATAGTCCATGTTCTCAGTTTTCAATTTCCTTCTGCACAGTTTTGGACTTTTGTTCTTTTTAACTACTTTCTGGTTTATTTTGCTGCTTTATAACTCTACTAGAAGTTGAATACTTGGCGTTTTTCCATAAAATTGAGTAGGGTTTGCCTCCTGAGGTTTTTACTTCTTTTTCACCTTTTCTACTCAGAGTTATTGTTGCAATATATGCAATAAAAATATTGTTGCACACATCTGTCCCTTTATTGCACACTTCTGTCAAAACTGTTTATTAAATGTGATGAAGTTTTCAATTTAAAACGGTGAAAACATACCTAACATGATTTTTAATGAATTTTCAATTTGAAATGACGTTGACGTAAAATCTCTTTTAACATAAATATGTGGTAGTCGACAAAATTATATATACAACTCGTATCTAAGGCTTCTTTTTGCACTTGTGAGGTTTAAAGAATTCGTCTTCGGCTCATTCCTTAAACTTTCTCACACGTGCAAGAAAGTGGCGCTTCGACTACTCGTTGTATAAATAACTATTATCGACCAATACGAACAAAGCAACGGGATGCAAACAATGGCATAAAGCTTTACTAAATTAAGACATGTTAGGTAACAACATGCAATAGCAAGCAAGCACAAATTACGCTTTGTTCTCTATTTAGTTAAAGTACTCTTTGCAGAGCCGTAATTAATCAATAAGATGCCTTTGAAAGTATAAATTTGAAGCGGGAAGAGGGGCTCATTAAAGTATATAGTATAATAGTACAATTACGAACACTAACTTTAATATCTTGTAAATATGTCTTTTAGGGCCGGTTTTACAATCCAAGGATAAAGTTATCCGGGGAATAAATACCCTAGAAAGTATTGTTCTAATAAAGAAAATTATGACAATTATACCTCGGATAGCTTATTCTAGGTATATACTTGCATAGTAGTATTGTAATCACGAAAAAATCCGAGATTTCTTCAGATCTTCACGTTTCAGGGTCTTTAGATGACAAAAAACAGGCTTTTTCAATTCCGTCTATCTCTCCGTCTGTCTGTATGTCTGTCTGTCTGTTGGCGGTATAACTCAAAAGCTATTTGTAGGAGGAAGACGATATTTTACATACACATTATATATATACCTGGAATGAAAGCGGGAAAATTTCAGACAATTATATACAGGGTAAGCAATTTAAAAAATAAAAGTTTCTTTATTTTTCATTCAACTTAGTAATAGCTACAAGTAATAATTTGTAGATAATTCAGCCTTTATTCTTACCAAAAATGGGAACCAAAGAATACAGAATAACCGTTTTATGATACCAAAACGAGGCAATTAGCGCGTTACTAAATATAGCTGCGACTCAGGAATGCGAGAGGTCGGTGCTTCGTGGCCCAGGTAGAAGTTGCCCAGTCCCTTACAAATCCCACAAAACGTTGTGCGCTGCACACGCGGTCCGCCTGCCGTTCGAATTCGACCACCGGTTACGTTTTTTTTTAATTTGAAAATTTATTTAATTTATTAGAAACGTGAAGATATTTTAACTGCTAACTTAATTTGATTTTTAAAATTATTTTATTTCATACTGATGTCAAAAATAACATTTTTCAGATTATTTATGGTACAAAAAATGAAACTTTAAAATCCTAGTACTTTAAAGTAAAAGTTTAAAGTTCAAGTACTTTAAAACTTATTTATTGTACAAAAAATGGAACATTAAAGTCCTAGTACTTAAAAAAAAATTCAAAGTTTAAGTACTTTACAATTATACGTCAGTTGTTGACATGAAATTTGAAATGATTTACAACTTTTTATTTAAAATTCATTAAACTTGCAGTATGAAATAAACCGTTGTATTCACCACGAACGAAAAGTGTTTTTAAAGGTCCTCGCAAGTAATTCCGTCCTCGGCTGACGCCTCGGACGTAAACAACTTTCTCGTCTTTAAAATGCCACTTTTCGTTCTAGATAAATAAACTACTATATTGTCACAATGTCGACGCGGGAAGTTCTGGGTAAAACCTTTTACAAATATTGTAATAAATTGTCAATGTGACTTTTTGCTAAGTCAGTATGACATAAAAGAAATAATTATAATGTTTAAAATCAATAAAAAACGAGCACTAGATTAACGTTAGTGATTCCATTTTAGGCGAATGAGATTTTTGTTGGACACCAGCGCATAAGCGCAAGTGTGGTAATTCTCACGAGCATATAATGGTATTTCAATCAAGTGTGATAAACGACTGCTTATCTTACAG
The DNA here is from genome assembly GCA_940337035.1 of Agriotes lineatus. Taxonomy (NCBI): domain Eukaryota; kingdom Metazoa; phylum Arthropoda; class Insecta; order Coleoptera; family Elateridae; genus Agriotes; species Agriotes lineatus. The sequence continues at coordinate 25,542,573 of OW679201.1, read as the reverse complement.
CTGCACTTGTTGTCATAGAATTAGTAACAGTAAAAATCTGGTGTGATACACTCACACAACTTCCTTTTACAGTGATCTTATAATTAGCCAAAAATGTGATTTCTAATTTTTAAGCATTTGTCAAAAATTTTCAAAAATTACAAATTCTACAAAAACGGTACAAAATAGAGCGTTAGTTGAAGAGACAATTTTTCTCTATAATTTTAAGCTGAATTCAAAATGTAATAATATACCGGGTGTTCTATTTAAAATAAGAGTTAATAAAAAAAATAGAAAAAAAAAACAAAAGAAACTCATTTTAGAGGTATTCAACTGGAAAATCACCTATACCACATCAATACACATTAAAAATGTAATAAAAATCGTTAGAGCCGTATTTGAAAAAATCGAAAAGAACTGAAAAATCACAGGAGTAAACACCTACTTCCGGTTATGCGATTTTCTTCAAAAGCTTGCTGTCTCATATGGGTAGTACACAAAACTTATATATGAAGTTTCAACGCCATAACTCTGTTTGTTTTTGAGATATTCTGTTCACAGACAGACACACAGACACACAGACCAATGAACAAAAATATGTTTTTTGGGTTCAGGGGACTCTAAAACTTGAAGATATGTTGAAAACTCAATTTACAATTTTTGGGGTGAATCCAATACTTCCTTTATCGTAAAAGGAAGTAAAAATGAAACATTTTAGTCACTTGTAAATAATAGGTGTTTTTAGTCACTCAAAATAATTACATATAGTAACTCAAAAATCACTACTATATGATAATAACATATAGTATTTTTTCTTAAAACGTTGATAAAAAATTATTTAAGAAATGTTAAGAAACCAGGGATTATTTTAAGTTAGACGATTGGGTAGACTGATGAATGTAGCTTGCTTTGGAGTTCGTTATAAAAAACTATAAACAACGTTGTCAACAAGATCCGAAAATAATTTATTATTATTCGCCGTCAACCCACTTTAATTTGGCGAGAATTTGTAAGTATAGAATTATGTACTAGTTTCTTGATTAAGTCATATTTATTCATTGCAGCTTTTAATGTCAGATTTAGAAACTGATCAGTGAAGTAGCGAAGGCCGCCAAGTTAGGAATTTTAAATGATTTAGCCTATTTATTTATTACCGCTCGTCAGGAGAGACATTAACTTTATCTGCCGCTGACGAACGGAAATAAAGTGTTTAGATACCATGGCTGAGGCATTATCAATTCAGCAGTAAAATCTGTATGTACGATTGCATTATCAAGTATTGATTATGACATAGTTTTACTGCAATAAAGTAGGTCTTTATAGTACTAGTAAACTAAAGTTTAGGTCACTTATTAGTAGGTACTATAAAGTACCTTACTTTATATTACTAGTACTATAACGTACTTTTAACATTAGTTCTCAGTGTCGAAAGAAATGTTTGTCATATCAGTATGACCTCTTCGATATCCATCAAGGCACTCTAATGTAAAAAAGCTGTCACAGAATAGACGTCAAATTTATAAACTCTATTTTTTTCGATTTTAGCACTGAAACATAGACGATCAACAATATTTCTTGTCTAGATTGATGTGACTTCGTTTAAGTTATATAGAGTCACATTACTCTATAGATGGTTCCATACTTCAGATGCAGTACGGGCAGTATAGGGAAATGTAATTCTTATGGAAGTTTTCGGACTACGTTGCCAGCGACCGGCGGTCTAAGTTTGCTTGAAGTAATGCCAGATGCGGATAAGACGAAGCAAGCTATTAGTAGTTGTTAAGTGCCCCGAAATACAAAAGCGGGATTTATTTATGATTGACAGATGCGCATTACCGTCCAAGGAGATCTGTGCTGACATGTGGCAACGTCGTTTTGCATAAGACCCTGTACTGAAGTTGAAGTATGAAACGATTTATAGACATGGAATTTTGTGATCACCCTATATACAACTCGTACATAATCTGACATTATTGAGTCGACCTCTTTATTGACCTCGCTCTCAAAACTCATAAACAATCATAAAATAGACTTGTCAAATAAAGTACTACATTATGTATTTGTTATATACGTGGATGTTATTCCATCAACACATTACAGACATACATATAAACTTGAATGTGTAAAAATAGGTACCATAAAATGGAGTGATTTTATAAAATCTATGACAAACTTATCATTATTATGACAAAACCTTGCATTTAAAAAATATTACCAAAATATTTTGTGACTCTTTAGACCCTATACAGTATTTCGCAGTTCTGAGTACATTCCTATCTTTTAACATTTAAAAAAATCAATAGCGATTCTTTATGCCATTTCACTATTAGGTGACTAGAAAAATACTAGAAATTGAAGGATTATTTCCATTCTATAATGTATACGACTTCAAATAGAACCAAAAAAAAAATGATAACATGTTTCCATATCACTAGAATGTGGGGGTCAAGAGCGCTTATTTATGCATCCCTAGATCTCATCGTCCTCAGATTTTGTTTGCTTCTTTCGTTTCATTTTCTGCTTTGGCGTTCTCTTTGGTTGAATAGTTACTTTTTTCTTATTTGATATCTTTTCAGTTTCATTTGTATAACTAACATCCTCTCATTTGTTGTGTTCTATTTTTTTAAATTTTCTGATTTGATGTTTTCGGCGGTTTTTCTTGTTTCTCATTGCTGTTCCGTTTTTCTCATTTGATAACTTGAGTTCCTGAGAGAAGAGTTTTTGAAGAAAGGCACTTTTCTGGGTTACATATTTAGTTTATTTTTCTTTCCTTTTACAAATTAACGTTCTTCACCATATCTGGCATCCTTAAACATCTCTTGCAGTGCAAGTGTAACATTGGCCTCCGCTTCTTCATTTGTGATGGCGTCTTTAGGCAATTTACAAAAAAAAATATATCTACACAAGGAAAATACCCTCGTTGCTTCCAATGCAGAGCGAATGTTATGAGGGTTTCGTCTATCAATATCTTTTAATACTAGATTAAGAAGGCGTGGAAACTCAACCTTGCGAACTACTGTTTTATTGCTCTTTCCAAAACATGTGCAATTTTGCGCCAAGCCTTTCTGATACGACCAAAACAATTCACAGCCAACTGCTGGGTCATATGAGTACTATTTGGTGGTACATAATAGCAGAAACTTGATATTATTTTCTTCGCATAGATGGAAATGTGACTCAAAAATATAATTTAATATTACGCCCTTTCCGGGTTATGTCTTAGCCCCCTTGATGGGCGTCTTTCAAAAAATTTAAATTTTGCCGAACCCCGTCCCGCCGGAAGGCCTTGCGCCTTTTGCTCCAACTCTTTGTTGTCAATGATTTATTTAATTAATTAATTAAAACAATAAGCGTTTTATACACTGAAATTAATAGCATTCAACCTAGTGCTGAGTAATCGGCAATAACTTCGAGAAGAGAATTGAGCAAAATCTTTCCAAATCTACCATATTTTCTCCATAATATAAAATATTATACCTCCTGTAAACAAAAATTTCAGGATATATAAAAGAAGCAGACTTCAGATGTATGAGAAAGGTGGACCTACGATCGAGAAAAGCAGTTTATATTCAGTGCAACCCTTATTTGGTTATGATATTATGAACTTTCCCATCCTGTGGGAACATTACAGTGTAAAAGTCAGAAGTTTTGATCGATCGACCGTGTTATCGCATTAATGCGATTAAATGGGTAACCCTTCAGATAAATGTTCTCTCAGAAGGTACAAAATAAGCACCGTTTTGGCGACTCAGTGCAGAATTTAGCACTTCTGAACTTTGACAAGCGTGTCCCAAAGCAGCCATTGTTGTTATTTTTGAAAAAATACCAATTTTTGTTTTCACACCTTTATTTATGTATTTAGTGAGGTTGTAAACATTTTAAGAATAAAAGAAAAACGGAATTGAATATTTTTAGCCTTGCACGAGGGATGTACAGTATTTGTTTATCCCTAGCATAGATGGCTTTGGAATATGTTGCCCCTAGTAACCGCACTTGTTTTGTTATTTTATTGACAAATTGTCAAATTTGATTAGTCGAGGTTTAATAGTTTCAAAGTTGTATGAGTTGAAAGCAGTGGCTTCACGAAGATTTTGGGAAATGAAAAAAATGAGCTTCACGCTGTCATCAAGTACCTACAAAAAAAAAGGTTTAACACCTAATGAAATTTATACAGATATGGTTGGCGTACTTGGAGATCCTTCTTCTACCTATTAAGTAGTAAAAAAATGGTCTGCGAACATGCAAAAGGTGTGGGTCGGCCGCATTCTGCTTGTACTCAAGAAAACATTGATCTTGTGAATGACATGATCAGAGAAGATCGTCGATTGACAACAAAACGTGTAGCGGAGATAAGGCATTTCAAGTGGTACGATTGGAACCATAATAAATGACTATTTAGAGCTTCATAAGGTGTCAACAAACAAGATGGGTACCCCGAATGTTGACGCCCGAACAAAAGCGTGTGAGAGTCACTTCTTAAATAGCCAATTTAGTCTTGTTTAACCGTAATTTTAAACATTTCCTCCATCGCTTTGTTACGGTTGATGAAACTTGGGTTCATCACTTCAATCCCGAGTGCAAACAACAAAGTATGTATTGGGGTCATCTAGGATCCCCCTCCAAGCAAATTTCGTGTACAGGCTTCAGCGGGCAAAATGGTGGCTACAGTTGTTTGAGATGCCGAAGGAATTTTACTGGTAAATTTTTTGGAACGTGGCCACACAATCACTGGTCAATATTATGCAGCATTAGTGACAAAACTTCGCGATTGTATTAAAGAAAAAAAGAGGAGGAAAACTGTCACGCGGAATTCTCTTTCATCAAATGTAACGAAGGACTGCGAAGGGCGGCCTTTACCTGTTGGCGAAAGTTGTATAAGTATTTTGCCAGCTGGTAAATATCGGCCTAGGTTGGCTAACTAGCCGAGAGGGTCGGGGTTCCAGCAAAGCTGCAAAAAAACTACGGGAGAGAGCGCCAGATCCTCGACGTAGCCAAATCCTTGGGTCGGACCTCCCCAAGGTCAGAGATATACCAAGCAAATCATTGCCAGTGTCGATCTTTTGCAGTTTATCTATGACAAACTGAATAATGATCACCATGTGATGTCTCTGTTTTTCGACCTCACTGCTGCATTCGATACTTTAAAACTACCATTCATAGCCAGTAAATTAACTAACATGGGCATTAGAGGAGTTACTCTTGATTGGATTATGTCCTATCTCACCAATAGATCACTGAGAGTAAAAATTGACCGTAACGTTTCGAGTGAGCATCTAACAGATCTTGGAGTTCCACAAGGCTCAATGATAAGCCCCCTTATATTCATGCTGTTCGTCAACGACCTTTCCCTAACAATAACTAAGGCTAAACTTGTTATGTTCGCGGACGATACGTCTATAGCAATCTCAGCCCCAACGATTAATGAACTTCGGATTTTGGCAACGGCTGTGTGTAATGATTTTAAAAACTGGTGTGATAAAAACATGTTGATACTTAATATGGTCAAGTCAGAGTGCGTATACTTCTTCAAGAAGAAAAAACCAGAACCACTCCAGCTAAACATCGCTATCAACAACAAAACCATCTGTTCAACTAACAAAGTGAAGTTCCTAGGTTCTATACTTGACGAAAACTTGAAATGGGACCACCAAGTCGACAATGTGTGCGCTAAAATGAGTAAAGCTTATTACGCTATGCGTCAATTAAAAAGTGTGCTAGACATTAAAGCTCCCCTAAATGTGTATTATGGCCTTGCTTACGCTCATATGTCCCTAAATATTGTAGTTTGGGGGCAGGCAACTAACGTTAATCGTGTTTTTATTTCACAAAAGAGACTGGTTAGATTAATCTTCAATATTAATCCTAGAGATACATGTAAAACGCATTTTGTAAAACAGAGAATCTTAACTGTGTACGGCATCTACGTCTACAATTTAATGAAAATGATGCGCCAAAATCTAATAAAATTTGAAAGAAATGCTGATATTCATAAACATCAAACCAGAGACGGTAGTTGTTTACGTATTGGGCGGTACCGTACGACCATGCATGAAAAATCTCCCGTACATGCGGGTAAAATAATTTATAATAAACTACCAGATTCCATCAAGGAAGCTAGATCATACAGCCTATTTGTCCAGGCTAAAGAACTACCTCTCTGAAAAGGCTCTATATACCCTAAAAGAATTGGATTAATGTAATGTGTCTACTTAAACTGTTTATACTATTTCATCTTAATTCTAATTGTGTATAATACCACTTGCGTCATCAACTGTATGTTATTTGTTATTTATTTTTTTTATACAGGGTGTCAACGAATTTATTAGACAAGTTATAACTTCTAGAGTATTAGGTGTATCAAAATGAGATTTGGTATACGTAAATGGTATAGAGAGAGGAGAGTTTTCGAATATTTTCACTTTCCGGTCACTTCCGGTTTCACCGCAAATGGCTCCGATTTCGAATTTTTAAATGGAACACCCTGTATATTTTTACATTTTTGGATTTCTGAGACAATTCTGGATCAGAATGTGACATTTTAAAACGTTTTTAAGCCTACTTGATTTTTCAGAGCCACTTTTAATATTGCATCTAGGTAGCCATGATCGGATGCAAACTAATCTAAGGACCTCAGGTGATGTCAAAAAATTACAATTACAAAGTTTTAGTGATTAGTATGATAGATAGGAATAAGACAAGTTGGCAAAATCACATTTTCGTGTCGAACAATCTTTTTTCAAATGGCAACCCTTTTTTGACAAGCACTTTCCGAAAAGAGGATTTTTTGGCGAATCTAACGATACTAATTTATTTGCGATTGGATTAAAAATAAGCTCATAAATTAAATATTTCTAACCAAAATACTGGATAATAATTTATTTACTTTTGTCAAGTGTGCCATGGATAGCCATGATGCATAATACCAAAACTCTCCTCTCCCTGTACCATTTACCTATACCAAATCTCATTTTGATACACCTAATACTCTAGAAGTTATGACTTGTCTAATAAATTCGTTGACACCCGGTATACAGTGTGGTCCATTTAGTGTGCAACAAATAGGAATTTTTTTTATTAGTTGTAAAACCGAAATTTAAATACCGCCAAAAGTTAGTGCATGTTCGAAAACCATATCAGATTCCCTTAGAATGGCTTCACGTCAAACAGCATACAGGGCAGGACAAAAAATATGAAATTCGTTCAAGAATAAAGTTACCTTATTTCAAAAAATATGGCAAAATTTTATTGAGAAAAGTTGTTTAGAATCAAAAGATATGCTCAAAAACAAAGTCAGGGCCTCCTATTCGAATTTTTATAATTTTTTGGAAAACTTTGTATTACCCCCGTATTATACATATTTTTATTATTCTGATTTTATATGTATTTAAAGTAGCTACAACCACATCACTTTTAAATAACATTTAGCAACTTGAAGCATATTTGTAAAATTTACTTGGATTTATATTTTTTTAGGTAACCGTCCACTTCATGTTTGTTGCAACGATATTTAACAGAACTTTAAAATTTCGCAAATATTCTTTTTAACAAGGCAAATGCATTACTAATAATAATTTATATATAAACAACTTACAATTAAAGCCTACAATTTTATTTCAAATTTTTATGAAAATACGGGGCAAAAATTTTCCAAAAAAATAATAAAAATTGGAATAGGAGGCCCTGACTTTGTATTTGAGCATAACTTTTGATTCTAAACAACTTTTCTCAATAAAATTTTGCCATATTTTTTGAAATAAGGTAACTTTATTCTTGAACGAATTTCATATTTTTTGTCCTCCCCTGTATGCTGTTTGACTTGGAGCCATTCTAAATGCATCTGATATGGTTATCGAACATGCACTAACTTGTGGCGGTATTTAAATTTTGGTTGTGCAACTAATAAAAATTTCCCATTTGTTGCACACTAAATGGACCACACTGTATACTTATGTGTCACTATGTAATGATGCACCGTATTGACTTCTCACATCTGTGTATTTTAGCAGCTACGTGAATAAATTTATCTTATCGTATCTTATCTTAAAATAACAGCAGAACCAATAACTAGTAACAATATTTATTCAGAATTTGGTTCTATAGTGCAATAACGACAAACTCATACAAGACACATACCACCAATATACATATGCATATAAAATAAATCAACAAGCAATATAAATATATCACAGCCAATACATATTATCACAAATAAATATCATAAGTTGACCTATAAAACAACAAATAGTGCTACGTAATTCAAGACTAGCCAGAAGGGCGTTAGAAGATTAGTAACCACCTAGTTAAGTGTCCAAATCGTAAACCAAATAAATAAATGCAGAAGCATGTCTAATAATAAATACAGTGGCGGTCACCGTAAAGCGGAGATCGACACAACACGTGGCATGACTAAATTAACCTATGATCAAAAACACACAAAGCTCTAAATATTCAAATATACTTCCTTAAGCGGAGTGCAATACAAGGGGTCCCAATAGTGCAAGTATAAGGTAAGGACAACATCAACCTCGAGAGTTGGCTTAATAAATTGACTTTATTAAAAACAAACTTTAGACGGGGCGGTACCTGCAGTTTATCAGATCTCACCAGGGGTGCTAGGACCTATAAGAAATTCATAAGGCGTTCTCTGAAGCTCCAAGTCATTACTTGCGGTCATTCTAAACCCTAAACTTGACTTTGAATTTATAAACGGACAGCTAAATAAACTCAATAATAATCCCGTAAGGGGCAGCATAGCCACAGAAGTTTTGAAATTTCTATAGCAAACTCAAATTGACGTCGGGGTTAATGCACGAGGTTGTTACGGGCGAAAAGCGCATGAACAAAAGTGAATACTAAAAACCGCAACACAAATTAAAGCAATCTAAAAGTGGCTGCTCAACTACCGGATAAGTATTCCAAATAATCAACAATCTAATTACTCAGGTAAGCACAAATCGTAATTCACAAAATATTAATATAGCAATTCTAGAAAAGGTCATACTTGTAAACTCAAATTAATCAAACAATACATAACTCTACAAAAACCTCTCAGGTACACACGTCACGTGGTGCAGAGCTGGTGGACTTGGCAACCAGGCAGTTCCCTGGCCATGGAGACGGCCTCGTAATGGGCTGCAGATAAGCCTCGTTAGTAGTTACAATGCGGCGATCGCAGGGGAATGGCAACAAAACTCAGCCGCAGGAATGGGCAGCACGTCGGCTCGTAAATGCACCGAATGTCCCAAACAGAACCAATCACACCCAAATTGCCGGAACATTCCATGGGGGTTACGATGCTTCTCAGATCCTTCGAAAATGAAGTGGGCTACCAAAGCCGATGAGACAGGGAACCCATAAGGAGCGATACAACTTACACGAAACAGGACTGAATAGGAAATGGCCGAAAAATTGCTCAAAAACAGTCTAATTCAACTTATCAATAGTTCCAAAATTTTAAAGTGGACCATCAGAAAAACTGAAAAATGCAAAGTGTGGTTTAAGCAGATAAGCATAGAACTGTAACTTGTTCTAAAAATCGAGAATGATGTTAAAAAGGTTGCCTATCCATTTAGAAAATGTATTGTATATTCAGGAAATAAATGCAAACAGCAGAATCTAATTAATTATTTCAAATATTGCATGCAAAACGACAAAATAAGCGTAACACAACACACCGGCCCAGTTCATAAGATCCTTATTTCTATGAATTCAATTCATGACGCTGGGTTTGAAGTTATGAAGCATCCACCCTACTGCCCTGACTTAGCTGCCAGTGATTTTTGTTTATTTCCAAAGCTAAAAAGGAGTCTTCGGGGAACTAAATGTGAGAGCAATGACGCTGTTATGGCAGCAGTGCAGGACTTCTTCTGTGATCAAGACTCCGAGTTTTTCAAGAGAGGTGTTGCTATGTTTGAACATAAGTGGAATAAGGGGATTATGTTGAAAAATAATGTGGTATTCTATGCTAGGGACAATAAATACTGTATATCCCTCGTATCGTACGGTGGTATCATAGTAATATATTAGTTTTCCACAAGTACATCATGAAAGAAAGAAAACTGCTAAGGCATTTAATACCACATTGAGTTGGGTAGGCAACCCCATTAATAAATACTTGCAAGTCATTCAAGTTGCCAGTCACTGAAATCTTATTCAAGATAAAACTTGATTTGACACATTTCCAGCAGGTGGCGTTCGTAACAAAGAGCAATTAGAGATCCTGTATATAGTTTAACCTATATACAGGATCTCTAAGAGCAATTAAGGTTACTAAATCATAAAGGTACCGCCAACTGTGCAAACATATATGTTTTGTCTCTTTTAATTTGGGGTTCCTGTCATTAGTGTCTCACTCTCACTTTCTTACAATGCTCTGTCCTTTTTAATTTGGGGGAACAAACCTTGGAATTGAATGGCGGTACCTTTATGTATTTAGTGACCTTAAGAGCAATGGCTAGAAAGAAGACCAAACTGTGATCTGATTAAAAACATCTTTTCTGAAAAAATGAAAATAATCCGGAATGTAGTATTTAAATATTAACTTTTTCTATAAAAACCTCCTAGTTTGTTTGTTTGTTTGTTTGTTAATGGACAAGGTCTAGGCATGCAGAGTACCAGGTACCTTAGATACCGACTGCTTTGGTCACATGGTCAAAGTCCTACTTAGAATTTTGCCGAGACTAAGGAGTTCCAACCCTAGCAAGGGCTCTTTTACATGCTACACATCGTAGTAACATAGGACCCACGGCTTTACATCACTTCCGAATGATGGCATTCTGTAGAAGCTTTCATCTGCATTTTTTATAACCTCTTAGTTTTAAATTAATTATGAAATTGTTTTATTAGCTCTGTTTAATATATTGTGTAGGCGATTACTGACAGGTAATTTTGAAATTATCTACCTTAAACTTTTATGAATTAAAATTTCTTAATTAAAATTATCAGAAACTGAAGTTTTTGTATTTTATACGATCTACTAGTTATTACACCTGCACCGTAGGGGTAAAGTGCTTGTTTATCAGTCTCGGATGGAAATCTCTCATCGAGACGTAGGCGATATCTATAACTATCCAAGAGTGATAAAGATACTTTAGGTCTCGTACTGAATAAAAGGTTTTTCCTAAAAGCGGAAGTGAAACAAACATTTTCGCCTATAACACACCGTCAGACTAACATAGAATAAATAAGCCAATAAAAATTAATAATATATTTTTTAAAATTAGTATTGTAGTCTGCTTTACTGAGAGTTCGTTCATTTGATAACACTTGTAATTGCTAAGACATAAAGGCAAGCAAACCATAATGTAATCGCCGAAACATCTTTGTGAGTTTTATTATTAGGGATGTTTCTTAGTTGCGAAATATCCACAAACATCATGAAATACTGTGTTTAAGTAGAAGCCATTTTCGAGAGTAAATCTGCATTTCTGCTTTGTTGGTCTTTTCGCCGGTTGTTTAGAATTAACATAGGTCTCTGATGACCATATATGCAGGGTGTTTCTTCAGTTGACCGTATTTCTTCTGGCGGGGCGGTACAGTGTAACATAAGTCTAAAACACAGTGGCGAATGTTCGTTAGAAGCGGAGGTGCTCGAACCTCCAATACGTCCACAGCCTATCTGTCATTAGAAAAAGTAATTATTATATAATTGAAAATATATTTTATCATCTTTCCCACCGTTTTAATATAAGCAGGTTGACCAATACACAAGAAATATGTCAGCTTACCATGAATTATGTGTCAAGACATTCGATCGTATAATGTGCACTAAGCAGGCTCGCAACTGCAGTTGGCTCTCCGAAACCAGAATTTGTATGGGGGATTGAGAGCGAAAACGTTATTGCTGCAGAATCGGAAATATAGCAGTTACAACGTGACGCGAGGTCTCACTCTTTTGTAGCCGTTGCCGCTGCAGACTTTCAGTGTTATCATAATATTTGCAAATATAGCGCTTTCGAAAATGTAATGTGATCCGAGGGTAAAGTAGCCGTCGCGCCTACAGCATTACTTCTTGAAAATGTTGTGCACACTTTGAATAAACTACAAATGTATGACGGTGAATTAAAGCATTCTTGTTGTGGGTCGTGTTTGTATGGTCTTATATAATATCGATTGCAGTTGAAGTGTGTTTATTTATGTGCAGTGATTTCGGTTATTTGGTGCAGTTTTATTGAAAAATAACGAAAAATAGAGTAACTATATTCTCAATATTTATTTTCAAACCCTTTTTTTCAGAGTTGGAATCAATCTTAAAGGTTAATAAGTAATGCAAAAGTTTTTAAATGTCATCCATAATTATACAAAATAAAATCCTGAACAGTATGCTTACATTATGTCTCCAATAAACTACAGAAAAAATAAATTACTGAATTTTTAAAAATTCAATATGATGACAGTAGATATTTCAAACCCAGGGCCGGCTGTGGGTTTTGCGGGGCCTCGGGAAAATATTATATGCGGGGCCCCTTCCCAAAAAGGAAGAAATGATACATGAACATGATTTTATCAATTTATTTAATGAAAAAGAAGCCGCGTGGCGCTGTTGGGCAAGCGCCAGACTTGCATTAAGCAAGTCCTCGGTTCCAATCTCGCGGGGGTCGGAATTTTTCCGCCTTGGCGATTGGAATCGGGCTCGGTGAGACCATTCACAGTTGGGCACCAAATTAACTATGCTCTACTCAGAGCCACAGACCTAAAAGATAGAGTAACAAGGTCAACATACCACCAATACACACACCTCATACAATGGTTGCTGCGCAAGCACCAAAGGCGCGATCCAACTTTGTATCCCGAATCCGGGGCAAGTTGATCATTGTACCGCCAGATGCCAGCGCATAAAGCACCAGCCTCGACACCGCAAGGTAAATGAGATTACAGATAATACATACATACATACATATTTAATGAAATATTTATTTCTTCAATATATTCAATAATATACCTACATAAACATAATATTTTTTATTCCTATTTCGTACACACTTTTTTTACTGCTAATTCCTCGATAATATCATCAAAATTTATCTGTTTTTTACCTCCTACTCTATTGACAACATAGCCACCCCCTCTAACCTATCTTGTTGCATGGTTGATCTTAGATCATTTTTAATTAACTTTAATTTGGAAAAACTGCATTCGGCGGAAGCTACTGAAACAGGCGTTGTTAGCATAATTCTCAATGATATATTTGTATTGGGATATACATCGTCTATATTATCTTTGCACATTTGTTTCAGGCAATCTAATGGAGTTGTATTCTCTTGAATAATTTGTGACAAACATTTTAACTCATGAAATAAATTGTAACCATCAATATCAGCATTTTCGCCATCTTGAAGAAATAGATGAAGATCGTTGCAATATTTTTTTAATTCGTCATCGTTTTTATTTTTAAAATTTCTAATGTTGTGTTAAAAACCAAATACATCAATATAACGAGTATACTGTTCAAATCTTTCATCCAGAGCAACAATAGCACAATCTACAATTTTTTTAAAATAGTCCACTTTAAATAACTCTTTTGCATTGTTTCCAATGTTATTGTTTTCATAGGTATACATTTTTGGTTTTTTGGAAATACGTTTTGTTTTAAATTCTGGTGATATATTTACACTACTACTACCATGAACCACAGATCAACACAGTAATTTGATATTTAGTTTCCTCATCGGTTTTTGCGGATGCGATCACTACTAGGTGTCAATTTACACTGATAGGTCTCTCGGAAATGTATGTAAAAGGTCTACGCAGCACACTCATATTATGGGTGGTAAGTTATTTGTAAATCGTCTCGGCCCACACAATGCGTGGGGCCCCTTTAAGCCCGGGGGCCCCGAAGTCCCGACCTCTGAGCCGGCCCTGTTCAAACCCTTTTTCAATAGTTGTCATAGGTAAAATATCGTATGTGCGTCACTAATTATTATTATTTACTTAACTAGTAACAAGTAAAAATCCTCGAATAAATACAATAATATAACTAAGAGGAACAGTAGTAAAACAAGTACGGAGTTTCATATATCTGGGCAGCGAGATATCAGAGGATGCAAGAAGTGAAAAAGATATCAAAGGCAGAGTTCGTATGGTAAAACAAACACTATTAAACAAAAAAAAACGCTATTCACTTCCAAAATCGGCCTAGAAGTTAGAAAAAAGTTTATGGAAACCTATATTTGGAGTATATGTCTATATGCCTGTGAAACTTGGACACTGACAAAAAAAGACAGAGAGAGGTTACAGGCATTTGAAATGTGGTGCTGGCGAAGGACATTGAAAATAAAATGGACACAAATGATAAGTAATGAAGAAGTGTTGCATAAAATACAATACCGGAGAAGAATAATAGATACCAGAGAAATAAAAAGAGGAAATGGATAGGACAGCTGCTAAGACACCACCGATTTGTAACCCTCTTAATTGAAGGAAGAATTGAAGGCAAGCGACTAAGAGGTAGACCCCGATTACATTACACGAGCCAAATTATAAAGAAGGCAGGATGCGACAACTAGCTCAACTTAAAGAAAATAAGCCAGGACCGGAACGAATGGAAAAGACTACACTGACAAGAAATAACTCCTTTACTACATATATTGAGATGGTATTTAGCCCGTTACTCAACTCTGCTTGCATCATAGATAATTAAAGTAAGTCAATAAAGCACAGAGCGGGGGTAACCAGACAACTGCAATAAGTTACGTTAGGAAGTTTAATTCATAACTGCATTGGTAAAGCATTGCCGATATTAGATAGAATTACTTTAGAATAAATGGCAATAAGGCAGATATCAATTCGTAAATTAGAGTCACAGAAATATGAATTAGCATAAATTATGAGGTTGGTGCAAAGTAAAGCCAATCAAAACTTCAACAAATCTATCACCAAAGGGTTTATTACATGCGTGTTAAATAAATTTACATGTCAGTATAATTGAATAAGTACAGTCCTATGAACTTTTTAAATAAAGGTAAGAAGGATAGAATGTTCTCAATACAGTGCAAAGAGCACAATACTAGATCGAATAACGCTATCAAAAATGGAATGGCAATATTTGAAGAATGGTGAAAAGCAGACAAGTTTTATAAAATGCAAGAAATTGACACTACAGGAAATGAACGAGATTGGTGTTTATAAAAATGAGTCAGTGAAATGACTTAAGTGAACAGACAATCCAAATAAAACATAGTGAGTTGCGCTATAACCTAGTTTAAATATGAACATATCGGTGAACCTAACTTGCAGATTTTGAGTCGTCATGTCTACTGAAAGCTAGCCATAAATTATTTTACTTGCAAATGTGCCAATTACTATAAAGGGCTAAACACTACAATCAATGAACCCATTTGTACAATTATTTATTTGCTTTTAATCAGTCAGAAATTGATTTACATAAAAGCATATAGGACGTGTAGTGAGTTAATTAATTATTAATTTAATTATCATCATCATATCTCTACAATATATACTTAATTATTGTTAGAAATTAAGTTACGCTAAAGTTTTTGCCTCGTATCGGCAGTTGCCTTATAAAACAGCGTTAAAAATGTAAGAAGGTTCTGAGAGCCGCTGAATTCTTCATAAAATGGAATGTTGTTAAAAACAGAAGGTAACAAAAGGCTTAAAATTACCTAACGCAATTTTATAAGGTTACATTTAAAAAAAATTAGTTAGATCATTCTAAGGCTTTTATTACCCCCTTGCTTTAAAAAAATCCTCTTTATGAATAATTCAGCGGATTTCAAAACTTTTTCTCTGTTTTATAAGAAAATTACAGATCTGAGGTAAACACCTTAAAGTTTTTTTAAACTTTTTTTTCTGTTACAATGTATCTCCAGGAGTCACACGGTTGACCTAAGAATCACCGTGCATAAAAGTCAGTGCTTGTGTCACGCTGCATCGTCACCTATTATACTTGCTTTGTCTATGATAGGGAATTATTAAGGAATTCTTTCGTCATCCTCCCCTTCAGAATAACGCGATAAACCTATGTGTAGTCTTCTTGGACGAGTGGTTAAGGCGGGATGAGTGGACGATTTTCCTGTTTGGGCGATGCTGTCAGTTACAGCTTTTCCAGAGATGAGGCTGCTTTATCCTCACCGTATCTTTGCAAAACTCCTATCTGCCATTTAATCACATAAAATACTCATGATAAACTCCTTCGTGGTCAAAAACAACGGTGCGCATCGCTTTGACGTTGTTTCTACTTAGATGTAATGTTTTGCCTTTTTTTTTGTTTCGATGACTGGAAAAATAGTATATTATGTTATTAGGAGTAAAAGTTATACTTTGTGTGGGAACACCGGAATCATTTGACTGACGAGTGTAAGCCAGTAAGACAAGTCTGGGTGAGGCACACAAAGTAACTTTTACTCCGAATAGCATATGCTTCTTTATTTTCAAACGCCCGAACTAATATAAATATATATTTCAAAAATTATGATTATCGAGAATTGACGTCTACGTTAGTTCCCGACAACCAAGAAGGCTAATGTCAAAAATATTCAAAAGCTAATCAAGATTTGAAGTATTTTTACTCCACTGGCATAAAAGTAACCACTTTTGCTTGGTATTTTAAGAATATTTTAGTTTTTGAAAAAACAAGTCGGCCTTGACAGTGAAGCGAAAACTATTTTCTATATAGGTAAACTACCCTTTCTGTTCAAGATACGGCAAAATGTTACCAATAGAAGTTGTTCAAAATGATAAATTATGGCCCTATACACAATTTTAGGAAGATTTACCATCGTATTAAACCGTAATATTTTTAAATTAAGAAAAATAAATTGTATTTTTATAAAATGAATGTTTAATCTAAGTAGGTAGATCTTCCTGAAATTTTGTATACGGCCATAACTCTAAACTAAAATGTCGTTTCCTCCCTTGCATGATTACAATTGATAAGGTATTGTTCTTGCTAACGCTGGAGAGTTGAAGTACATCTGCAGGAGTAGTAGTAGTAATACAAATAGCTATAAAAAAAGTATTAGGTAACTTTTGAAATTTTAAAACAAAATATCAAATTGATCAGGAACTGTTGGAAGTTGACAGGTGACTGATAAACCTAGTTCAAAACGGCTGATTAAAATAAGAATTCGTACATCAGATACAAAAACAAAAGACATTCGCTCAACACGTAACAATGAAGTCATTTTTACATTCAAGAGACCTTTATGGGAATTTGTTCAAAAAGAAATTGCATAAGGGTTGGCCATGGAAAATAAAACTAATGTCGACAGCTGGATTTAGAGACAGCAATTTTTAGAATTTGCAATCACGATATTAGTAGCGTATAATATAAAGTTACAATAACAACAACAGTGATGAAAGTAAGTTAATGAATTCTAAAACTTGCTGTTGGCATTACTTTTATATTCCATGGCCAGTACTTATGTAAGTGCTTTTTGAACACACCGTATAAGAAACGGGAAAATACGTATTTCATAAAATTACTGTCAACGATCGACAAATAAATTTCTCAGGTTACTTTCATATTTTTACTTCAAGCTTCTTTAAAAATAACTATTAATATTATCAAAATATTTAATAATACCTATTGCTTTGAAGTTTAGGGCAGTAAAATATCTGAAATTACATAAATTGGGTCACTATGCACTGTTCTTTTACAAAAATTAATAGAATTTTGTGTAAAATAATTAAGAAGCCAATATTTGAATGCCTCGTAATTAGCATGGGGGTTTTGTATGTTTCGTCCGTCAACGCAGCACCCTGTATAACGTAAAATTAGCATATGAGCATTACAAGGCAAGAAAGCGACAAAGAATGAATAATTTACAAAATGTTCAATACGGTAAACTGATGCCACGTTTTTAAATTGTATTAGTACCATATACCCCATGCTGAATTTTTGATTCAACCAGGCATGGGATTTTGCAATTAGTTACATTTTATGTCGGTGTTTTACGCTGTTTAAATGTTTTTATCGGATTTTGGGTAATTTTCTGGACTTAACGCCTGTTACACTTGCATGGTAGTATAGCCGTATGCTAGTACATCGTTTAAAACAAGCAAATTGAAATGCATAAATAATTATTATGAACCAATGTCTTCTAATGAAGCTAATTTAAATTATTTTTTTATCGTAGGAATTTTAATCTGTAATGTAATTACAGCAAATATAGTTTTGGCATCTGACACAATAAATATTAGCTTCACCGTTGCAACCTACATGATCACAGCTACATACATGCACTAATGCACTATTTGCTCGTGCACGTGTCGTATAAAATGCAAATGTTGCACAAAACCTGCTGTAATTCTATCGTCAAAGGAAATCATAAATTAGGCTTATATTGGTCCGGGAAAACCCTATTCCGATTTGCTTAATATGTAGCTTAATAAGACCCTATCTTATTTCTTGCATTCTGGAGATTTAGCACCCAATCGAGGTCAGTAATTCAACAATTGAATTACCATAAAGTAATTCAAATATCGCGAGTAATTTCAATTGCAACAGGTAATTAAAATACCTGTAAAGTCATTTAAATACTTTAGAATAATTTCATTACACAAAGGTAATTGAATAAGTGAATATAGTAATTCATTATCTTCAAAAAGTAATTGTCAAGTACTTTTTAACAAAAATGGCAATTTCCAATTACAATTGCCGCATTTTGGAAAATAATTCAATTCCAATGCAAATACACAAAAAGGGATTTAATTAGTAATTTAATTACAATGTAATTAATTACTAGTTATGGTCTGTGAGTCGAGATGTGTCGGTTGGTGAGATCAGTGAAACCCTATCTTTGAAATAAAGCTTAACTTTTGTTTTAGCCTTGTCTTTTGTCGTGTTTTGTGTTAAGTTCAGTTGTTATTTGGCTTAGTATTTTGTTTAAACTTGATTTAAACACACATACATTTTATTAACAAAATTTCCGAAACCAGTCAGAAGTTCTAAATGTAATTCTGATTTCATAAAAAAACAGTTTTAACCTCAAGTTTTACTTCATAATTTCGCAAGTTTATATTTAATTTATATCTGTTTTAATCTTGAATTAAAACAGGCAAAATTCAGTCCCATTTACGAAATCTTAACGAATATTGTTTCGCCAACATTGAGTTTAAACACCGCAGTAAAAATGCAACTCGGCATTTCGCTTAATAAGCGACCTAGAAAGCAAGTTCAACGCTTCAGTCTGCAAACCCATGCGGAACTAGAAAAGGTTTATCGTGCTGAGTTGCGGTCTTCGGACCTTTAAACGCATTCTATTACACTCCACTATTATGAACTTTGAATTGTTACTTAGTTAAGCATTCTTGTTTTGTATAAATACACCGTTTATTTTCGTAAAAAAACAATCTGCATTTAATGTTTGATTCATTCACTACGTCGCCACCCTGATACTAAGCCATAATACATCGAGACGTGAGGCTGCGTCTCCCAGGGTGGTTTACTGTCGCCCCTTTCAAGTACCATTGACTACATTGGTTTAAAACGTAAACACAGTTTTGTTTACGTGCTTGAGGGATAGAACCAGCGCAAAGCAACGGAATCCTGATTAACAGCCTCCAGGCAATTCTGTTCAATTTACTTGATACAAAAGTCGAGCAGACTCTTGTCTTTCAACATTCTTGGCGACCATGAAAGGACCGTTCGTCTTAAAGCCGTTTTGTGACAAAAATGTGGACAAACTGAAGAAAGCAAGGGCACCAATATGTGCACCATTCATAAGAACATAGAACTCGTTTATTGCCGATGCGGTTAAAGAAGAATCTAATATTGGAAGTTTAACACAACTCACCTGGAGCTTGCTTTTGAGAAGCTAGGTTTAATGGATTTGCCTGTTACTAGATGATGACGTCACCGACGAAGATTTTACTGCTGAGAATCATTGCAAAGTATCTAGTTAAGATTGTTCAATTTCGCAATAAAATAAAAGGGTTGGAAAAAGAGACTGGCATTGTTCTACTTCCATCAGTTACATCATCCAACTCTTCTGTGTCGAATTCATTAGAAACAACTGAAAAACGTATCTTACCGTAGTTCGAGCTGTTGATGTTGGTGGTGATCTTGGAGAGTGGTCGGGCTTTTGGAGTAAATTTAAGAAAATTCTCGAGGAATAGGAAATTTCAAGGAGAAGCTTCAATATCTAAGGCAAGCGATGGAGAACGATTCAAAGACAAGAGACGTCGTTTTCAACTTTCCGCAAATTATCCGAAGGCAGTGGAAGGCGTGAAGAGCCGACTTGGTAGTAACGGACCCATTTACACATACGGACGCTTCTAAAACCGGCTATCGGCAACTCCCTAAATCAAGGTGGTCTTTCAAAACTATATGATAAAGTTGGGTCTCACTTACAAGCTTTGCAATCTATTGTAACAATATTGTTTTACATGATGGAGTCGTATTTACCAGCAGATATCTTGAGAACTTTGCAAAGGAGTTCAAGGATTTTTGTTTGCTGAAGCCCAAGCATCAAGTGAAAGCTCGGAGAAGAATAGACTTGCTTTGTTGATGCACTTCGTAAGGCGCGAGGGCGAAGGAGACGAGAGAATCTGCCTAGCTCATTATGGTTTTGGGATTTCTGAATCAAGTTTTCTGTAGGAATAAAGAAAGGGTTCATGGAGTCCAAGGAGAGGACGATTTTGACCGCTGCAAGTGCAGATATTTAAAAAATTAACCTGCGTCTTTTGTGATAAACCTTACGACAATCAATATTGTTTTAAACCTCAAAAAATGACCTTACTTAATAAGAAGTAAATTTTATAGAAGAACAAATGCTATTTCACCTGTTTAAGATACTCTCATTGACCAAAATCTGCAAGTTTAATATCAGAATATCAGATTGGTTTCTTGCAGATGAATTCATTTCGTGTTAATGTGTTCAGACATCTCCAACCACAAATACCACGGTGATACAAAGAAGAAGGTTGGATTGCAAGAGAACTCTTGTAGTACTTTGTCGAATTTGCCATCTTTGCATGCTGTTGTTCTTCAAACTATATTTCGAAGAAATGTGCCGTCGATTCAAGGTAAGGTCTAAAAAAAATAATATATATATATACTTCTGGTGGAATAGAGTTAAAAGGTAAGGTATACTCAAAGGATTCCTTTAACCACGTTAAACAAAAACATTGAGCGTCAAATGAACGGTAAGTTTACAACAGCTATAAATTTCGTTACTAATACAGGAAGCATCAATGGAGATTCAACACTATTGGTATCATAGATCCCATTAAAAAGAAGAAAAAATCTGAGATGAAGACTTCTTAAGTGAAACACTTCAAGGAGACAGTAAAAATCAATTTCGTGACAAGGTAAGAAGTTACTCTTCGATTTATTGAAGGTACTCCAGAGTTAGTTGACAACAAGATTATGGTTGAGAGAAGACTCGTATATGTAACAAATAAACCTACCAAGTCTAGAAATGTGCCCACTTAGAATTCGTTTCTAAATATAAGGAATTGAATTTCAGATTTTACCTACCAGACCGATAAGTTTTCAAGGAGAACTAGTTGTCTAGTTCAGTTTTCAACCCATCCGCCAGAAGCAAGAATTGGCATTGGGAAGATTCAGGAAGTGTCAAATGGGGTAATTTTGGACATCAAGAAAGCGTTTTTTAAGAAAAAGGCAGCATATTTAAAATTTCTTTGGTGGAAATATGACAATCTGGAGGAAATTCAAGTTTTTCGTCATTATTGTGTTTTTGGAATCAAGGCAGCCCATTTATTTTGGTAGCTGAAGTGGAGTACCATTTAGAAAGAGTCTTTTTTTCCTTGAGAAAATGAGCAGCAAGTAACATTCTCAGATTCAGAGGATTAGATCTCAATTCGTGTTAGATGCGAAGGCACTTATAATGAATGAACGTTTTGATTTCAGAGGGTGTGTTACGGTATCAAACGGTTCTTACGACGCACCGATCGCTAGACGAATCCGAGAAATGTGGCGCGCTCACCCTGGAAAATCGATGAAACAGGCTAAAGGCCCCAGCTGAAATGCGCTCAGGGAGATGGGCGGGGTTAACACCGATACGCCACAGGGCTAGCGTCACTTAATATGTGTTGAAGGTTATCAAAGAATGGGCGCCACCAGCTCTGACTCGGGATCCCCACGTTCTGCCGGAACTGGATGGCGGAACGGGGCGGGGTTACAATCAAGTACTACTTCGAGTAGCACCTGAATAGCTATTTCGAGAAAATACGCGAATAACTATTTCGAGAAAATACGCGAATAACTATTTCGAGAAAATACGCGAATAACTATTTCGAGAAAACACGCTAATAACTATGTCGAGAAAATACGCGAACAACTATGCTGAGAAAATAAGCGAATAACTATGTCGAGAAAATCGCCGTACAATGCCAGTCGCAACCACCTACCTGGAAGGCCTACCCTCCACGTCTGGTCCTCGCCTCACAGCTGTAGTGGCACAGCGACACAGTCGCCCTGTAATATGTATACACCAGCACAACAGTGTCAAGAAGCAACAAAATGGCGATAATATTAATACGTCTATTGGATCCCTGGGGGTGATCTAAATACATACATATATACACAGGTTACAAAACATCATGGTTTTAAAAGGAACTTAATGGTTAAGCCCAGCTGGGGAAAAGCGCTTAATGCCTAAGGGGTTGGCGTACAGTCGAGTCGGGTACATCATCCAGGCCAGGTGTAACGGGTAAACGTGGGCTTAAACCCAACGGCCGGTCGCCTTTACGCGTGCAAACAAAACCTGAATTCGGGCCCAAAACCTCTGAACACCCTGTACTAGGTCGTGATAAAATTGCCTGGCGGCACAAACCAACGATAGTTAATATTAAATTTAGGCGCTGGCGGCGCTATCGATTAAGTGGGCTAACGGTGCGCGAGCTGACGCACGCCACTGAATTTTCCAGCAGAGTGTAGTACTTTCACTGCACTCTTTCACACAAAGTGTTCCGCCCACAACGTGGGATTATGATTCGAGACGGCGTGGGCACGCCACAGTAAGTCTCACCACGGGGTTACTTCGCTCTGGCACCGCAATGCAGCAGCTCGCAAGCGAGCAGCGGCACACATTAAGTTAGTTGGACAAAGCAAGCGTCAGTACGCACAAATGCTATTTTTACAAGGAGTGTACCACGCTCTGGCTTCGCACTGCAGCAATTTGTATGCGAGAAGCGGTACTCACAAAATTAGTTGAACAAAGCAAGCGTCAGTATGCACAAATGTTATTTTTCAAGCGTTACCTGGCTAGCTCGGCCATCTTGCAGATGGGGAAACTTTCCTGGCAGCAAATGGTATGCGGGACTTGGCATTGCGGCGAAGCTCAAACGATGCGGAAGGCGAAAATGGCTGGCTTACGCACGAGTCCCCTTGTCGGGAGAAGTCTGCGACGACCTACCTAGGTTATGCAGCACTTGAGGAAGTCGCCGTTGCAATAAATGGACACAGCGTTGCTGTATTCCTGCGACGACTCGTTGCACCGAGAGCACCAACCGTTTCACACGTGTAGACTGTATCTCGAGCCCCTGCCGACTGCCGCGATAATCGCGTGCGTCCGGTGCCCCTGAGCTTCATGGGAAAAACGCTCCAGCCAATCCTAACACAGAATTTCCTAGACACGCGACTTTTGGCACGAGAATGGGCACTACCCCTCCTAGTCGCACTAGCAGCGTAATTTCTAGTAGGTTCGAAATATTGTCAGCGTTTACACACGGCTATCAAAGCACCAACAAAGGAGTGCCCCAGATGACGAGAAATACTGCGCTTGGAGGCCAGAGATGTCCAAAATCACTATTATGGAATTATGCGATAAAGCCAAATAAGTAACTAAAAGGGTTTAACATACGGGCATGCTGCCCTAAAGCCTAAGTGGCTAATTAAATTACGGTTGGGTGCCAAAATTACCTGACAGGTGGTAGTTCATTGAAGCAGCAGATGTCTTTGTTGAATTTTCGGTGACTCAAGTACTTAGTCATCGCTGAAATATGAAGAATTGGTGACTATTCTATGCAATTGTAACTCTGTAATCAACTCAAATCCACTCATCTACATTTCTGAAGATTTTAGTTCGTTAGTTTCTGCTTTGCTTTTTCAGCACGACAAGGAAATTGGAATTCCGGAGTGCGATGTCTTGGGTTCTAAAAGTGTTAATAAGATATTAAAGAAGGTTGAGAAGTGAGTATTTTGCGCAACTTGTTCAATCGATTGAAGTTAAAGTTGACTCACATGAATTTAAAGTTGGTGGTATCGTCCTTATGGGAAATTAAAACCAGAATAGGCTCGACTGAACCTGACCCTTTGGAAGAGTTCAGAAAATATAATCAGAAAAGGACAACAGTCGATAAATTAAAGACAAAAACAGGAGTGGTGGCCAAACCAATCCAAAGACCCTACCAGTTAGAAGTTTTAGTCGCAACCTGTCAGTTGGCGAGGTTAATGTGTAGCGTAACGGGAGTTTTACATTTATTTATCCCAGTTGCAATTGTTCTTTCTATGTGGATCATAAGCCACGGTTTGGACATTTTCTGGTTAATTCGACCTCAATAAAGATAAATTGGTCGATCTACAAATATGACACGTCACAGCACATAAAATGATCTATGTAATAACAAAGATGTATAAATATTGCATGCTTTTTGAGGTCTTCTCTCTGAATGCCGATGACAAATAGGTTGAATATAGTATGAAATCAAGACTCGCTTATGGTAGAAAAGGCAGGAAAGCTGATACGACCAATATCCTTGTCCACGGTTGCGCTAATCTGTAGTTAAAAATATAAGCACAGACCGTGGTTATTGTTATAGTTGAATGTAGGCTTTCACAGTCGTTGTCCATAATGGTAAGTTCTTCCGGGTTATGCCGTGGCCGTCAATTTAACTTTTATAAAGTCTTTAGAAAACCTCTGAAGACGGTGACATCATAAGCAGCGAAACGTCAAATGTAACCCGGAAAAATCTACCGTTATGATTATTGTTTATTTAATGTGGTTAAGATTGGTGTTCACCACCTCAGTTCTACAGAAAAATCTATGAGGTTGATTTTGCACAGTCGCATGTGCTCTCTTCACTTCTGAATTTTGCGATGATTCCTGGACTATTAGAATTTTCTGGGGATGAATCGTGGCTTCCAAAGCCTTCTTTGGCTAGAGTTCCTTTCGTGGGATGAAGCGGAGCTTCAGATTCTCTGGCCTGGGCCCGCTTCGCCAGTTGAAGTTGTCTTGGATGGGCTGGGTATCGTCCTTTTATGTCCATTCTAGTCTCTCTCTACTTGAAGCATCTTCTGGGGGAGGGAAGTGTGTCTGCATTGCGGCGAGAACTTGCTACGGAAAGGGCCAAATGTTAATTACGGCAAGATAAGGATTTGTAAATTATTGCATATTCATGTTGATGTTCAAGTATACAATTTGCACGAGCGCAAATGTCACAAGTGAACCTCTGTCTCTAAAGTAAAGTTTTGAAGTTGGTTTTAACCTTATCTTCCGTCGTGTTTTGTGTCACGTTTGATTGTTATTCTATTTATTATTTAATTAATACAGAAGTTGGGTAGACCCTTGTCCGTCAATAGCTTTTCTTCCACTGAAAAGACGGGCTTTGTTTCGGGACATTGATGCATCGTCTGGACATAAATAAATAATAGAGTTTTTACAAAATTTAACACAAATTTTATACTGAATACGCTCGGCATTGTGAAGAAGTATGAAATAAGACGAACACAGCTTGAGTACCCCTCACGTGATTACGTATCACGGTCCAACAAATATATTCAGAGCGACTTTGCTTGTAGATTAAGGTTCTCTCTAAAAGCTCTAAATTTAATTGCCTTCTGTCTTCCATTTCTAAGCTTTCTGAACCATTTTTACAGTTGCATTAGCAACCCATACGTGTCATTAAACGGTTCCATTCGCGTATAGATCTACAATGACTGAACACAAAAATTGGACGATCGCTCGACATACAATTTAAATGACTATAATTCTATAATTTACCAGTGTGTTGGTTACAAACTATACTAATATTTTGAACATCCAGAAGGATTATTGTTTCCAAGACTAATTTGATTGGAAACTAGGTTGGGTCTACTGAACAGGCCTCGTAATTATCAATTTAAATAGCTTTGAAAAATATCGTTTTGTTCGTTTCGGTATCCGATTCGACATTGTAATTGTAAACTGGAATTTAAATGAAATGCACAGCAGGCAATTTCCATTTCCCACCATTGTGCAAAATAAATTGTTATAGATTTAAGGCCAACAACCGGGCTGCTTCGTTAGAATTCACTGTGCACATCGCCCGTGCAGCCCATACTTTTCGCATAGGCGCTTCTAAAGTTACTTTCAGTAAAGTTACAGCTGCAAATAAATCAGGACAAGGAATTAACCGTCTGGTTTTCGAGAGATAATATATTATAAGGACGTATCGCGTATACGAGACCTAAAAGAGGGCTTTTTGTGTTAATACAAATTAATGTTTCTACTTCGGTTGCGTTGACTGGATTAAGTATAGCTTTCTGCTAGCGTGCTGTTGATATTGAGATGATACTTTTTACGTTTCATTTAATGGTGGCGTTAACCAAACATAGAAGTTGTCCCAGAAATTAAAGCACATACTTTTATAGCAAATTTGGAAACGTTCTATTATTTTATGTGGAGAATATACGTTAAAATTACAATTAATTAGATAACATTTGTTGATGGCTAAATAATGTGAGGTTTTGCCTTACTCATTAGATTTTGCATAACTTTTTGGGTGGATTTTGTTACCCCTTTAATCACATATTTTAAAATCGTGAAGTTTAGAGAACATTTTAATTTTGTTCTATAGTTAGCTTTTACAAAATCCCAATATTTTCCTAACCTTTAGAGTCGTCACGTCACTGACCGATTTTTGAAAAGGTTACACCTTTTCCATATGGAATCATTTGAGTGCTTTTTGTCAGAGTGGGATTTTGATAAATTTCCCAAAACAGGATGGTTGTGGTAGTCGACGTTTCTGTAAGCATTAATTGATATAGCTGTCTGCGTTTGTGCATCCAATTTACTGAGGTAGCCACACTGACATATTACCTATTATACTAATACTTTTGTGATGAATTTTAAAATAGAAATATATTTGTCCTCATTTCAATGTCCAGATTTATCCAAGTGAGTGTAATACTGAGGCTTCGTTAGTCATTAAAACAAATATTTAAAATACGATTCAGTCAACAACTCGTGTAATTTTCTGGATGTTAGCAAGGTTTATCTGTTCGTTTGGAAGCTTTTTATTACTTAAAAGTATAGGCCATTCAGTAAACACAAAAACATATAATTTTTTTTTGAAGTTGGCATATACGTAAAATTTGTCTGCTAGGGATTCTGTATTTTGTTTTGCAAAGGTTTCCATTCCTGCATAAAGGTAACTTTGAATTTAAAAATGACAATTACTAATATCATTAATTCAGTGTCAAAGTACATACTATTCTGGAAATTCTTGCCTGAACTTTTATAAAATGTAATAAAAATACTTATTAATAAATGCTAGATCAACAGTATCAAACACAGTATTTGTTTAACATTCTTAAAAGTAGTTATGACAGATGCTAATTAAATGTCATGCTCTTAACCTATTTGTTTTAGTAACTTTTTTTAAGTACATTCCTAGACAAAAGATGCATTTTGGAAGTACACTCATGAAATTTTAGAAATCAAAGGCCACTTTGTGTTTTTATGTTTAGTGAACAGACTATATCTGTGTGTATTTCTTTGCCTAATAATTCTTCGTAGGGTTGACTTAGTTGTGTAGAACTTTTTTGCATATCTCTTACAGAGGCAGACCTGTATTTTTTCACAAAACGGATCACTCGTTTTTCAAGTTGTTAACATGCTGTACCTTGCTTCATCCAACGATCACATTTCTACACTAACGTTCTTTTTACAATTCATCTTACAGAGTTTCCTTTTTTTGCTATTAATCAAAATGGTGGAATTCTTTACCCAAGTGTCTAAAATATTTCGGCTCCATTTGTTGCACGTTCGCTACCTGCCCAGACTTAAAAAGTTGCACGTGGTGATTTAATGGGTTGGGCGTAGTCTTAAACTAAACACAGATTATTGTTTGCGAAAGTCCAATCGGTAGAGACTGAAAAATATGTTCATTAGTCTCAAACCATCATGATGGTTAGTCATTCGTGTACTGAGAAAGTGTCATCAGAGGCCACCTTGCTCTCGGCTGTATTCATACGTATGTATTTTATACTTTACAAAAAAAAAATAACCTAGTACTACTATATTAAACTCACAGTTTGACACCACGGCACGTTAAAGGTTCAGAAAACTTAATATTTCTGAACTGGCTACAAGTTAGCCACGGTTCCAAATAACGATTAGCACGCCCAGACTGGAATACGCTTAAAATTTGAGCCAGTGGTGCGGTTCTTCAATATTCAAACTATAAAATAATATTGTGTACCAAATAAGCGATAGTATATTCAGTAATGGGCGATCATGCACACTGAATGTGTATGTTCATAGATCTAAAGCAGTAATTGATGGTAGACGGCAATGTAACTTTGATGTTCCAATATAGGACACACATTTTTCTTTCATATTTTTGAAAAACTTTGCTTAACTTAATATATAGTCTGTAATGTAACATGTGTCCGCTGTTTTTTAAAAATTGTCAAGAACTAGAACAACCTATGAGATTTGGTACACTCACCTGTCTAATAAAATGTCATTAAGCAAATCTGAGTTAACTGGCGCAATCTAGTGGGTAAACTTGTATAAACAAATCACTGTAATAAAATCAAAACACACGCCTCTGCATTGTTTCCTTTGAGAAAATTTCTTTTAACATTCGTAATTTTTCGATAAAGTACGTATACTACTTTGAAGATATATGAGCTAACAAAACCTCACAATTTATTAGAAAGTGTACAAAATTATAATTTTCTATTGAATATATATTACAACGGTAGAGTCTATAATGGTATTACAATATTTTCTTGCATACAAGCCACCTTAAACGTTATCGTGTGTATGAGGTTTGTTAGCTAATTATTACATAATTTTCAGGGTGATCTTCCAAAGAAAACAAAATTAGGTACATTTAAGTGCAGAGGCCGGCCGCCAGCTCAGCGATCGGAGGCGTGTAGCTGTTTAAAAATGAAACGGTACAACAGTAATTAAATAAATGCCCAAGGCGCCAATAAATTTTGAAATAAAGGCGAATGCACCCCGCTATTCTAACGAGAATTTGTAAACTTACTACCCAACACTATACTACACTTCCTGAAAGATAGCCCCAAACAAAAGTAATCAACCGTAACTAAACTCGCCCTGTATACTGGCATAAAGATCATATAATTCCGGGTAAATGTCCCAGTACAGGTATATTACAATTATCACATTAAGTGGCATCAATCAAAATCGCAGGATCGCACTAGATTAATTAATTACATGCTCCAACATACTTACAGTCTTACAACACAGTACAGCAGTGATACATATTGCACAAGTTAAAAGGACCGGCTCCGCAAGCTACTTGGCCAGCAGAACTTAAACGCGATCGGGCCCAAAATTTCACTGACTTACGTCAATTAAACCGGCGTTTAATGCCTGGCACTGCTTGCTGTGAAAAGGAAAATAGGAGTCCAACGATAGAATATACAACTACAGGGGGTCCTAGCGCCTCTAATTACTCACCCCAAATAACAATTCGGGCATATAGAAAAGCTCGTGGTTGCAATTCCAAAAAAATTCGCAAATTTCCTCTCGTGAGCTCGGGGCATGAAAGACACGATAACGTGAAGGCTTGCATTTCACCAATACGCAAAACTAACTAAAAGCCTTATTAAGCATCTCCAAAAGCTCTTGAATTGCTAAACCACCATACTGATTGTTTTAAAGCTGCGAGCGCAAAGAACGCGCCGAAGACCACAATTGGCATTTCCAAGATAAAAGCGCATCGAGGTTATCGCAGCCAAGTGCAAACCAATCGCTCGACCAGCGGGAAATACCATTCGAATTCTAATTTAAAAAGGCGGTGTAATCTAAAGGTAACAGGTTGCCTACAGGTTTTTAATTTTTGCGATTCTAAATTGTAATTCCTCTTCCTTTGAAAATTTAGTGTATGAAACTTCAGAGGGGATCTATTTTCTCGTTTTCATTTCTAAACTTTAGGTTTTACCTTTACTTCCAAGACTGTAAAGATGCTTTTTTGCGACTAAAAGTCAGGTTTCTCTTATATTACACTCTTCGAGTCTCCGAGGACGCAGTTACCAGATCTTCCATTTTAATTACAATAACAAATGTAAGAACACTAGCTAAACTAATTACAACTTAATTTAACAAAGACTCAACTTAATTACTTCAGAACAAAAGTAGCAAATTCATGGTCTAAAATGGTTTGAGGCTTGAGTCTAAAATTGTGTGCCATTTGCACTAAAATGATTATATACCCCGAAGTTGGCGGCAATTTGTAATTTTTGAAGTCCTTTTTCACCAAATTTTGAATTAGAAGATATCACTGTGCAAAAGATAACGTGTGCCACACGTATAAAGGCAACACCTTTTATTTGTTTGATTGATGCTCTCCGGCTTTTCTATAGTACATCAACCGTGAGACTCATAAAAAAGTATCACTTTTATCACTAGTTGTACAAAATAGCTATTTATGCAACAAGTGCTAAAAGTCGACGTTTACACGCGAGACATGAAAATTATGAAACGAAGCCGAAGGCTGAGTTTTATAACATGTCTCGCGCATAAACGACTTTTAGCACGCGTTGCATACAATATTTTATCTACGACCTTAATTTTGCCGTTATTAATCCATAAATATCGATTTAAGACAGGTTCGCATCTGCGACACTTTTAATTTATGTCATAATGAACAGTAGGCCACGCCGCGAGGGCGATTGTTTGGCCACGCCCGTGCTGTCAAGGTGAGTTACGAAATGTAATTATTGATACTCCACATATGACTGTATTCATTACATAACGCTTTAATTATTTCAAAAACGCTTTACCTGTAACGCAAGAAGCAACTAGAATAGCTTTACAACTTCACTTGCAGTTCGAAATTGTAGTTTTATAACCTCACTTCACTTTTAGCCCGTGTGCTAAAAGTAAACAGCTGATTTCTTTAAACACGGTAAACTATAAAACGCCACTTTTAGTGAAACACGCTAGCGCTAAAAGGCTTACTTTTAGTAGTGGTCGTAGATAAAATTATTTTGCTAACCACAAAAATACGATGTTACTGTAGTTTACGATAGCAGTAAACATAATGCGTACAAATGAAAAAGTAATCTACGAAATATTATTATTAATAAAGGAAAATCCCATATTCCATCTAATACAGGCTATTTACCAAATTTCTTGTAAATTGTGAAAGGGGATTGCATAGGTGTTATGATCGTCGTCGTCAGTATCATCATGTGATTCAGTGTTTTCTACTCTATTTCTGAATATACGGATCCACAATATGTGGTTTTTAAACCTTTGTTACTTGTTTGTGACAACCAGTGCAATCCTATCACTTTCTGAATCTTTCACCCTGTTTTTGATTTTCGTTGTATTATCTTGCTCGTTACGCCTGCAATCCTACGACTTTTAAGCTCCATTTGTTCTCTTGAGCTCCCATGAAATGTCTCGTCCTTTTTGTCTGGCTATATATGTGGTATGTTGTGTTTATTTCAGCTCATTGATATAAACGGTCACATCGACACTGGGTCCAACCAAGCGAAGAGGGGTGAATAAGCGTTGAACGTCAGAAAATAAAACAGTTGTGCTGCTCTTAAGTAAAGTTAAGTGCTAGTCGTGGGAAAGCGATTTCCAGCCCTTTTGGCGCCATTGGTTTCGTAAAATACAAGCTTCCTTAAGTAAAGTTCTATTCACTTTTGATGAGATATCAGTTTGATTTATATGGGACACCATCCGCATGTCCATGGATATAACCGCTTTTGTAGTTGTTAGTAATTCCTTAGCTGGACTCCAAACCCAATCCTTTAACATGGTATCGTTATTTAATACATTACGATTATGTACACCTATTTACTGTAAAATTCTGCGGATTTTCGTCTATGTATAAGTTTAGTATTTACCCCGCTTACGTTGAGAATCTTTGTAGCGCAGTAAAACTTTTAGTTTATCTCCGTCTGGGAGCGCTAACAGCGGTTTGGAACCCTGACTGATCTGCTGTCAAGCTTTAGGTACGTAGTTTAAGATTGCCATGATGCAAGCCCAGCTCACAGATGGCCTCCGAGAATTTTCTGTAACTTTGCGAGTTTATAATAGCAGGATTAGATTACACCCTTTTCGATTTTTCACGTTTTTAGGTATTGTAAAATTTTGGATTTTGAAAATATTTTTCACGTATCCGTATGGTGCTCAATCTAACTCCACCCTTTTGTTTATTTTTTTTCGTCTGAGTGTTGTTTCCAAAAGGTATCTTTGGATCAGGGTTATGTATCATTTACAACAACAACTTCACTCTTGGTGGTGCAGCGCCGTTAATGTCTGACTTAATATTTGTTTTTGATGAAATCATGCGAAGGCAACAGATAGTTACTTACGCAAGAATATAAAAAAGCCAATCTTTAAATTATTACCTAGATATTCAAGTTCATCTATTAAACTTGCTGCTGATTGGGAGCACGAAAGTACATCGAAGCTCATGCATATTCGAGAAGAGGCTATTTAACACGTTGATTAAATTTTCATAGAGCCAATAATTGCATTGGTATGTTTCCGCAGTTAGTTGCCTGAACTTTTACCACTTAGCTATAAATACTAAATAACGCTTTCCGGCTTTAATCAATTTGCTTGAGTTGGTGCTGCTTGGGTGTTGCTTTTAGTTTGTAGGTTGGTTGTGTGAAATTTGCAATTGGAAAAGGCCTGGCACGACAGTACGTCGACAGCTAATTTGTTTTCGCCTTTGACTTGCAAATTCCTGTAGGGCTATTTTGACACTTTGGAAAATTCCACCATCAATTTGTTTAGATTAGAAAAATTCCGAAAGCCGATTCATTTATTAAAAAAATATTGTTACCTAAATTTCAGGATATCATGATAAAAATTTTCTAAAACTGCAACTTTTTCAAAGTTTTTACTATTTTTCATACCATTGCCGATTATAAAATGTCGGTGAAGATTCTCCATAAGTATTTTAGTGCTGTCTCTCATGCAGCACAGCATTAGATAACGAAATCTGTACAATTGAGCCCATTGAAGTGTTTGTATGCAAATGTAAATTACAGTTGTAACATCTGTGAACTTATGCTAGGTTTACGTTCGTATCACCGTTCAACAGTAAATAGAAGTGTGCGAAAATTGGATTGAAAGATTCCGGGCGTAAAGAAGAGTTTTCAAGACTGCGGAATGTCGGCAAATTTCAGCATCGTATTAATAACTGTCGTGCTTCGCCTACTGGAGCTGGTTCTATCAGGTAAGTTGAATTATCCATTACTTTTTGAAAGAAACTATGTTGTTTGTGTAAATAATATTTTAAAGATACGTACCAAACCTTTCCACCGTTGCAACGCATTACAGGCGCAACTTTATAATAGTTTTCGTCGGCAAAATGCTTTTGTTTAGATCAATTCAAAAGACGATATTATTATATGTACTGCATTAGTTGCTTTCGTAGAACCTCCATGATTGAGAAATATTAATTAGATACTGCATAGTAAATCGAATACTCTTAAAATGCCTAAAGTTAATTATGAAATACAGTAACTGATTCTAAATGTAGTAATGTAACGGGGTGTATCTTCAAAGACAAAAAAATCTCTATTGTTTGGGATTAAATTGCTGGTTTTATAGCCGACAATAACATAGCAACAATATTAATTTCAAAACACTCTTAATGGGCTCTCGATTGAAGAAAAAGAACAAGTTACAAACTTATAGTATCGAACGGCGAGTTTGAAACATAATAACTACTATACTGTAGTATCCCGTCCAATAGAATGCATTATACAACAAATAAGTAGGAAATAAACTTACGTTTTATCTAGTCTGATAATATTTACCTTTACAGATACAGTCTGACTAACAGAACAACTTAGTTCAAAAATTATTACCTTCAACTAATTTACATTACATTTGCAATTACAAATGTACAAATAACTGGTATCGTTTATAATTTCACATGTAAAATAAATTAATAATTATGATCTACCTAACTTATGTTTTAGCTAATAGAATGTCAATTTATTGATGATTTGTTAATACCATTGTAGGAAATAGAATTTTTGTATGATAAAACTGTGTTACTTGACTAAATATTCTATTTATTTGCTTGATAATTAAGCTGCATGTTAGTTATATTTTATTTTAAATACTTTGCCATTTTAAGACCATGGCAGAATAATTAGATTTTTTTAAATCTTAAAATATGTATGTATGCTAGCTGTCGTGGAACGCGGACGTGTTCTATTCGTTCCGTTGACACACTTAACGTACGTGAATTCAATCAAATAATTTTGCCCATTGCGGGCAATATTATTGCCACAATGAGTGGTCATAATAGATGTGATAGGTGTTTTGCGGATTTTAAAAGAGGTGAAAAGTGTTTGCCCTGTGCTGGACTCTGTACTAAGGCATATCACCCAAAATGTGTGAACTTTAATTCAGAAGAATTCAATTTACTTGCGTCAAAGAAAAATATTGGTTGGTTTTGCGACTCGTGTGCAGATAAGAAGAATAACTATTTAAGACAGGTGTTGGAAAACATGACGGCAGTCTTGGATGGCATCAATACTGGATTGAAAGAGCATTCTGACAAACTAGAGGAACTGCAGAATTGCATTGAATCTTTTGATGGAAACGTAAAAACTACGGTCAAAAACATCATGGAGCAACAAAAAG
Organism: Agriotes lineatus; assembly: GCA_940337035.1. Lineage (NCBI taxonomy): Eukaryota > Metazoa > Arthropoda > Insecta > Coleoptera > Elateridae > Agriotes > Agriotes lineatus. The sequence goes on along the minus strand of OW679201.1, from coordinate 25,507,804 downwards.
ATATGACTTATGCTGAAAAATTAAAGTTAAACAAACACGAACCGGTCGTAGTAATAAAACCCAAAAATCAGGACCAAAAAAGTATTGACACTAAAAAAGACATAAAAAATGCCATCGATCCTACCGAGTTAAATATATCTGGCCTACGCACTGTTAGCAAGGGTGGTGTTGTTATTGGATGCAAAAACAAGGATGATGTCAGCAGAATTAAAGAAAAAGCCGAAACTAATCTTGGAGAAAACTACGAAGTTACAATCCCAAAGAAGAAATTGCCTAGAGTAAAAATTGTTGGACTAAGCGAAAAATTGGCAATGGAAACGATCGAAGAGAAAATAATATCCCAAAATAGTTTTTTGGAATCACAGGAACCATCCATAAAAGTTGTACATATAAAGGAAACCACAACCAAAAACAACAGGAAAAATTATACAGTAATTGCGGAAGTAAATGCATGTGCCTATCGTGTAATTATGAAAGAAGAAAAAATTAATATCGGCTGGGATAGGTGTAGAGTTTATGATGCAGTTGAAGTAACCAGGTGCTTTTCATGTAATGGATTCAATCATAAAGCGAGTCAATGTAAATCGAAGATAACATGCCCAAAATGTGCCGGTTCTCATCTCTTGAAAGAATGTAAGGCTAACGACGAAGAAAAGAAATGTGTGAACTGCTGCAATGCTAAAGAAAAACTAAAAATTAATGTAGACGTAGATCATTTTGCATGGAGCTTTGACTGTCCAGTTTACAAACGTAAACTAGAACAAGAAAGAAGTAAGATAGATTTTTTAGAATAACAGAACCAAATACTGATATTATTTATTCAAATGCACAAAGTATGCTAAAACATATGGAGGAAATTGAAGTTTTAATTGAAGACAGACGTCCAGCTATCGTGTTTTTAAGTGAAACAAGGTTCACGGAGAATATTGAAGACTGTGAAATAAGTTTTCGGGGTTATGTCACCATTCGTTGTAATTGTATAAATCGCCATACGGGCGGAGTTGCAATCGTTCTGCGTAATAATATTAAGTTCAAAATAGTGTCAAACTTTTCATTTAACAATGAATTCTGGCTGCTATGCATTCACATAACGCAAGGATTTCACAACGGATTGTACACTGTTGTTTATCGTTCTCCAAGTGCCAGTATTGCAATATTCTTAAAGCAGTTTGAAAAATGGTACGACGACACAATCCCAGACGACACCAAGCATTTAATTCTAGGCGATTTCAACTGGGATATCTCTAAAGATTCATTCTACACAAGCAAGCTCCTACAATTAATAAATACGTTGGGTTTAAATCAACTCGTAACCGAATTTACGCGCTCAACAAAAAATTCCAATACAATCATTGACCTCGTTTTAACAAATCAAGACAATATCATTTGTAAAGTGCAGATTCCACAAATTTCTGAACATAATGCAATCGATGTCACGTTACGAAAGGTTGCGCGGTATAACAGCAATTTTGAAAGAATTAATATCACAACGTTCGCTAATTACTCCTCACAAAAACTGCTTGATAAACTAAATAAATATAGCTGGGTCACATTATTAAATAGTAAAGATGTAAACAATCTTGCCACACATATGGTCAGCAGAATACAAAATTCCGTAAATGACCTCATTGACAACAAAACAATTACACTTAAAACTGACACCCCATGGTTTAGCTGTGATTTACGTAAGCTCCAGGCGGAACGCAATCAACTCTACAAGACAGCTAAATTAACAAAAAACACGCATCACTGGCAAAACTATAAACGTATTCGGAATTTTTACAGCAATAAAATTAAGGACAGGAAAAACCAATATTATGAAAATAGAATAGAAAGCTGTCGTGGAAATCCGAAGAAGATGTGGAAAACTGTCAAATCTTTAATGAAAGAACAAACAATTACTTCTTCAAACATTTTATTTGACGGAGAAGAAATTAGCAATGCCCAGGATATTGCTACTAAATTTAACCAGTACTTTGTAAATAGTATATTAGAGCTAAATAAGTCCATTATTATAAACGACCGCTTTGAAGAAGCTACGTTTCCGGATAATATCAGTACTTTTAAATTTAAAACAATTACATTAAATGATATTAAAAAAGCAATAGCTATTATAGTACTAGAAATAAGCAGAATGTTAGATTACCCAAACTTACAAAAAGCAGTTCCCAAAATTGTTTCTTTTATAAAGGCTTCAAAATTTATAATAACCTTCCAATTGAAGTTAAAGGAACTAAAAATATCTATGAGTTTAAAAAAAAACTAAGCGATTATGTTAAGAAAAATTATTAGTTAAGTAAATATGTAAACAACTGTAAATCTTAAAATAGTTTATAACTAAATAAAGATTATTATTATTAATACCTACATTTCAAACAGCACAAGGCTTCGTAGTATGAATTTGAAAGACCAAAGTGTTGTAACTCTTCCGACAGAGATTTCTAGTTAAGACTGAAATTATGCACAATTGTTAAAATCAAAATAATAGCCAGTAGATTTTTTACTGTGTCAAACGCGACAGTTTTTTAGACAGTTTCTAGTGTCAAAAGTGACTGTTTATACAGCCTTCAGTTTTAACTTCTGAATTATTTTTTAAAATCCTATAATGATGACGTTTCAGTTGTCGTTTGAATTTAGAAACAGCACTTATTCTGGCACTAGTGCGACAATATGACATATGTTTGCACTATTTCGAAAATTAATCTTGTGAACAAATTTTAACAATCTCTCAATATTTATTTCTATTATTTATCTAGCTAACAAACAAACAAACAAACAACTAAACTCCTGCACCATTAAATATTTTGATATTTGTAATATTTGAATAGTCCGACTCGTTAGCTCAGTGGTTAAGCATCCGACCTACTGATATAAGGGTCGCGAGTTCGATTTCCGGTCACGGTGAGATTTTTAAAAATAAATAAAACGCGAATGGAAGACTCGACAAAGTGTCATCATTCGAAAGTGAAGTAAAGCCGTGGGTTCCATGTTACTACGATATGTAGCATGTAAAAGATCCCTTGCTAGGTTTGAAACACATTGGTCTCGGCCACGTTTCGGCAAAATTCTAAGCAGGACTCTGACTATATGACTACAGCAGTCTGTATTTAAAGTACCTGGTACATCGAATGCCTAGACATTGTCCGTAACAAACAAACACATATTTGAGATAGGTGCTTACAGTAAAATTACAAAAACTGCCAAAATTTCAAAAAATATTAAGAGAGTTATAGATTCTTTTTTTTTCTTCAAACGTCAGTAAAATGTGACATTATACTGATGGATTGATAATGCTAGTTACTTTATTGTCACGGCATGTAATAATATTTAACATTACAAAACAGTTTTTACTGGCGATAGGATTGGGATGACTGGCGAGCCGTCAGGCGAGCCTGTCATATCTTTGAGCCAGTAAAAATGGTTACCTGGTGTGTTTTGTTGAATATTTTATTTGTTTCTCACTTGTAAATAACTAGAAATTTACCATTTATTCAAAATGTCAAACTGACAAGCAACTAAATTCATCAATATGACACATACTAAGGAAGACAACTCTGGCTTTGCACACTATCATTTATCTATGAGCACGCTTGTAAAATATAACTGGCTAGCCAGTAAAAAAATTTACTGGCTAGCCAGTTATATTTTACAAGCGTGCTCATAGATAAATGATAGCGTGCAAAGCCATAGTTGTCTTCCTTAGTATGTGTCATATTGATTAATTTAGTTGCTTGTCAGTTTGACATTTTGAATAAATGGTGAATTTCTAGTTATTTACAAGTGAGGAACAAATAAAACATTCAACAATACACGCCAGGTAACCATTTTTACTGGCTCAAGGATATGACAGGCTCGCCTAACGGCTCGCCAGTCATCCCAATCATATCGCCAGTAAAACCTGTTTTACCTAGCTTGTAATGTTAAATACTATATCTCCGCTCGTCAGCGGCAGAGTTATTATCTTCTCTGACGAGCTGAGATAAAGTAAATCACCTAAATCATTTGAAATTCCTAACCTGGCGGCTTTCGTTACTTCAAGCGGGGTACACTGATCAGTTTCTAAATCTGACATATTAAAAGCTGCAATCGATAAATACGATTTACCCAAGGAACTTGTAGGTAATTGCAAAATATACTTAAAAATTCTCTCTAAATTAAAGAGGGTTGACAGGTGAATAATTATAAATCTTTTGGAGTTTGTTCACAACGTTGTGTGAAATAATGGACACGATCTCCAAAGCAAGCTGCACCTATCAATCTACCCAATCTTCTACCTTAAAATAATTCTTGGTTTTTTACATCTCTTAAATAATTTGTTATGAACATTTAACGAAAAATTACTACATGTTATTTGGAGCAAAAGTATCTTTATTTGGCTCGGCTGGACTTATCTGTCTCACAGGGTCGGCAGCTATACCGTCCAGCCACGCTACATAAAGTATAACTTTTGCTCATAATAACATAATACACTATTTTGTATCTAACAAGTTGCAAAATTAATTTTTCGCAAACAATTTCACGTTTAACGAAAAATACGATCATTTTGCACTTATTACATTAATTTCTAGTTATACCTATTGCTCTTACGAAGGCAGCGTACAATCGAGTCATAAATTGCACGCGGTGTCATAAATGTATATGTCCACGTAACTTAAATACCTAGATTGTCTAATACAGTGTGACAAAAAATCATCGAACTAATTTTTACACTTCAGTTACGATTGTAGAAAAATGTTGTATGTAACGTCCCTCATATGACTTGAACCTTGACAAACTAGTACCCATTTCGACGAGAAAATCAGAAATTGCCACAAAGGCGACGAGCATAACGCAACACAACTGGGAGCTGTCGGTAAATACTCTAAATATACAGAATGCACGCGGGGAATATTGCAAGACTATTCCTCGAAGAAATGGCATCCTTTGTACACCACACTATTAATTTTTAAAGAGTTTTCAGTTTTCTTTCTGAAATCGCTTGTGTACCTAGCTGGTTTGCTTTTCTTCCCGCAAATACTCGCTATTGCACTTGTGCAAATACCCGGGTATTGCACTAGTGCAAAATATTCGCTGTATTCGATTCTGATTGGTTCAAATTTTGAAAATTGATTGATGGGTTTATATTATCTGAGGGGAATAGTCAGGAAAACTACTTCACAAGTTCAATCACAACGGAAGTCTTAATTAGGTTGGCCCCTGACGAATTTAAGAAACCCTTAGGGGCCGCCATTTCACACACCCAAAATAACTTGTTGGCTTTGCGGCTGTTCCGCACAAAAGCTCAAGGGTGACTTAATTCAGAAGCGCGCGGTAAAAAAAGAAGACAACGAAAGAAGCGCCACGTGCAAGCTCGGTTCCAAACGGAGGTACGCTCTACCTGTTGCAAAGTAGTAGTAGTAGTAGTAGTAGTATTTTTATTCATCATAATATACACTGTGGTGCTTAGATATGTCACAATTCCAGTTTAAATATAAAATTAAAAAAAAATACAATGCATTTACAGAAATAGTCATCTACAGAAAAATACAGTAACAACAAAATACTAAAGTCAATAAAATAAGACAGTCTTAATTTTCAACAAATCTGAAATCGGAAAGTTTATAGTAGACATTGGTCAGATGTTTTTTAAGCTTAACTTTGCAGAGTTTTGTTTGGGCATTTTTGAGAGTACTAGGAAACGAATGAAATAATCCTATTCCGAAATTATTTCGTTTAGTGGACGTTAATCTCTGCTGCGGAACCTGTATATCGCCTCGACTGCGGGTGTCGTAACCATGGGCATCGCCGTTTTTTGTATAATCACCATAATGTTCTTTTATGTGTAATAGATTACAATATAGTATTGCTGACGGTAGCGTTAATATGTTATATATTTTTTAACAATGGTTTACAACTGTCTAACTGACTCGCTCGCGACAACACTCTCAAGACTCTTTTTTGTACAATGAAAATTTTTTTAATATGTGTAGAGGTACCACAGTTTATTAGACCGTACGTCATTACACTATGAAATAATGCGTGGTATGCGGTAATGGCAGCATCTACGTTTACTCGATTTTTTATTTGTCTAATTACATAGATCGTTCTAGATAACTTAATTGAAAGATTGTCAACATGTGCTTGCCAAGTTAGTTTGTTATTCAAGGTAAGGCCTAAAAATTTGACGGTGTCACAGATATTTTGTTTATTTGAAAATAGTAAAGTGGTAGTTTTATTTTGGTTTAAACAAAGCTTATTTGCCTGGAACCAATCTGAGGCTTGGTTGATAATGTTGGTTTGTAACTGATTGACTAGAGTTTCATCTTCTACGTGGTTTGCAAAGGTCGTATCGTCTGCAAATAAAGTTGTGAAAACTGGGATGTCATTAGGCAAATCGTTAACATAGATTAAAAATAATAACGATCCCAATACACTTCCTTGTGGGACACCATGTTGAATTGAAGACATCTGGCTATACTGACCTTTGCCCAATACACATTGAGATCTGTCAGATAAGTAGGATGACATTAGTTTTACAGTTACTCCCCTGCAATTGTAATACTCCAGTTTATCGAGTAAAATGCTTTTTGAGACACAGTCGAACGCCTTGCTTAAATCAAGAAATAGTGAAAAGGAAGATTTTTTATTTTCCAATGATTCTGTTATATAATTAATGAGATTCAGCACGGCTCCCGAAGTGTCCCTTCCTGTTCAGAAACCAAACTGTCCGTCTGTAAAAATATGGTTGGTTTCAAAGAAATTTAGAATTCGAACTGCAATATTTTTTTCTATAATTTTGGCCAAAATGGGGAGAAGTGCAATGGGTCTATAATTTGATCTATCATCAATTTCACCCGATTTATATAAAGGTATAATTTTGGCTTGTTTCAATTTATTAGGAAATATGCCCGTCTTTAATATGATGTTTGCAATATGAGCTATCGGGGCAGATAAACATAAAACATTTTCTTTGTACATACAAACCGATTGATTATATAGGTCTAATGATTTTGACTTTTTTAATGCCTTTATAATATCTTCTACCTCGGATTCCTCAACAGCAAATAAGAAGAGTGATTGTTCATTGTTTATTGGTAATTTCTTTAGATAAACACTGTGTGAGTACTTTGATGGGGGAATATTTGATAATAAATCGTCGGCTACATGCACAAAGTAGTCGTGAGATTCTGGGAAATCACACTTACCACTCCATTGCTATTGATATTGTTTACACCTCTTTTATTATTCTCAATATTCTTCTTTGTTTATTATCAGACTCCAAGATTTCTTTACTGATTTTTTTTAAATTTTAAGATTTTTTGTTCGTATTCGTAATTTTTTTTTAAATTCAGCAGATAGAAAATCATTATTTTGCAATTTCAATTTCAAAATGTTTCCAAGACGATTTATTTCTTCTCTGGCCGAAACTATTTCGGATTGGTAAATATAGAGGCATTTTTACATGTGTTATTTGTATTAATTTTAATGGGAGGAAAAGATAAATCGTGATAATATGAAAAAACTTTATAAAAAGCATTAACTGCGCAGGTTGGGTCAGACTCTCTATATAATACTACCCAATCTTCAGTTAAGAGGTAATTTGAAAATTTGATTCTATTTCTAGAACTTTTATTTGGTACGGTTTTGTAAACAGAGGTCCCCCGTTTTTGAATAGTGTTAAATTTAATTATTTGAGATTTATGATCAGATATGTGAAATTCAGCCACAGTTGCAAGTTGTGTTTCAAAATTTGTGAAGATGTAGATACAAGACTTGGAATTTTTTTGTACTCTAGTAAAGTCGGTGATATTTTTTTGTAATCCAAATGATGGAATATGTTAGTAATTTCGATGCTTTCCTTAGATTTAACTGCAAAATTTATATTAAAATCGCCAGCAAACACTAGTTTACTATTTTTAAAATTTCTAGATATTAAGTCAAGAGCATCAGAAAGATTATTTTTAAAGATATCGATATTACCACATGGTGAACGATATAAAGCCATCGCAACACAGTTCAAATCAGCAAGTTTAATGCCAGTGTATTCAAAATGTTTTTCACTGTTAAGTTCATTCACATTCACTCTCCAATCGGCAGTAACAAGAAGCTAGATTGTAATTATTTGGCGTATATAAATGTTTTTCTTCATCCTTAAGCCAATGTTCACTAATCATCACAACGTCAAAATTTTGTTCAGTTAAGATGGATTCAAGATAATTGTGTTTGTTTCTAATACACTGAATATTTGCATGCAAAATAGTAATATTACTGGTGTTTTTGTTACAAAAGAGAGGCACTGAATGTTTGTCAATGATAGAAGATACTTGCTCTTCTGGGCACGTCGATCGTATTAAAAATTTCGTTTTGGCGAGTAGTATTTGCCATGGCTTTCCCTGGATTGTTGTAGGCGTATTAGATGTTGGGATGAGACAAATGATTTGTAGGTTTCAAGATCTGCCGATGCAGTAGAAGATCCTATGCCATACGCTTCAAAGTACTTCATGTATAATTGTTTTAGCGACTCCACGTCTACAGGAAGGCCCTCAGAAGCCAAAAATACCCTTAGAGAAGCATTTGTGAAGCCCTCGTGACAAACTGATTGCGGTTGTTCATGTAGATAGGATATGTACAACCTGACGGCATTCATTATTGCTGGTTCCCGCAGACGAGCCAAAAGGTACCGGCCTTTATCGCCGGCAGATTGCACTGTCAGTTTCACCCTTGGCGGAGTCATTGCATCTACTGTGAGATTTGTTTTCTGGATGCCTGCACTCACACATTTTATGGGTTGATTTTCTTTAAAGGTGCGTTGTTTGCCAGCTGCTATAGCCTCCCCATCAGAATGAAGCGTTAGAATTTTCTTATGAGTAGCAACTTCTTTCGTTGTCTTTTTCTTCACCTTGTCCAGCTGAGTTTCATTTCTTTCGCTAGGATTTTCCTCAAAATGACACTTTCTTTCTACTGACCACTTTACCGATACAACAGCAGGCCAGAACTGCTCTTCTGCTAATCGAGAGGCAGACTTTCTGTTTATGGTGCCAATCTTGTATGTTATCTCCGCTGCATTTTCTGATTGTTTTAATAGGGCGTAGCATCTTATAAAGTCCGACACTCCCAACTTTTCTTTAATATAATGTACTACGTGATTGCTGTTATAGTACGATGGAAGGATTCTCTCAATCACATACTGCCATTCACTTTTGCCTACTTTTCCATCTTGAGTAGGTAATGTTAAATTTGAAACTGGTTTTGGGCCACTCAAACTAGGAGATAGTTCTGTTGTTTGGGTGCCAACTGACATACCTACAAGACTTTGATGTTTGAACTGGAGTCGGTTGTGAAGTCGAAGAAGCAACACCTGGAGATTTTAGGGTTTTCAGTCTTATTTGGAACTCCGCCATGGACTCTGATATTTTTGTTAACTTATGTTGTATCCCTTCTATGTTTTTCCTAATTTCACTTAAAGATGGATCGTGTACCTGTACTTTGATTTGGTCTTCAGTGCTGTTGAAGAACACTGAGGAGAGATTGAAAAGATCCTGCTGCATGCCGTTTAAACTTTTTCTAATTGATTGTGGGCCACAATCAGTGAAGGACTGACACATCGAGTAAATTTCCTCAACTCTTTTATGAAGCAAATCTAGCTTTGAATCTTGGTTATATACCAATTCGTGTTTCCGTAATAATCGGAATTGCATCAGCCACTTTCTTAATTAGTGACCCTATAGCCTCGATGTTATCTTTTGGTACTTGGTCCCTTGTTAATTGTGAAACTTTTTCATTCAGATATTTTAGATTGGGAGAATCACATAGAACGCAAAAATATCTCAGTTGGTGATTTTTTTGTTGTGAAATCGTTTTTAATGTGGTTTTGTCAAATCCACTGCATGTTATGCAAAATATGCGCCTACATTCGCCGCTACACTTTAGTTTATATTTGTCCTTAACATCCAGGAAGACGTTTTGGCAAGCATCGCAATTAGCCATTTCAACGAAATTGAGTTCAAGTTCACTACCAGTAGTAAATAATTTAAATGCAATAGGAAGTCAAATTGCAATTACTTGCAAAATGTGTTTCCTATTGTGTCACTGGGTTATGTTATGATGAATTGCGTACATACGAAGTAATATGTAGTTTAGTCAACACAGCAAAACACGAGTATTAGCATGAAAAAATGCAAAACACTGCAAAACAAGCGGAGCAAAACAAAAATGCGACCGCACTGCACGACGAGCAAACTAATACTGATATACTAATATATAAGATAAACCGAGACATGTTTGTAAGACAGCGACAATGAGGCGTCAGCCGAATTAATTCCAGAATCTACATGTCTCGTATTCCTCAGGCGAACAATTAAAGCACTTAATGGAAGCTGTACGAAACGAAGCGGTAACAATAGAAATCTTAACAAGGTACCAAAACAGCTTACATCGGGATAAATCTACAGTTTTGCGACAGAATAGCACAAGATGTCGTTAGCTGTCTGAATTTGCATAAGATTTAGCCCAAAATATACTGACATGAGCGGGAAATAGTCAATACTTGAAATAGAAATGCGGGAAAACTGTTCTAACAGCTTGCAGTCATATATTTGTCAAATATAAAATTTTATTGTTATGGCATCCTTGCAGGGGCGGATGGGCAACATCTTAGCGGCCCGGGAAATAATATTTGTCGCCCTTTTTTAATTTACGGATATGGCTAAAATATACATTTACACGGTGTTACGCATTTTTCCTTTAAAATTAAATAGAGCATAGGTTTATTACAGATTTTTGAATCAGATTACATTTACTATCCAAAAAACATTCTTTTAGTTAAAAATGCCGGACTCCCAGTCAAGTACATATATAGAACCATACAACACCAAAAAAACAAAATAAAAGTAAATCAAAGTTTAAAGTCTTCTTATTCCAAGTGTAGAAATTAGGTTTGTTATAAACGATTAGAGAACTTACAACTTCATAAAAATTCTTTAAACACAAAAATTTAAGAAAAAATTATTAAATAAAAACTTTAACTCTTTTAACAATCTATTTAATAACTTGCTTTGCTGCATAAGCACATCTATAATGTTATCAGAGTCAAAATTATATAAAATATCATTTTCGCAAGCCATTAACATAAAAGCATCCAAATTATTATTCGGAATTGAATTCCGCAATCTATTTTTAATGTATTTTAACTTGGAAAAACTTATTTTTAATTTAATAAGGTAAATAAAGACGCTGCATTTATTGTTATTTTGACGGTGTCGGACACAACTAGGTTCAGGATATGGCTGTAACACCATACATGTAATTGACTAGGTGTATTTTCAGACATCCATTTAGAGAAACCATTGTAAGCCCCTTGCATATTTGCTGCACCATCAGTGGCATTAGAGACGAAATTTTTTAGTGAAATATTTAAAGATGAAAATTCTATTTGAAAACATACCTTATTACAATTGAACAGAGATCTTGAACTGAAATATCCTGTGTAGTGTCCAATTGCACAGAAAATATTTCTGCTTTTTGGATTTCTTCCAGAATGGATGTTTTGATCAATTCTCTTATGATTTGCAATATTGAATTTACAGTTGTTTTAGATAATAAACTGCTCAAGTACAGGTCTAAAGAGTAGCTTCAGCACTGCGAAGGTCACAGAGGCGTCGCAGAGCATGGCGACAATATGCAAAGATGTAGCCCTTGACCATAGCTTTCGATTGATACCCCATATGACCCATGTTGCCATTGAAAAATAAAGTGACCTTTGACATAGGTCGCCAACGGTTGACCTTTCGCCAAAACCAAATAGCGCATGAAGGTGCTCGGGACCTTAGCAACAACTTTGCCCCCTTTCAAAATTTCGATATCTGTAGCCGTTCGAAAGTTACAGGCGATCCAGACAGACAGACAGCAGACACACAGACAGACGGACGGACAAAACGTTCGCATAAGTACGCTGAAGCTACTAATAAACTTACGAATGATCCAGATCTACGTTGTTGTTCTTTTTCATGGATATTTTTGCTTTTTTCGATGACCTCATTTAAATGTTCTTTTAAGATTATATCATATTTACTTACTAACAATATTAATTCCAAAAAGTTACCTTGGTCCAATGTGGGATCAGCTAAAGTATATGCAGCTTCATATTTCTTTCCTCCATAACTTAATCCGCGTTTTCCAATAAGTTTTATAATTTCTATAATCACTTCTAATACTCGTCGTTTTTTCTTTATTTGCTGCTGTCTGATATTTAATGTAGATGAAAGAAGCAAATTGGAAATGTCCTTTTGATTCTTGCACATAAAGTATGCTCTAACGGAATGTTCATGTTCACTGCTTACTTCATGCTCCTGAATTCGTTGATAAGTGTGCGAAAGTCATTCATACCAAGAACAAATCGATTTTCGTGCTTTGCGTATAGTAGACATACAGTACAAAACAACTTAAAAGTTTTTTCATTGTATGTTAGCCAGTTCCTTATTGTGCCATTTTTCATTTTGAAGGCTTTTTCGCGATTAAAAAACTCAATTAAAGCTGGTTGTCTCGGATGTAATGAAAAAAAATTTGAATGTCGTACAAATTTGGCTTTTTAAAAGAACTATCATAGTGACTATCAGTAATATTAATTGAGGATTGAAAGCTTGACTTTGCTTGGTTGGTTTTTGCAATGCTTTGAAAATTACAAGAAGTTGTTAAAGCAGTAGACGTGGACGCTTGGTTTTCACCTTCGTTTTGTGTTTCAACTTGAGAACTTACGGATTCAGGAAACGAAACAATTTTTTCCAATAATTCCTGAGATGGTTGCGGTTGACTAATAATAGAAGAAGAGGCTAGTTTTTCAAACATAAATTTAATGTTTTTTGACTTGTGTGCCTCAGCTTCCGTTGCCTTCTTTCTCTTTTCGCGTAACTTCTCCGCTCCTCCTTTCAGTTTTACTTTGTCCACTTTTTAATGATTATGATATATGATATATATAATTTATTATAATACGGCGATAATGGATAAACCTAAACCATATTTTTATTAAATTCTTTTTACAAATTTTGTTATTTTAATTACCTTAAGTCCGATTCGAATATTCAGGGTAAATAACACACGTAAAACACAAAGCACTTTAAGCCTGCTCTTACACAGTTTTATACGTTAAATTTCTGTTACCGAATGATTCCGTAGCCGCATGAAAACTAAATATTTCTAATCGCTGGTGGTACTTACTTCTTTATTTTTCAGTCAAAAATTGAATTTGTCCCTCTCATTTCATAAAATCGAATAGTAAGCAATCCACAGCGCGTGACGCGTGACTTATCTTAATTACCACAAAATAAACAAAACATAAAAGTTTGAGAGTTATTTATGGGCAGTCGGAAGAAGAAATATAAAAACCTCATTTTTTCCTGATTAATTATATAGGCTAATAATAGTGTAAAATACAGAAAGAAAATGTACAAAAATCTAAAAAAATTTGTTAAGAAAATGAAAAATTCATTCCGGTTCTTTATTTTCGGTAAGTACATGTTTATGAAGATAGGTTGGTAGATCACTTAGACGTACTTTCAGCCACCGGCCCTGCGGGCCTCTGAACAGCCGGCCCACCGGGAAATTTCCCAGTTCGTCTTATGGCCCATCCGCCCCTGCATCCTTGCATACAGTTTGCTAAGTTATGTCATATTACGTATTAATAGTTTCGCTACGAATATCTCTGTAAATCATTATCATACTAGAGAAAGGTCTAGATTGAGAATAGCTCAGCATTGCGATTGTTGAGAAAAATACTCTTTATGCAGCAGAAAATATTTACAACTGCTTATCTTAGTGCATTATTGAAAGCAAGTCCTATGATGTTTTTAAATATATAGTCAAAACTTATTCGTGTTCGCAAGCGCCATATTTCTTTTAAACGTTGCTACAACGTTAGGATAGTATCGTAAAGAGCATATTCTGTTTGTCTTTTGCAATTCTTTGACGCAACATCTCTATACAGTTTGTATGGCCATGTGAAGAAATACAGTATGATCGAAAACTTTCCACGTCTAGAGGGCTGTGGAATTATTTTGTCAAAAAATTTTGTTGGCAGTTTAGGGTTATGTCAGGATTGTCATTTCAACAAATACAAAAGTTTTGTTGAATACATAAAAGTGTTAGTAACCAAAACAACTACAGCTATTCAAAATGATTTGCTGCATTTTCCATACACAGAACCATTAAACGGCATTAAACATCCTGTAAAAGTTAAGTTTATCTGTCAAAATTGTATAGGTTATATTATTAAGTAGCTTTACTCATCACTGCCAACATACATTTAATTTAAAAAAAAATCCACAGCCCTCTAGACGTTGAAAGTTTTCGATCATCCGGTAATAGTACGTTATATTATAAGTGAGAGAAGTCATTATACGCGAGTGAGACTTTCGTGTAACACGCGAGCGCATAAGCGCGAGCGTGGCAATAATTCTCAGGTGCGTATAATGGCATTTCGTTCACGTGTGATATACGACGTTTTGTCTTACAGCAGCGGCTTTCGTACAGTATACTTCGAAAATGGTATAAACTGAATTGAATTGAGATTGTGTCAAATAATAAGTCAAGGAAAAAATGTCGCATTGGTGTGAATTGTTAATAATTGCTTATGGCTGTCATGGGTTGTTGATGAACAATTCTAATGCTTTTTGCGGCGTATGTGGAACGTGATGGAGTCGTTGCCAGAAAATATTCGTTTTTAAGTCGAATCAGCAGTTTTAGTGTAGCTTCCATCGAAGCCTAAGAAACTTTATGAAAAGGAATATTCGTTGTTTAACGCTTGAAAGGCAGGAAACGTAGTAAAAGGAAATTCGGAAAATGTATTCTTGGCGTACTTTTCACAAAATGTTGGGTATAGAAATTTTTAAGATTATATGTAGGTTTCCATGTACTTGTCTAATATACGTATGTCATATTTACGAATAGACACGAAAATCTAAGCCACTATCTCTATGGGCACAATATTCCATGCTGAAAGCTACGCTAAATGTACATGAAAATGTAGACCTCAGCAAATACCATCAGTTGATTGCCAGATTTCTTTCTGCCTCTGTAGAAGATGCCTTTTTGTTGATAAAGGTGCGTATGCATTCTTATGAATGAAGTATTTGTAATGCAAGGTATTGTTACTAATAAAATTGTTTGTTATTAGTATTGGCGGTTAAACTGCAAAATCCGGGGCTAATTTCCCTCCATTTACTTTCTTCCCTTCTAATTTTCGTTATGGTTACTAGAGAAACACAGTTAATAATAATTAATATTAACAATAGGAGCGGAATTGGCCCCGGATTCTGCACTTTTCCCTTATTGACATTTGACATACAACATTGTCGTAATTAAATTTTAAATTTGAGAGTATTCTATTTTTAACTTCGCCAAAACACAAAACGAATAGAAGTGTACCCACGATCAATCAACCTGCCTGTCGGTTCTAAATCATCTTCCGTTTCCCTCACTCTAGATCCAAGAGTCAACAGTACATTAATTTCTTTTGTGTTGTGTAGGTTACTGCTGTCATTGCAGTTGCTGGTGGGTGCAGATGTGATGAGCATGGTGGATGTAAAAGATAAGGATGATCTTTTACTGGTCCGTATTCCTTATACGATAACCCATAAGAAGCAATTATTTACTATTTTAGCCAATGGTTTTAGGATTACAACCTTCTAGATTTATACCGTAAATACGTTAGTTTGTGTCCGAAGTAGGTGACCACCAGACGGTTCGTTCTTACTTACCGCCGCGGAACATGCACCGTATAACCTGTCGGCATTAATAATTATGGAAAGATGTGAACAACTATTTCCCAATACTTTAAGCTAGACAACTCTAAGACATATACTGGTTATACATTTCGAAGCTCAGACGCTACCTTATTGGTGGATTGTGGTGCAGACATCACTACCTTGAAAAGTTTTAGAGGTTCGAAAAGCGACAACGTAGACGAGGGGTACGTCGACGATTCCCTTCAGCAAAAGGTCAAAATTGGGAAACAAATTCTGGGTGGTAACAATGCTGATGGCGGTACTTCTACAGCAACAAATTATAAGGTGGTAGTGGTTGAAAAGCTGAATGAGAATTCAAGTGTCACTTTCAACTCTTATAATACTAACTATACCATCAATATGAATACTCATAAACGAATTACAGAAGCAGAATTGATGAATTTATGAACTGAACTGTAGCGTAGGCTAGCTATCATCTAATTATATTGTATTATTTTCTATTCTATAACATTTATAACAAAATATTTTCATTCGAAAATCTTTTATTTCATACCGTCCGGAAAATACGACTTTACGTCATTAATTTAAGTCCGGAAAGTGGAACATTACATCACAATGCCTGAAAGTGGAAAACTACATCATAATAATAATAATAATAATAATAATAATAATAAATTGTTTATTCCTGTACTATTATTACAAACACAAGTAGTATAGATATATATGGGAGTAAATACATTATACAAGAATCACAAGGTATTTGTACAGGCGCTGAACTGCAGTGCCTAATCTTCCACATATACCTTGATAAAAAAAGTTAAATTTATAATTAAAAAAATGCCTAAATTTCTAATAAAATTATATATAAACTCCGGTATTTCAGTTGCGGTTCAGTCATACCAAACCCAAAATGAACAAAAGCGCACCATTTTAAGAGAGCTTGCAACAAAAATTTATTATAAATATATTAATAAAGATATTTGGATGCACCCCTGTCCATCTAAGCTCGGCTCAACCAAGCCCGAACCACAACCGAAACACCGGTGCTAAAAAACATAAAAAGGAAAATGAAACAGAAAAAAGTATAGATAAAATAATTAAAATAAATAAGGCCGGAAAGTGTTGCTAGGCAACTGCTGAATAATATGTTGGTGACACTGTAAGTCTATGTCAAATTCTAGGTTACAGGTTAAGTTTTCCGTCAGCTTTGATACAGACTGAAGCAAAACCTAACCTATTAACCTCGAATTTGATACACTTACAGTGCTACCAACATATTGATACGTTTGAATTTCCACAACCGTCCCTTACGGACTTTTTCAATGAACATGTTGTATAAAACAGTATAAAATAAAACATTGTACGATACACGGCCGGAAAATGACTTATTAAATTACTAGTTTAGAAATTCCAGACTCGGCTTTTCCGGTTTTGTAACGTAATTTACTATTTCTTAGTCGCTAAATAGAAAGTCGGCTTTTTCATAACATTTGCAGGCATAGAAAATTTTACATGCCATTCATGTGAGTATCGTTGCTATGAAAATGCTGCTGTAAACACTTTCTGTTCGTCCTTAAAAGCTTTACCAAACTGACAGTTAATAATTTTTGACAAAACAAGCTTATTCATAGCAACTAGATTGGGTATTACCAAGTATTGTTCCAGGCCATGACACTGGCTCTGTTGCCAGATTGTGGTAGGCTTCCAAAGGTCACTTTATAGGCCCAGTGTCATGGCCTGGAACAATATAGACCGTCTTGGTATTACTTGTTTTGGATTAATTTTAAAATACTAAATTTAGTACCACTACCATTTTTTTTCATAAAAATGGTGAGCAGGAATATGCATAACCGTGATACGCCATGTAAATTGCCTGTGTTCAGAGGTATGACCATCCACCCGGTATGCTGTTAAACAGTTTTTAAACCTATTTAATTAAACTCGTAAAAATCATGTGTATAATGCTCATAGAAGGTTATTTGCAGACCTCGTAATCTTGCAACCTTTTCTACAGTCGGGTTACAAATTCTACTTTCTATGCTTATAATACAAATAACTATTTCCCACTCCTGAATTGAAAGATTGCATTTAGGACGCTTAGAAAATGTTGCATTGCGTTTATGTATGGATCGCTGTTCTGGAAATGCTGCTGTAAAACACTTTCTGTTCGTCCTTAAACGGTTTGTCAAACTGACAGTTAATTATTTTTGGTCAAACCAGCTTATTACTACCAACTTATGTACTAATAAACAATTTTTAAATTTGTTTCAAAAATCATGTGCATAATATGCAAGGAAAGTAATTTGCTGACCTTGTGTTCTTTTGATGTACGATGTATTCAGTGCAGCTAATTCAGTTTTCTATAATTGTTATACAAATTTTATGTGCAACTTAAGCGGTTTTATATAGCTCACCTGTACAGAAATCTACAGAAACGCCACAAAAAGTGCCACTAATACAGTTTTTTTAAATTTTGGTTATTAAATTAATAGCAGAGTATAATAAAACATTTTAGTCACTTGTCAATAATAGCTTATTTTAGTCACTTGCATCGATTCTAGAAAGTACATTAAAACCTACTACTGTAAGATAATAATAATAATAATAATTATTATTATCATTATATCTTTCTCGATTCGTAAAATGTCAA
Source organism: Agriotes lineatus (assembly GCA_940337035.1). NCBI lineage: Eukaryota > Metazoa > Arthropoda > Insecta > Coleoptera > Elateridae > Agriotes > Agriotes lineatus. The sequence goes on along the minus strand of OW679201.1, from coordinate 25,489,438 downwards.
ATAAGAAACATATTTTTTCTTATAAACGCAATTTTAGTGAGTGGACATTGAGTATTTATTTTCTCAACCCATGTCCGGTCATTTAAAATAAACCTTGAGAATTTCAAATCACATAAGTCGTATTTAGGTAGACGATCATAAAAAATTCAAATGACATTTACATAAAATAAAATATCTTAAATCGAAGCATATTAGTAAATTCAAATTTTTGGAGAATCTTTAACTTTACATATATCTTAATTAATATGATTCTTAGTCCCAGTCCAACAACAAAAAAATAAAGCGAATGCAGCTGTGACGTACGCAATTACGAATATTCTGATCAAGCAGTGAAATAGAGCATGAGCTTCGATATCTGCATCCCATCTAGACAGAGCTAATTAGGAAGCCAGTTCTGAAATTCAGATAAGGTCTGATGAATTAAATCCTCACCCATTACATCGATAGGGAATAGAATAGATTAAATTTCATAAAAGTTGGTAAAAAACTGTTAGTTTTCCTTATTAATTCTTATAAACTTGTTAGCAACTATCAAAAACGATTGTGCTTGTAATGAATGTATTATATATTTTCCTTCATACTTTCTTGAAAAAGAAATCTCAACTAACTCAGGAAGCATAACGAATGCGGTACTAGCTGGAAACATCTATATTAGTCTGACTGGTGGAAATTTAATTTCTCCGGAAAAGGCTCTATCGAGAAACGTCTTTCGGCTTTTGCTTTCAGAGCCGAAAACTTGAAACGACTCAAAAGACTCCGGAAAGAAAGGCGTTGTTAGCGTTAGAAGCTGGAAATTTTGTAGAAGCTCTTAATGCAAGAAAGTCATAGCAAACTCGATTTCTTCTGCAGAAATTAAGCCCCAAAACTTGTAAGGATTCTTTTCGACATTTGTAGGTATATAAAGATATTTTAAGATATTTTAAGTAAAAAAAAACTATTAAGAGGGACCGACAAATCCATCGCTTTTGCGACTCCAGCAAAGATATTCAGGACTGTGTTTTCTACACTTCTGTGCAATAAAATTAAGCACACACGGCTTTGTTATATTTATTAATAGCATTTTATTTTTTAAAGGTCTTCGTTCTGTTTTTTTAATAACGGTGTTATTTTCAAGTTATGGTCTTTTATCATTTATTGAAACTGCTGCTAAGCAATTACAATAGACCAGAATTTATTATACAAACTAGAATATTGTGAAAAATAGTCGTAAGACCTGTGCTTAATTTTATTGCACAGAAGTGTACATTTATGCAATTTACTAACTCATTTTTTTTGCGAATTAATGTCATTCACGTTGCTCAGTTTTTCCTCCGACTTTTCAGCATTCTTAGAAACGTTAAGAAATAGGTATCTACTTTGTATATAATTTTGAACATTCTTCAACCGCTACTCAATCTGACAGAAAGTTGTTACTCTGCTTTCTCTATTAAATACGTCAAAAATATTTACTTCTGTACATTACTAATTCACTTACAATTCAATGTAAAAATGCAAAAATTATTTAAATTGGGGGTGAGGCTAAAAAACTAATATCTGCAAACTTATGAGTATATATTTCATTCTTAATTTTCAAAATAAATTTTTTCCAGTAAAAATAACTATATAATTGTTTCCAAGATGTTGGCTACATCCCACTGCGTAAGTGCTGCAAAGTCACAGCTTCTCATTCAGTAGGTCATCAAGTACATTCACACCAATTTTTAGCTTTATACCTTCTTTTTAGATCGGTTAGCTTAAATGCTCTATAGTATAGTCAAAAATGTTCATACACCAACAGAGGAGAAGAGTATTGAAGAGAAAACACTTTTATTGAAGAGCTGGATGTGGAGTATGCAAAAATAGCTGGGTTATAAGAGGGGACTGCATTGCCAAACTACGAAGAAAAGATATGTACACTTGCTTTCAAAACTTTCGCGTACACCTATTTTTCGCTGTATTAAATCAGGGTTGTAATTAATCAACTTTGACATTTAAATTTTTGAAAAGTCAAAATGTCTCGACTGACAGAGCACATGCTGTGAATGCCATCTTTAACCTAATCTCAAAATTACCCGTTCACACAGCTAAAATTTTGCAAATCGTTGTTACTTGATTTTGAATGTGTACGCGAAAGTTTTGAAAGCAAGTGTACGTACCTAACATTGTAATGCATAGTATACGTATTCTTCTTAAAATGCAAGATACATCCGGTCGGATTATTTCTGCATCTTTTTTGGGAAGTTTTTGAATTGCTGCTTCCACTCCACATATTGTCTCTGCCACTGGTATCCTTTAGCAAGGATGTGGTCCATTCATGCAATTGTGCATTACTAAGGATTACGACTACTTTGTACATAGCCAATTGTTTTGATGACTGCTTAGATGCCAGTATATCAAATTTGTATGTGTATTATCTGCTTGTTGCCATGCGCTAAACAAAACTATGACACAAAAGGCTAAAGAGGAATCCACATCTCAGGAAGGCTTAGCCTTACTACCTTACAATAAAGGCTCAACTCATAAGATAGGGCGTGTTCTAAAACGATGCAACATCAAAACTGTGTTTACTCCCAATAAACTGCTCAAGTACAGGTCTAAAGAGTAGCTTCAGCACTGCGAAAACATTAAACACGGTTGACCTTTCGCCAAAACCAAATAGCACATGAAGGTGCTCGGGACCTTAGCAACAACTTTGCCCTCTTTCAAAATTTCGATATCTGTAGCCGTTCGAAAGTTACAGGCGATCCAGACAGACACACGGACACACAGACAGACAGACAGACAGACAGACAGACTGACGGACAAAACGTTCGCATAAGTACGCTGAAGCTACTAATAAAACTTTGGGTAACGATTTCAGGCCAGTAAAAGACAAAATAACAAGTTTAAAAAGTGCTGGCCCATATCACATTTCTTGTTCATAAGGCTTGAGTTACATTGGATAGATTGGTCGTTCCATTGATCTAAGACTTCAAGAACATAAAGGCGATTACAAACGCAAGCGTGTTACAATATTAGCCGTAGCTGATCATACTTTTACAAATGGACACACCTTAGAATTGGAACAGGCCAGAGTACTTGCCAGAGTACCTCACTTGTTAGGTCATTTTGGTATTTTAAATAGCCACCTAGGCTTTAGGGCAGCGTGCTCGTATGCTAAACCCTTTTAGTTCTTTATTTGGCTCCATCGCCTAATTCCAGAATCATGATTTCGCACATATTTGGCCCCAAACGCAGCATTTCCCGTCGGTTGGAGCTCCCCTCTGATGGCGCTGTGGCAGCCGAGCGTATCGCCCACAAGAATTCCGAATCTTCTAGAAAGCACGCCGTTGAGGCGTGATACCATTGGTGCCGGCATTAATTTGTTTCATTTTATCGCCCCGTGATTGGCTGCCGAGGTTTAGTCACGTGGGGACGCGACCAAGGTGACCTTTGCCAGCGCTTCCCTCTGGGCAGTTGACCGCAGTCCGTTGCAGAGAACGCTCGTGTGGTGGTTGTGAGTGTGAGTTTCGAATTGTCTTCGGCGTAGCGTGGGTGTTTTTGAGCCCAGTTCCTGCTTCCGTAAGTAAGGGGGTCGTGCCCCCTTCATCTCGACCTACGAGGATCTGTCCCGCAGAATGAAAGTGGCCCATTTCTCGTCGTCCTGTTGTACGCGTCCTGACGCGTCTCACGTCGCCATTATGGCGGATGTGCACTCATCCCTATAGCCGTCGAACATCGAAGGTACCTGCCACCTACGACTGCAGCCTGTCGCAACTCAACTGTACCAGGCTCCCTAACCGCCTACATATTAAGGTATGTGTCTTTGAACTGATTACCGCTGTGAACGCGAGCGAGCCGTCACATCTCTGGTGCCTACAGGCACTGTCGTCATATTTGTCCATGTTGCGAGTGCTAATTTGATCTTTGCTGTTCGCTGCATAAGGCGTCGCGCCAGCATATTTGTGCATTCATTTAGAATCGCAGACTGTCCATGTCGCGAGTGCTAATTTGATCTTTGCTGTCCGCTGCATAAGGCGTCGCGCCAGCATATTTGTACTCATTACTGCTCATTACTGTTCATTACTGTTTACATCCACTGCTTTGCGTTTTAAATTATTACTAAAAGTTTGTCTGCACAGCACTGGACAGCAATTTTCTCATGGTTATGAGATAACGATGCTTCCATTACAATATTTTCGTCACCTTCGGTTTTCACATATGCCTTGCAGGATTTTTTACGCGAAGCACATGCCCACCGTTTAATTTTACCATCAGATATTAATTTCTGGAAAGCAAATTTAAATTCGTAGACCACTAATAACTCCTTGCCCCTTTCGCTAAATATTACTTGCAAAGAACTCATGTTTCGTCAGAACAACGGAAACCACACACAATTGTGAAAAGGGTAAGAACATTTTTTATAGTTGTACAAACCGACAAGTTCAACCCTAATAATGATGTTTCTAAGTTCTGATTGGCTATTAAAAGTATAATTTTTAGCAAATTTAAGTAGTGATATCAACATTGCTGGATGTCATTTAGGCTTTTCGCGCTGAACAGACTTAATGATTATGATCTATTAATAGGGCTATTAGCGCGTGAGAAAATTTGTATATTCACGGGAGACAATTTGCCTATGGATTTTACAACCTACATGATTTGGGAGACAATTTAACTTCTCCGGCTATAATATTTTAATAAATGTATTCTAGACAAGGTCCGTGTTAGGTTAAAGTTATACATGATTGTATGCTAGGTTGCATAACCAAACTCTGTTTGAAAGCTATAACACGGTTTGAAAATAAAGTCAGTTCTTATACATAGATGGCGCAGTTGATATTAGCCATGTATAAAGTTACTTATTTGTGTAAATTAACTAATTAATAAATAAAAATTAAAGGAAAACCTTTAGAATTAAATAAAATAGCAAAATGGATCTGAAAACGCTAATTCCACCAATGGCAATAGGCAACAATACAGAAAATGAGAAAGCATGCTCGCAACGCTTTATAATTTATTCTACGGCGAGCGAATTAGATCCCAAGTCCGAAATGATCCAATCTGCTCAATTGCTCTATTGTGTAGGGGAAGATGCTATCCAGATATTCAATATCTTCACGATTTTGGAGGAAGAAAAGAACAAGATACTTATAACCGTTAAAAATAAGTTTTAGGCCCATTTTATGCCAAAAAAGAATTTATTTATTTATTAATAGAAACAAACAGGCACAAAGCCTAGTTACATGTTTCTTATACATATAAATTATTAAAAGTAAACTTAGCTCGTAACTTATAAAATATTGGTTAAAAATAATATACTGTTATAGCTACACGTTACTGTGCTATGTCCTTGCTATGCATCTCCTTTAAGCAAATCAGTAACCATTTAATTTTCTAGTGTATTGAAATTATTTTTGTTTAGATAAACTAATGTAAGATATATATTTTTATTTATTTGTCTTTTGCTAGCTTTACGAGAATAATGACTCTTGCCTCAAGTTAGGTTCTTGCATATTCAATGCCTTGTTTATGATAGTTAATTAGTACATATTCAAAAATTATTTATAAATTATGACATTTCTGCAAAACGTCAAATTGAAAACTTTATAAAAGTAAAAAGTCAATCAAATGATATCTATCACGTATGTTATTAGATAAAAGATCTATTTAAGTAAGTATATATTTCAACTGTGTAATTCATTCACGAATTAGAACTTACTCATGTTTTATTTACACATACCTGTCACAAAATCCACTTAATATGTCTGATCGATGTCCTGGCCTAATTCTAGTACAAGTAAGCTACCCACACTGCACCGTCAGCACTGCCAAGTAAATAAGTTCATTTCAACATCCCCAACGACAGCTATTTTTAATTGACTTCATTGTTAGTTCCATAAATATTCCCAACTCTGGAACTGAATATGTAACAGCACAGACTTACAGTTGCGTCAAAAACTTCAACCAAATAAACTGCTTAAATGAAGACCAGCTCTCCTCTTTAACTCCAAGTAATTACTCCCCTGCAGTCCTAATCAAATTCAATACTCAGATGCATATGCTGACCACCTCCTGGCGGAACTCCAACTTAGTCACCACAACTGCAAACAATTCCAGTGTACCGGAATCGTCCTTCTTGTAACAGGTACCAAACCACCAATTATCCAAACTGCTCTCCCTCTTAATCTTTTCCAATTATTACAGGACACTTAAGACGCCATACAAGAACACTGATGATACCCAAGTCAAAATTTAAACTAGATGCAGAAAGCCACCTGATTACAAGCTCGTTCAAGTCCAAATGCTCATTCACATGTAATATACTTCCAACTCCGGCTCTTTTGTAGACGTATTATTAGATGTTATTATTCTTCTTTGTACCATTTATAACCTTCTTATACTTAAGTATACTTTTTATTCAGTTTACTTCTTCCTCTTGTTAATTTTAATTACATATACCCTTTAAATCACCAACCAGTCGATAAATACCATTTGATAAAAGGGTTTTTATTATTCAAATTTAATTTTTACTATAAAACATGTTACACTTTTTGAATAAAATTTAGTTGTTATTTTTAATCATTTCAACTTTACCAACTTTAACAATAATTATTATATAAGATTTTGACAAACTAAGCCTCTGGATATATTTCCATACATTTTATTCTATTCTGACACGTTATAATTAACTTTTACATATAATCTCATAAGAGCATTAATTCTTTATGGAATTTTTTTTGAGTGCGTTCCAACAACGTCGTTTTAAATTGCGCGAGCGGGACGCGAGGGCAAATTAGGACGTTGTTGCAATGCACGAAACATAATTTCCGGATATGAATTAATGCTCGAATGCAGATTCGGTAAGAAAATCGTAACGACACAAACCCTAAAAAGAAGTAATCCATACCTACAAAACATTTCCAAGAAATTTTGTTGTTGTCTTGGTTACGGCTCGTGAACTAGGTAATTTTTCTATTGGTCATTAATGAGTGTCGTACGATTTTCTTTCAAATAATCATTTGAGTATTCCTTTCACTTTTAAATAAGCTATCTTATAGCTATTTCGATTATCAATTAATATTAATTATGATCCAAATAATTATATTAGCAAACAACTATCTCCAGAAAATCAATTCATATGCCAGAATCTTTCTGATAAAATATTAACCACTTAACAATATTACATCCAATATTTTCTTCATTAGATAACTTTCAAATATTTAAGTTGTTCTTTTATTCTATAAATCCACCCTTTAATTAATTTATTTATTTAGCAAGAATAATCTCATATCTTGGAATAGCTTTATGAACAAATAGCAATCCTAAGATGCGACCATTACAATTCTATTAAATAGTAATATATTACACAGATTGCAAATTTCAAATTGAAATCAAATCAAGATGCAAGGGAGAAAAGAATTTAAAAAATCTTATAATTAATATCTTAGATTGATGGAATTTAGTATCGTTTTCAAGCGGTCTATTAAATAGCTCATTTATTAGTTGATAAGGCTCAAATTCAGGAGCAACTCCAAATTTTTTATAACATAAAAATCTAATAAATTTATTTTGCAGCTTTTCAATATATTGCTGTAGACTTTGTGTGTAAGGAGACCAGACAATATGAAATCTTACTAATGCATTAAACAGTACGAGCATAGATTCAGTTTGACGAAATAGATATGTATTTTTAATTAGAAACCTTAAATTCTTATTACAAATATTGACTGTTTTTTCAAAGTGATGTTTTAAGTTAAGATCAGTTGCAAAATAAACCAAAGATCTTTAAACTTGCTAATTCTTTGTAATTTGTTCCCGTTAATTACGTAATGAGAGTCTATGATTTTTTAAATTTGTGGCTCATTATAAAACACTTAGAAAGATTAAAATTTGATTTATAATACGTATATACGTCTGGCCGCCATAAGTAAATGAACGCCCAGTAAACGTTGGAAAATTTGAATGAAATTTTCAGAAAAGATGTATTTTATTCGTACTACGATGAAAATTACAGCAAGATCCAATTATTGCAGCAATTTTGAAACACTAATAATGCGTTGATCCTCCTGCGTTTCTTACACATTCAGCTAGTCTATTAGACATACTTGAAATAAGCAAATCAATAGTAGCTTGTGGTATCGAATCCCAAGCTTGTATAATCCGTTGTTAGAGAACATCTAGACTGTTTGGGGGTGGTTGTAAATCATTAATCCTCCGTCCTAGCATATCACACACGTGTTCGATTGGTGATAAGTCTGGCGAAAGAGAAGGCCATGGAAGACGATCAACATTAGCATTTTCCAGAAACTCTGTAGTAACCCTAGCAGTATGTGGCCGCGCATGATCTTGCTGAAAAATGGGATTTACTAGTTGCTGAAGATACGGAATTAACACTGGTTCCAGCACGTTAGTGATGCAACCAATTGCCTTTACCGTTCCTCGAATAATTACTAGAGCAGATCTACTTCCATGGCAAATAGCCCTCCATACCATCACACCTTGAGTAAGAGCGATATGTCGTTCTACAGAAAACTGCATGTCTCTCCTTTCACCAGCACGTCTTCTGACCATTCTGCCACCATCATGGGCCCATAAACAGAATGGAGATTCGTCACTAAAAACTACTCGATTCCATTTCTCATTCCATTGCAACCTTTCATTACACCACTCTAGCCGTGCAGTTTTATGACGTGGAGTTAGAGGTAAACAAAGAAATGGTCGATACGACCTAAACCCAAAAGATCTAATTCTTGGATAAACAGATCGTATGGAGATTTGTTGGTTAATTAAACCTTTCCATCTATCAGCAATTTTCCTGGTCCACGAGAAACGGTCCCGAAAAGCCACAAGCCGAAGAGCACGATCTTCACAATTAGTGGTGCATCTGGGACGACCAGGTCGTAAACGTCTTCGTTCCTCAATATTATTTGTCCATCTTCTCCAGCATAAGGAGATTGTAGCAACACTACGTCCTACACGACCAGCAATATCACGAATGGATAATCCAGCTTCCCGTAGACCGATTATTCTACCACGTTCGAACTCAGATAATTGATGAAAATTCGCACGTTGTCGAACTGGAGGCATCTTTTTACACTCTAACAAGATTAACTAAACTTTCAAGTACGCTTTATAATGACAACTAAGTAAATAATGTTAACATAAACACAAAAAGATTTTTTATTTTTTTGCCTTGCGGTAACTTGATCAATTGATTGTATTTTGCTGAAATTTTCATCATTTCTTAGTACCAATAAAATACAACTTTTCTGAAAATTTCATTCAAATTTGCCAACGTCTACTGGGTGTTCATTTACTTATGGCGGCCAGTATATATTTACAACTCTATTTAAAAATGCTATTTATTGCATCTTGCAGCTGTTGTTCGTTATAAATACTTTCGTAAAGTTTTAAGCCATCAGCATAAAGGACGCATTTTGAGTGTTTAATCACACTTGGTAAATCATTAATAAACAATAAACATAAACATAAAACATAGATGAGAAAGCACCTTGATAAAACACTAATAGCTCAAGGTGTTGGAGATAAGAATTAACACTTTGAGTGCCATGGCGGTACTAAATTAACGACTCTGAGAAAACCAACTTCAAATTTTGGGTTATACACTTTTTTTTTGAACGCCAAACGTATGTAAATGGGATTGTAAACAAAATCGACAAATCTATGTTTTATTCTTTGACTATAACCCGCACTAAACATATTCAATTCATTCCCGTGACCCGCTGTTTAAACGCGTCCAGTTAACTGGACGCGGGCTATATGTAAAGAAGTGGCATGTCCAGTATACTGGACGATGGCACTCAAAGTGTTAATAATGTCTGGAAATTTCATTGAAAATCCAAAACACTCTAATTTACATTGTGATCAACTTTATCAAATGCTTTCTGAAAGTCAGTATAGATAACATCTTCGTGGTGGCCCTTATCAATTTCAGAGCTGACTTCATCCACGAACACCGCTAAGTTTGTAGTTGTTGATCTTTTTTTAAGATGCTTGATAAACGCTACTTACATGAGAATACATTTTGTCGTATATTATCTATTCAAAAAGTATCTTTGCAGAAGTAGGCAGCACTGCAACCGGCCGATAATTTTTAATGGTGCTCTTATCGCCTGATTTAAATATTGGCACTATTTTGGACCTCTTTCATGCTCTTGGAAAGATGAAGAGTTTCAATAATAAATTAAAAATTATTAATAATAGAATAGACCAACTCTCAGCACATCCTTTGGAAATACCATCAACTTCGCAACTCCTAGTATTTAAATTTTTTTATGGTTTTTATGATGTCGGTCAAATTTATCGAATCTATATTAAAAATTTTCTGCACAGAGTGAACTGACTGAGAGTTCTTGTTACTATTATTATCAGGCGATTTTTCGTTATAAGTACTAGAAAAATATTGTACAAACCCCTCAGAAATGTTAGCATTTCCGGAAAATAGTTTAACATTTAATGTATACCCTTGAATAATAATTTTTTTCTTTTATATTTTATAAAATTCCAAAATATATTTAGTTCATTATTTTCAGCAATAGAATTTTCAATATTAGTAACATAATTTTTATAGCAATTATTAATATATTTCTTGAATTCGGACCTTAGCATCTTAAATTCCAACAGAAGCACTCCCTTCTATTTATTCTCTTTCGATAGTGCCCTTAACTTAATCTTTTCAATAATATGATATGTGAACCATGGCGGAAACCTCTTTTTATGGCTTTTCATTTTCATAACACGTAAATCGAAAATATTATTTATAAGTTGGTAAAAAATGTCAACTGTTTCATTTACATCGGAGGATTGTAATAATTCCCGCCAATACATTTTTTAACAAATTATATAGTAATTATATTTAGACGTAAAATCTGGCCATCTTTCACGCTTCTAAATAATCATAATTTCTATCAAATACTTCTAAATATGAAGTATAACATTCAGTCTTTGATTGAAGCTCAAAATAAACGGCTTTAAGAAAAAGATTTTTATTAACTGCAAGCTGCATCTGCACCAACAAAGATCCATTGGCAGAAGAAAATAGTAATAATGTGGAATTAAACATTTTCTTTATCGCAATCAGTGTGCCCCCATCACTTTCTTTACCAGTAACGTTAACATCCGTATCATTCCTGTAAACGTTATGTCTGCTATCAAACAGTTCATTATTATACAGGGTGTTATGGAAATGAGTGCAAATATTTTAACCCGTAATAGAACTCGATAAACTGAAGAACTTTTTCATATATCATTTTTTCGAAAACGTCCTCAAAACTGAGTTAAAATTCAAAACAGTTTTACTTTAAAAATGCATACCCGCCTATGGAATAATATTTAATTTAATGGCACAAAACAAAAAACATTTCTTTGATATGCAAACCAACAAAAACTACATAGGTACTGATAAAAGCTTTAGGCCCTGAACACACGGGATTCCGTTTCCCAGATTCGGTATGCGGGATACAGAATCTGAGTCTGTTCAGACACGGCGACTGAATCTCAGACGCGGGCCTTCAGTCACTTGCAGTGCCGTGCTGTTATGGACCTAGCATTGCTGTTCTTTGTTTCTGTCGAATTAGTCTAGAAGTGCTGTATTTAAAATCAGGGATTGGGCTCTACTAAGCTAATACATTTTTCATTGTCAAATAATGTACGCTCTATGATCGTTGTATAGTAAGGAGCGCCTTGCTTATTCGATTTAAATAGAAGTTGAAGAAAATCTGCTACGCCTATGATATGATATCATATGTTCTGGCTGGCAAAAGTAGGAGTGTCCAGGCCGTGGTACACGTGGACTCATATCCTCTATATGCTCCAATGGTAAATCGGTATCCGAGATACAGAATTTGTCGCCGGCGGCCGATTTTCCTTATCTCTCGATTTCGGCCGCCGGCGACAAATTCTGTATCTCGGATACCGATTTACCATTGGAGCATGTATAGGATATGAGTCCACCGGTACCACGGCCTGGACTCGCCTACTTTTGCCAGCCAGAACATATGATATCATATCATAGGCGTAGCAAATTTTCGTCAACTTCTATTTAAATCGAATAAGCAAGGCGTTCCTTACTATACAACGATCATAGAATGTACATTATTTGACAATGAAAAATTTATTAGCTTTGTAGAGCCCAATCCCTGACTTTAAATACATCACTTCTAGACTAATTCGACAGAAACAAAGAACAGCAATGCTAGGTCCATAACAGCACGGCACTGCAAGTGACTGAAGGCCCGCGTCTGAGATTCAGTCGCCGTGTCTGAACAGACTCAGATTCTGTATCCCGCATACCGAATCTGGGAAACGGAATCCCGTGTGTTCAGGGCCTTAGTTCACATCTGGTTACCAACGCACTTTATCAATTATTGAGGTAAGTTATTGACCGCCTGTTTTTTTTTTGTGCAAGAACTTTGTAGTTTTAATATGCTTGTGTCGTTTACCTTTAACTTAGATTTGCTTACCAAGCGGCCTGTCAAATTTAGGGGAGATAAATGACTGAAAAAATATGCGATTAAATGAAAAACGATAAATAGAAAAGTTGTTCATTTTGGTGAGCTCTATGACTGGTTAAAATATTTGCACTCATTTCCATAACACCCTGTATATGCGCCCATGTAGCCACGTTTTAGTTAATACAATTATGTAGCCAGGCTCCATAGCTCAGTGGCAAGCATTCTGGCTATTGATCTAAGGGTCGAGAGTTCGATCGCCGATCCCGGTTAGGTTTTTAAAAATAAAAAAATACGGATGAAAACCTCTACAGAATGCCATCATTCGGAAGTGATGTAAAGCCGTGGGTCCCATGTTACTACGATGTATAGCATGTAAAAGATCCCTTGCTAGGGTTGGAATTCCTTAGTCTCGGCAAAATTCTAAGTAGGACTAAGGTACCTGGTACTGTGCATGCCTAGACCTTGTTAATGGGGTTTTCAAAAAGGACCTATAAAGGCCTATTTGCTAGACATGAGTCTCCCCAAAAATAGTACTACTACTACTAATACAATTATAATACAATTATGTCGTATAATTCAGATAAAATATTAATATAGCATTGTTGTAATTTCGTTCTTAACCCTCTGTCATTCTGATAATATATATTAAATATCACAACAATAAGAAATATTTAGTTATATAACTAGCAATAACACAAAAATCAGTACACTTGCAAAAATAAAAAAAATGTAATCAGAAATTAAATGATTGTAAGTTGCTGAAATTAAATTAAATATAGTTTCACACTAACGCTGATGGCTAGGCAATATTA